>AP028162.1:30950348-31550348 GCA_014132275.2 Samia ricini
TGTTTACCATACTTGAGCATATCGTCACTTAACATCAGCTGAGATTGTGCTGATCCTATACGGTACAAAAAAAATCATAATCAAAATAAATATCTACTTAGTTATGATAATGGAATGGCTGTGACTAAGAGAATAAGAAGTCGTTTTGATCTCACCTAGAAATGTACCAAACATTTTTACCACAGAGTTCCAGTAATTACTCATTTTTACAGTATCGTATATCGTAATAACAAACCAGGACCCTTATCATTTTGTTACCTGTTTATCTATTTATATATCAGTGTAACAATAGCTTTTGTTTTGAAAACTGTTTGAGGAATAAAGTTTAAATTAATATCGATTATTAAAATTTATGCTCTATACATTTACATTTGTAAATAAATATTTAAAATAATATTAACGCAATAAACAGACACGTCATTTTATACTAAAATTCAAATTACTGATTGATTATCAAAAATAGATTAATTATCCCGTGTATCTACAGTTTTGAAAGTTCGTTCAAAGGGGGAGGTCGTTTAGCATAATATAAGAAATAATTGAAACAAAAAAAGGAATAATTTCAATCCTTTGTGAAATTATTAACCCAAAAGTTTATATTAAGATTAATTTCTATTTTCCTTCTTCATTTATACAGGAACACTTAATGAATAGGCAAAGTTAAAAGGAAACGTCCGATAAAAATACGAATTTTAAATAGTATATATTAGTAAATAAATAGATACAGAGATTCTAAAATTACTAGAGAAATTATTATAAATTTACATTAATGACGTTAAATTCATTATCCATATTAGCATTTTATGACCTGAATTATGAGCTAGAAGTAATTAAAATGAAAGAAAATAAACATTCACCGACAAGAAACACAGTGATACACAAAAAATTCATAAATAACGAGCTTTGTGCCCGTGGTCATGCCCACATTTTATATATGCGTAATATAGTTATTAAATAATCATTGAAAAATAATGGTGATGTCTCTTGAATCGTATTTTATTCACAATTTCATGGGTTTTAAATTTTTTATGCGGAACCCTAATTATGTTCAAAAAACGAAATTACCCTAAGTTATCCTAATTACATAACTTCAGCTATCTACCAGAAAAAGTGCCGTTAAAATCGAGCCAACCTTTCCGGAGATTATCCGGAATAAACAGACAGACAAAAATCGTATTTTTGATATAGGTATCATATTGTATACATTATCACATGTCTTAAGCAAGAAAAAAATATATTGACATTACAAACAGACACTTCAATTTTATCTATTATAGTATAAATGAAAACATTATACGCAAAAATACGTAAATACAAATATGAAGATGCCACTAGCTCCACTACTCCACGACCCACTAGCATGACTCATCAGATGTCAGGGTGACAGGACCGGATCTAGAGGGGAGTGAAAGGCGGGGCACCTGCCCCGGGCGCTACTTTCAGGGGGCACTATAATCATAATGTGTTTAATATGACTGCACCGCAGGGAAAGTTGTTGGATACCAGGAAGTAAAAACGCGTGACTGATTTTTCGTACTTGCTCCCCTTAATTGATTCTTAACGCTTTAAATTTCCGCCTTCACCTAGGCAGCGAAACATGTGAAAAACTCACTATGGCAGAAGCTTTTCTTCAGCGTACCACTCGCTATTTTGTATACGCGTATTGGGTGGAGCTTTGTCGGGATATCCAAACGTGTACGAACTTGTGAGATATTGTTGGAGTCTATGCAGATATAAAAAAGCTCTCAATCCTACTCCAAAAAAGTCGGTACCTTTTAAGGAAATCGACGGCTCTCTAAACAGTAGTCGTCAGATGCCTATATGAGTGGAACACTACACCAAGCTCTACTCATGTCCTACGAATATTGAAGCAGTGAAGCTTGTCTCAAACCTGGCAACATGGCACGAGTTAGACACCACACTCACAGTAGAGGAACTGGAAGGAAGGATATGAGGATGCTAACATCGTTACTTTGTAGAGTGCTGCGTAAGGGATAATAAAGGAAATGTCCGTTCTCTGATGCAACTCGTTTACTGACTGCTTAATGTCTAACATACCTTATTGTCTATATATAAAGGCAAAGGCGACCATGGACTCTGGAGTGTAACAGTTAGCGCGAAATATTGTTTCTAAGCACTGCCGGTAAAGCTTTTTAGCTTTTTAGCTAAAGACATTTTAGAAAAAACTACACAGGCTAGCCAACCCCTTATACCCTGAGGCTCAATGTGGCTTTAGATCGCAGCGGTCAATAGCTGGTACATGATATTCTCTCTTCGGCAGTTACAAGAAAGTGTAGGGAGCAACAAAGGGAAACTTCCTAATCGTTGCATTTGTTGTCTTAAACATGGCTTTTAACACCGTAAGCAGAGCGGGGTTGTCTTCTGTCTTTGTTAGAATTGGATGCCCTCCGAAACGCATAAAACTGAGCAGTCGTTCTACGTGGCTATGGAAGCCAGTATTCCATATAATAGCTCATCTATACCATTCACCAACAACAAGGTTACCTACACAAAAAATATGATGGCTGTCTGCACAATATCTCCATGCATCTTAGGGAGATATATTTGTAAACAGACTTTTCTTTGCTGATGACGTCGCTTGCGTCGCCCACGATCAGACTCAACTTCGAGACTTGATGGACAAATTTACCAAAGCATGTGATCCTTTCTCGATGTCCGTTAATGATAAAAAAATATCATTTTAGCGCAAGGATGTTCAGAGCAACCAGAAATTTTGTTTAACGGCGCAACATTGCAAGTGGTTAGCAATGTTTTACTACCTTTTTTTTTTGCCACCCCACCGCCTATTTACCGCGTACCACGTACCACGGTACCGGTCTCGCACTGACCGCAGCGCTCAGCGGATGGCCCTTCACTTGGGCCCCAAACCTCCATGCCCCACTATCCAGCCAAGAGGTTGATTACCTCCCTTGCTTCTCAACCTCATGAACTTGGCGTGGATGAAACCTCACACGTCACTATGGCATCGCCGTTCTATAGCGGTGACGACTTCCTCCCGTCCTTCTCCTCCTCATTTGTGGAGCCCCTGGATCTAACTCCCGCATCCTTTCAGACTCCTCCTTTGCTGCCATCACCTTCTCACAGTAGCCCTTTACGGCATCCCATACCCTCTCACTGCCAATCATGGCAGCAATTATGTTTAGCAGCGAGAGATCATTGCCTACTACCCCAACAAGTATTCTCCTTTCCTCTTCCCACCGAGGGCAGTCCTCCAAAGTGTGTTTTGCATCATCCCTGACCGCCCCACACTCATAACATGACGCGTCCGCCTCCTTCCTAGCAATGCGGTGCAGGTACCAACTAAAGCACCCGTGGTTGGTTAGAACCTGCACCATCCTGTAGGACAGCGACCCCCATCTTCTCCTGCACCACTTCCGCAGATGTGGACGAATTGCCTCCGTAGTGTACCTCCCATACATAGATGATGTCAACCCTGTCCTCCACTTGGCCATCACTATCCTCTTGCACTCCTTCTTAATCCCTCTGACCTCTTCCAATGCCAGGACCTCCCCTCGCTGTTTCCTGCTAGCGGTAAGGTGATAAGTATCACGTGTCAAGCAATTTCTCGCTTAACGCAGAGATTAATTCTCGCATCGGCAAAGCAGCCTCTACGTTCGGGAGACTTCAAAACATCTCGATCGGCTAATTTTTATTAAAGTTATGGCAATTAAAAAATGGAGCCGTTTTTTTTTAATTCATATTTTTTTCGAGATGAGTAAAAAATCTGGTAATGTTTCAGCCAAATCGAATTGGGTCAGGGTCAAAAATGTTCGATTTGGTATGGAATACCCCAGATATAATCTATTTTTCTCGGGTACATAATTTCATGCCTCACAAATGAAAAAGTTATTAGGTAATAGATAATAAACAGTAGAAATTTATTAAAGGGTTTTTTATATTGATAACAATACAATATTTGTGAGTTTTGGTTAATGCAATTTATCTCAAACGCTGGAGACAGGAGCGCCACTATCAAGTTTCTGCCCCGGTTGAAAAAAATCGTAGATCCAGGCCTGCGGTGTGTCCAGCTAATCATATGCCGAAGTACCAAGAAATGCCCAACGCTGATTTTCAGCTAATTCCCAGAACGAATTAAACATTTCATGACGTATAAACTACATACTCGTATTACCTATTTTAATTACATTTAGTGTCTATAGCAGATTTCATGTAACGACAATTTCAAGCATCGCTTAATATTTTCGTGACGTGCACCAGTTTTAAAATAATTTAGAAGTAAAATTGGTTCTGTGGTCGGATTTCATGTCGATGGACTTAAGTTCTAATCCACCTATCTAATTTACAAATGACACTAAGCTTTCGGTACATAAAAACTAAATAATGAAACTAAAACATGTTAGTACGACATATTCCAATACCCGCCTTAATAGCTACTACATTCAAGTTTGGAAATCTATCCTCAAGCACCTATAGAGCATTTTACCTGAAAGCTTTGATCCTCAACTGTTTTTAATACTGAATTTCACAATAAGTTACTATCAAGAGCAATTATAGTCAAATGGTTAAACAATATTTAAAAATAAAAGTAACAAAAATTCATAAAAAACATAACGCAATCACGAATTTTATTGATACGTTCAATTTCAATTATATGCAATCGTTTTGAATTTTAAACCTGAGAAATTATTTTTCTAATTTTTCGAATTATAATAATCAAAGGAAAAGTTTTAAGGTGCCGCTTAAAGTCCGCTAGAGTCGTTACGCGGAGGTTTAAATGCGCATGAATAATAAAATGAACCAAGAAGTCCGCATTAAAACCTCTACTCCTGTCGTCTCTACGCGGAATTTTTTAAGAGATTATTTCGTTCGGGGATAAGCTTATTTCTTTAATTTATATATTCCACTTTGTTTATTTTATTATTGTAATACTGTCTGCGTCTACCAATTACGTCGTTCAGGACCTTTGTCGAATATCCATCGATTTCAAAATCTTCAATGAACTTGACATAATGTTATCATAATTAGGTATTATAAATTACGTTATTTACTGTATGTACAATGGGGAATGCTCTAACTAACTTTTTTATATAGTGCCCTCGTCTCGTTCCAAACTCGCATCTTACGCCATTGGCTGGCTGCCCTCCCCCACAGCTTTAAATCCAGCCGAAACGCAATAATAAAAAGGTTCTGTAAAACTTTTTTGTCGCGTACGCTAGCGTTATGGAATGAACCCAGCTCGGTTTTTGCCTGACGGCTATGACATGGGGCCCTTCAAGAAGGTCCTGAAAAGCGCTCTCCGAGGTCGGCAACGCAACAGTAAAGCCTCTGGTGTTGCAGTTATCCATAGGTAAACACTTACCATCAGATGGACCGTTTGCCTATTTGCTGTCCTTTTACATAAAAAAAAAAATGAAATTGTCTTATAATTATCCATGTATAGGTTAGTAATTTTCAATGTTATTTTTTAAATTACTTTGGCTAATTATTATCGCCTAGAAATTATTAGTATGTTATTAAACCAAAGAAATATTATAAACTAACTAACACCATTATAAACTAAAATGCATAATAAAAATGATTTCACATCTTATTATTATGTTTAATCTATGATTGTTGAAACACCCCCCCCCCCCCCTGCTTACTTACGCACAAGAGAAAGAACCAGTATATCAAGGCTTAGTGTGTTTACCGTAATCCTGGACCACATCTTAACATCAGGTGAGATTGTGGTCAAAGCACGGAGCTTATATCCTGAAAAAAAAAAAACCATGAATAGCTTCGCTTATTACGTCAATGTTTCATTTACACCCAGCGAAGCGTGCAAGTAACATAAAAAATAAACTTTATAATTAAAACAAATATTACTCATACGCGAATGACTCCTTATCACGCGTGCATTTACGCTAGTTGTTGATGTCACACTTCACGTGACAACGAGATAATTAAGTTTCATCATAAACAAACAGTTTGTAAAGTACATATTGATAAACGATGAACATCAAAACGCAATAAGGTTTCGACGAGGTGTTAGCGTGTCAAATTTCAGGAGACACCGCGACGTCGTACTCGAGCATATTAAAGGGAGTCCTATTAATTTTGGCAAGATATTACAGGTAATAGGCCAAAGAAATCGGTCAAGCCTGAAGTTTGTTGACGCTCTTAATTGGAACACGCTTATCTATATTTACATCTAATAACGTCCATGACGTTCTAGATGATTTAAAAGAGCTAAATCTAATAGTTAGCGTAATTAATATTTACAAAACTCCTAGAAATTAATATAGTAATTATTATTGATATATATCTGTACAAAAAATCCAATTACCATCCTGCCACATTCATATTCATTACTATTTTACCAACATGCTTTTCTCTCTCTTCTCATAACATGTCCATACCACAACAAACGGGAACCTTTTAACTTTTCTACCACCGGCGCAACTTTCCAACTCTCTCTAATATATTCATAGGACACAATCAGTGTATACAACATTATAATAGTTAATTTCTCAGATTTGAGCACTTATATTTCGGGCTGACTTACGCTGTCAGCTTGCAAGGACTTGGCAGCTTTATCCGGGATTTATAGCAAGCCCTTGACTCACTGAGCCGAAAACTGGTAACTACCACAAGCGTAACACAATGTTACGATCCACAGCTTACAATGTTACTAGTATACCACGGAATTCATCTGAATTTCGCATACCCCTTTAAATTTTGTGGATAATTTTTAAGGTTCTTTCAGATTAATGCAGTACTAAAACTAAGGAAGAATCAGGGCTAATTCGTTCGTAATAAAAAGAAAATAAGGATCAGTACTATAAATTATAATAAAAACTAGGTAGCCATGGGTACCGCCGACAGAAGTGAAAACTTTGAAAAAGACTGTTTTTTATTGTTTGAACAACAAACGGAATTATTTTTGTAGTAATCGTTACAACTCGAAAATTTTTTCGGGCATTTCGGCACAAATAATTAAGATATAACAACACAAAAGCATAGGAATCCTCATACCTAACATTCCTTTTCATCAGAGATAAATAATAAAAAACTATGGCAAATGCTTATCCGACGCCAAGAAAAGAATAAAAAACTTTCCATGCAAAATTCCATATCGTTGACAGCAGGATGCAGCTTATGTCACATTCCATTAATTCCGCCAATCTATAAGTTTTACCCCTACCGAGAATTTCTCACTGCCGCTAAAAGGAGTTTTCATTTCAAAAATGTAGTTTTAATGCGAGACCGATTTTATATTACTAGATATAGGACACAACCTGTATGTTTTTCGTCCATTAAATTAGTACATTTTTCATGAAATAGTTACCCTTTTCACATCATATACTAACTAGACTATAAGATAATTAAAATTGGCTTTCTCAGATTGTTAACACTGTACAAGCTAAAATACAATTGTGTAGCTTAGTGTCAAATATAGATAACCAAATCTAAATAAGACTAAAACAAAAAAAAAACACTAGAAAAAAAGTGATAAATGTTCGCGTTTCGATTTCGATCTTTTTGAAAGCAAATGCCACAATTATGTCTGACTAGAACGCAACTAACATACATTCAGTATAAGAATACGTCACAGTGACTCGTTTTTGGTTTATTAGCCAGGAAATTTTCGTAGACTGAGATGATCTCAGGCGGCGACCCAAGACGTGTCACATTCCCCAACTGGGGAGGCTCTTGACGTCGCCGCCAGCGCGATACAGTGACACTGCCCATGCATTGAGCATTACACGCATAACACTGCAAACACTCCTGCACATAATACGTAGGTACATAGGTCCTGTAAGGAACCTTTTTTTATTATTATTAAGAATAAAAAAACGTAGGGATAGCTAGGATACAATTCGCGAGAGAGTTTGAATACTCAGGTGACGGCCAAGCCGAGGTTCGTCCCATTTCGGTAACCCTTGTGCTAGTCACCTTTTGCGGCTGTGTGCCTTCAGCACTCGCCCCCAAAGTTCGGTGAAGCTGTTAAGGCCCTTCCGGTCAACAGCATTAGCTAGGTTAAAAAAAAAATAGACTGACATGATCCAGGTTAGGATTGTCAATTTTGGATTTCGATATGTTTATAGTCAGGTACAATGGCGTCACTCTAGAGTAATATCTATATTAATAATTAAAATTGAAGTGTCTGTTTCTAATGTCAAATATTTTTTTTTTACTAATTAGATATTAATGTATACACGATACCTATACCAATAAGGCAATTCTTAAAATTTTTGTCTTTCTGTCTGTTTGTTCCAGATAATGTCCGGAAAGGCTGAACGAATTTTGACGTTTTTTTTGTAGATAGCTGAAGATACTCCGGGTAACTAAGGGTACTTTTAATTTTCGAAAATTTTTAGGGTTCCGCATAAAAAAATTAAAACTCATAAAAAACTGAATCAAAGCCGTTTCGATCCATAGTTTTGCGGGCAAGTGTTTAAATGTATGAGAAATACTTTTACTTTATTTTAGTCCTAAACAAAAATTAGGGTTCCGTATTAAAAAAAAATGCAGTGAAGAATATATGAAGGCGAGCGCAGCTGCGGGCACACAGCTAGTTCAATATAAAGATGGCCGTCACGGGAAGTCTATTATAGTAGATGTGACATCAAACGTCATTTGCCGATACAACATATAGATTGGTTTAAGAGAACATGCAGTCGGAAAAGTAGGTATTTCAGAGACCTATTGCTATCGCGTTGCGCCCCAAAGACGGCATAGGGACAAGTGCAGCTCGGGCTGATTTTACCGTAAACAAAATAGACGAAAACAACACTTCGTAATACCCTGTTTCCTCCTCCAAAACTAAACCGATTTTTAATTTTAGAATACGTAGTCCAGTTTTAGAATAATGAAGACTTTGTCTATGCCAGTACGTTTTGCTTTTTGTTAATTTTATCCATCTAATTTGTTTGAACGAACGTGTGAAAATGACGGTAAAAATCGAGCATTTTTTTTCATTTGCAAAGGCTCCTAGTTTTTAGAATGACTAATTTATGGAAAAAATTAAAACGTACGTGCACGGCGGTGGTGGACATATATTATTCGGTATAAACATATTTACTATAATGCTATTAGACAGGGAGGAAACAGTGGACTACGTTTGTAACGATCAAAGCTCGTCGACAGATGATTTACATCAAAAACCATAGTAAGTATACGCTTATTAGAATCAAGAAACAAACAATATTAACGTTAAAAATAGAAGAGATATTTCCAATACTACTTTCCACATGACGTGTAATATTTTAACATAAATATTATTATTTACGAGATCTAAACCAAAATCCTATAAACGAATGAAATCCTATGTGTAATTTTCAACTGTTGAAATGTTACGTCAAACTGTGTGTAATTAAACAATAAAGCGTATTCTATATATAACGTATAAACATAATTACTACATCACTCAGCATTCAGGTCTTATTATACTCGACGTAACGTGAACGACATTGTTCGGTCTGTGTATCTTTCCCCACGTAATACATTTTAACCTAAAATATGATTTCAATTGTATTAAATGTTACGAAAGGTATATATATATATATATATATATATGACAAAGTAAATGATGATTGCGTAGCGGGTAGTGCGGCTGGATTCCGCGTCATTCGACGTGGGTTCGATCCCCACCTATCCGACTCTAAAATCGGCCAGAGCTTTCGGTGAAGGAAAACATCATGAGGAAACCATAGCATGGTGGTAGACCATCTTCTAATGATGCCCGCCTGGGTAGCTACCCCCTCAAGTTTGAAAAGCTGTCGCCAAATACCAATAGGTGTGTTCCGGCAGCATCACTTGAGAACCAGTACCTCTAGGCTTACTGTGTTTACCATCCTGGACCACATCGTCACTTAATATCAGCTGAGATTGTACTTAAAGTACTGAGCCTATACCGAGTAAAACACATGACTCTCTAATTAACAAATATATTATTAACACAAAATTCTGCACTTTCGTGTATTTTATTCGTATGTTCCAATCGAAGATTAGTCACAGATAAATGTAATTTAGGATGTACTTTAAAATTAACCTTTGTGACTTTGTTTAAAAACAAATCCAAAATTACTACAAGTAAATCGTAAATAACATTGAGCTGTGACTAATCTTTGATTAGTAATTTGATTAATTACTTAATTTTATTATCCATAATAAATCTTAGGAAGAGAAATCTTAGCAAAACCGAAACAACTGAGATAATTATTATTATAAACTCTTAAGTATATAATAGATAACGTTGTGGGACAAATAAATATTAAAGAAGGATTTTTTTGTGTAGGAGTATCCTAGGGCGTGTAAATAGCGCAAGGAGCGGTTTTGGGGCGCAATCTAGCCTAAGCGATGCGGTTGTGAAAGGAGCTACTAATCTACTCACCGATGATGGCGACGACCGTTCCTTCTGCCAGCGTATCGTGTCCAGGACAGTTTCCTCGAACTCACATCCACGTAAAAGCGTATATATAACTATTATAAAAAGCTGCAATAGCGCGGGTTTCAATTCAATATTTGTAGCGGATGCGTTCGAACTCGAGTATCCAATTCAACTGTCACGGGTCACTAAAGACTCGACCGCAGGGTCGGCGTAGTAGTCCAGCTAAGGTACTACAGCGCCACCAATCAACGGTACAGCAAATCACCAGCAATCCTTCACAAACCGCCTATAGATGGCGTAACCAGATTAATAAATCCATATTATAATAGTTCATATTACAAAAGGTGTAAATTTCTTTGGGAGTCATTTTTACACACTAACAATTTGATTATTAGTAATAAATATTTTTAAAGCTAACATTATTAGCCATTGGTATTGCTACTTATATAGCTATAACATCGTTCAAGAAGTCCGAACACTTATACACAAATCTTTATATGTGAACGAACCTTTCTCCGATGTTTTTGGGTAAACATCGAATTGCTCCCTACTCGCAAACGCGAAGTAATGGCTGCCTAAGCAGTGACACATCTTATACAAATCCTTAACATTACTCAACGGATTTACACGTGTTAGTCTTTGACTGAAACGGATTTCTAGCCGTACGTAACTTCACTTGTCTACTAAAAATTTCAGCCTTCTCAAAGTATTAAGTTTACACTTACATCTTATACTAGTTGTCATATTTATAAATTTAATTTAATTTATAAATCTATCTCTTTCATATTTACTGTATGGCTTAAATAAAAACATGACTACATTGCATATTTATCTTCTTTATATGTGTATATTTTGTTACTATACAATTCGGTAGGCCACAAACAGATATTTGTGAGTCAAAATGTCTCATATCCAAATTACATGTTGGTTTAATTCAAAATATATGAACTGATAAATGTTGCACGCCATTTACCAGAAAGCGCAGAATAAATTTTATAACAACAGCAAGTTTTTAAACATAAAATTCTAAATGAACCCAATTTTTTCATTTAAGAAATAATAAAATCTAATTTTTACAAATAATGTGTCTACTTAGATATCTACGGCTAAATGTCAGTTTTGTTTCATATTTATTTTTCAAAAGAGAATGAAATTAAGAAAGGAAGAAAAAAGCCGAAGAATTCGTTCGTTCATTAAAATCTCGAAGGACAAAAGATAAATACGTGGTATATTTCGACACTTTAAATTTATACAGTAAGTATTCAAACCGGTATCCGGGGATTAACGGAGAGGTACCGTGGAATTCACGTTAAAAAAATCCACAGCTATGAATAATAAATATCAGTCAATCTTCGCGGCGAGCGCAATAATCTGGTATATCTACCTGCATTGTCTTCGTACTAATTGTGTTATAAATTATGAATCAATGTTTAATCTTATTATGCACTAGCTGTGTGCCCGCAGCTCTGCCCGGGTTTTATATATTCTTCAATGCGTAATATAGTTTTTAAATAATCATTCGAAAAGAATGTTTTGGATGGTACTGTCCCTTGAAATGTTTATTTTTATAATTTCATGAGTTTTAAATTTTTTACACGGCATTCTAATCATTTTTGAATAATAATAGTAGCCTAAGTTACGCGGAGTAACTTCAGCAATCTGCCAAAAATCCTGGATTACCCTGAACAAACAGTCATATAGACAAATATACAACAGACAGACAAAAATAAAAAATAAATGGATTTTTGGTATACGTGTCGTATATACATTTATATGTATTCAGCAAAAAAATTGTTACTGTGATATTACAAACAGACACTTCAATTTTATTTATTAGTGTTGATTAAAATATAAGCAATTTATACATTTGATCAGTACATTAATTTTTTGTATTTATAACTCTATTTCAATATATACTATATGCGTACTAATGTCGTAAAGCAAAATTGACGGTTGGACACTTTTCCCCGTGTAGTTCCCGTGCGCTAAACGCACGATAATTAACTTCGTTCCAAAAAATCGCACTATACATTTTACAAATAGGTAAATGCATAGATAATGCAAAGATGTAGATTGAAATTTCATCTGAAATTAAACGCCAATGTGTTCGTAGACTTTAGACGGTTAGTCGGTAAACTTCGAAACATCCGATCCCGAGTGTAGACGCTGGAATACATTAGTAAGTGTTCAGTATTAAATTTTCAACATTAAAACCAAGAGTGTTATGTTTGAAATGGTTAGTAGAATACTAAAGTGCAAAACATGCATAACTTGAAAATAACACGCATTCGCTCTATAATCGAAATTCGATTATTAATTTCTTTAATGACTATATAACTAACTTTAATAACTGTTCCCGCGGCTCCGTTCACATATTTTCTATTCCGCAAAATTATTCCAAGTGTAATAAATTTTTTAAATAATCATTGGAAAATAATCGATATTTTTTACGTAACCTAAATTATTTTCGGTATTAACAGAAATCAAAGAAACTAAGCATCGAAACAGATTTTGTTCATAATTTCCAGTTTACATTTTTTTACGAGGAACCCTAGTTATTTTCCGACAATAAAAGTAACCCCTTAACTTCAGCTATATACCAAAAAATGTCAAGTCAAAATCGGTCCAGCCGTTCCAGAGATTAGCTGAAGCAAACAGTCATAAACTTTAAAAATTGTTTTTGCAAAGTAAAAAGTTTTTATTTTGATATTACAAAAAGACACTCCCATTTTATTTATTTGTATTAACTACACTAAAGCTTATAAATAGCTAGTAACTAATTCAAAAAAGAAAAGAAAATTAGTCGATATACGTAGGAGAAAAATGCGTTGAAGTTTTCTCTATTTTTTTTTTTCTATGTATTGATACTAGTACACTAGTAGATTTATATACAGATAAAAACTTTATTGCACATGCAATTTCTACATAGGCGAGCTTAATGCCATTTCCTTCCGGCTAACCTGCGGTAGTGTTCTCACTACAAAGAAGTGGGTAGTGCGTTTTAATGTAATTATACTATTTTGTATGTACCAAAAAAGTTAAAAATTATAATATAAATGAACATAAATCAGAAACATAAATATTAAATAAATATCTACATATGTTATAGATAAAAAAACTGACAAAAATTTACAAGTTTTGTGAATAACTTTTACAGTTTCTTGTTCCTTTTCATTAAAGTAAAATTAATGGAGTTTGGCTATAAAATTGGTGATTGTCTTAGCATTTTGTAAGTAGTGGTAGAAATAAATTAAAATAAAAAAATGAACCCCTTTTACGCTTTTTTCTTTGCTTAGTCTCATCATTAGCTACTGAATAAAAATATTAACAAAATCGGTGATAAATGAGAGGAGAAAATTACCTTGAACTGTTTTATCTCTGCCTCTTTATATAGATATGTACGAGTATACACCGCTCCAAAATATGTAATGTCAATTTTTTTTTACTAAATAGATATGAATGTACAATATACGATACGTATACCAAAAATACAATTTTTTACTTTTTTTACTCTGTGTAACTTAGAGTACTTTTGTTCTTCGAAAATAATTAGGGTACCTACCGCATAAAAAAATTAAAGCTCATGAGGTTTCGAATAAAGTCCGATAAACGAACAGTTTCACTGGAAAGTGTTTGTTTGAATTTGTGAGTAATAGTTTTACTTTATCTTAGTACCGAAAAAAATTAAAGAAAATTATTAGGGTTCCGTATTAAAAAAAAATTAAAACTCAATAAAGAACATATGAAACGTGGGCGTAGCCGCGGGCACTCAGCTAGTATGTAATGTATTTATTAAACCCTTATTAGTTGGAAAAAATGAACTCAAATTAGATTTATTATTGGTTCAGTGATTGGATACCGCAGCGAAGGGCGTAGGTAACAAACCGGTCCTATTTCATAATGAGATTGAACTTTCAGTGAAGGGAAATATAGTGATAAGCACATAGTATGCTGGTAAGATTTCATCTAATGCCAAATATCTAAGAGTGTGTACCGGTAACATCGCCCGAGAGAAAGCATTGCCAATTACCGTGAAAATATAGTCAAACTACAATTTAATCTCAATGTATAAATACTATATATATAAAAATTTATTAATCCTGTATAACACCAATACCTAATATGTATTATATAATTTTTAAACTCAAACAATTTCCCCATAATTCCAGTTCAAAACTCACGAAATCAACAAACTTGAAAATATCAAATAGCAACAAGCGAACTCCCAATGCGTTAGGACTCAAATGAAGCACTGACGATACACTCGGGAAATATCTACAGCAAACAATTTTTAAAATGTCCATAACACCGACTTTTCTTCCTTTTGCCTAGGGATTGTTTACAATATTAGGTAACACAGGTTACGAAATACTTTAATTAAAATATTACTGTGTAACAATCGGAGCAAGAATTTCTAATATATCCTTCTTCAGATTTCTCATTTACAGAAGATCTCAGACACAAGCCACCAGTTACAATTTAGTGCGGTCGAATGCGAAATAGAGTAATGTCCACGATCTACTTTTGTGTCAGACCGATCTTATCCAAGTGACCTATCCAACTCTATAGTAAGCCTGAGCTTTTGATGAAGAAAAATATCGTAAGAAAATTATAACATAATAGCAGGCCATTTGCTAATAATACCCGTCTGGATAGCTACCACCCTGGAGTTTGAAAACCGTTTGGAGCATATGATAAAAGTTATGCTTTCTCTGTCTACCTGTTTGTTTGTTGATATATTAGCTTATGTAATATGTTTTCGTTAGTTACTTTGAGAATTATTGAATTGATTTACATCAAATTACGCGAACAAATCAATCCGTTTTTTATCGTAAATGTATTATCTGGACCTATATGCGTATTTCTATATATAATAACTATAGGAAATAAAAAATTAAATTTATAAAAAAAAA
Organism: Samia ricini; assembly: GCA_014132275.2. Classification (NCBI taxonomy): domain Eukaryota; kingdom Metazoa; phylum Arthropoda; class Insecta; order Lepidoptera; family Saturniidae; genus Samia; species Samia ricini. Next base: position 30,965,616 of record AP028162.1, read on the forward strand.
TGTTTGACCATCACGGGACACCTGCAGTTGTCAAACATCTAAGTGAATGGTAGAATAGTTGTCCTTCAAACTATCAAGACGTGCCAACAGACGTCTTATTCGTTTAATACCATTCAATATTTAAGGGACAATGAGAGATGACCCAGTAAAAGAAATGTAGGATTTTGCTAGGTTCAAATTCCGCGGGAATTCTTGGTATAGGTAGAAACCAAGCCGAGGTTTGAACTCTTGTGCTAGTTACCTTTTTTCAGCTGAGTGCCTTCAGCACTCGCCCCCAAAGTTCAGTGAAGCTGTAAAGGTCCTTCCGGTCAACAGCATTAGCTTGGTTAGAAAAAAAAGACCTAGTAAAAAAAAATCACCGAGGAAGGTTACAAGGGAGACAAGGGTTGAGGTTGCGGTAATTGATGGCCGCTTCAATGGGGGGTCACTTTTGCGGAGTTGCGTTCGTCTGGATACACAGACAAATGCACTAACGATTCCATGGTTCTCTGCAATGGGCACTAGGGAGGCTATATTGGCATTTTAGTAGACATAGAAACTCATAACCTGTGTACTTTCTCCGTAACGGCCGGGGGTGCATATGTTGGGGCTTCACCGATTAAAAATAATAGACAATACAGTAAACAATAGATTATTTTACTGGTCTATAATTGATTTAAAACAAAATACTACGTTAATTGTATCTTATATTAATAATTCGGACAAGCGGTACGGAAGACTCGATTTAAACCTTACCTGAATAATCAAACATAAAAAATAATGATTTCGAGTCGACAACATATATCCGCAAAATTCGGATTGTCGAGTATTTTGTTAAATTCTAATGGTGCAAATGGCAGTCGCTATATTGACCACTCGAATACCATCTTGAGTTCATTAAGGCCGATTCACACGTATCAGTGTAGTTATAGTTCCTATCTACCTACATTTTGTAAAAGATTGTGCATTATGAGTCACATTTCACCCGAGCGAAGCCGGATTTTCATCTAGTAATTAAATATTATACGTAGGTACATTCAGAAAAATATTTCATTTATTTTATGAGATACATCAAGTTTACAAGTTTTTTGTACGATTCAAGAGTAGATCCTCTATCCCTGTCCCACGACAGGCATGTAAATAGGCAGGCAACCTATACGAAATAAAAAAAAATGTGACGTCATGTTTTAGTATAGTACGCTCTCTCTCTAAGATAAAATGCCTATGATCAGATTTTATGATTTATTTATGATGCGACAATGAAAATAATTGGTCAAAATTCCTGTTATGATGAATAAAAATTTGTATTTGCAAGCGAAGCGACGGGACACTCCTGGTTATGTTATAACATAGCACATTATAACTTGTCCATTAATTTCGTAACCAATTCACAAGTCAACAGAGCATCGAAGCGAATCTAAACTATTATGAACTGAACAAACAGAACACCTTAGCTTATCTCATAACAGAGGGACTCTTGTGAAATTTAATTAATATCAACATAATCTAAGTGGGATTAAATTAATCGTTAAATTAATTAATTGGAACTAATCCAGGCGCCATTAAGTCTGTTGCTTGTTAAACTAAATTTCCCACGTTACAGAATGTTGTAAGTTATTTTGATTACCTTCACGAGAATTATTAAGATCACAATCACCTGTAAAACGTATTTACTATTAACATTGTCCGCGGCTCTGTCTAAATTATGTATTTATAAAACGACGCGATTATTATTAAAATAAAAAATAAGTATATATTTGTCTAATTTGATATAAACGAAATCACAAAGCTTCACTGTAAATGACATTATTATATTGACATTTTTAGTTACAAATCAACAAATTTTGATCGGAATCCGTCTACGTAATGCGTGCACGGGACATACAGACGGACATAAAATGCAAAAGAAGATTATCATGTGTTACGTCATTTATGTACTTCAAAGTATCGTGGGCGTATGAACTTTTATTATAGACTACTCGATTCTCATACTTTTTCTTACTTTATACTAACTAATATAAAAACTAAACTGTAAAATCTCACTAGAGAAAGCACTTTTAATTTTATAAAAGAATTGTGTAAATCGGTCAGTAGTTCTCACATCTAAAAGCAAACTTGCTCTGATAGATAGAGGTTTATATAAATATAAATCTTATGTGCGTGTGTATGTGACTAAACTCCTCCTAAACGACTGAACCGATTTTAATTTTTTTTTTGTGTCTATTTCCTAGGATTCGAAAATGGTTTAGATTCACAATTTGGTCCAATTTCATTTTTTATATATGAAAAGCGAACGAAGTCGCGAGCACAGCTATGTTACATATGAGAGTTATATGTAAGAGTGCTTAAAACAGTTTCAGTTATTTATTTTCATAAACCATTTATTATAGAAGAGCTAAGTCTTAGAATTATTATAATTATGTCAATGTTGCTTTAAACTCGTCTACTTGTAATTTATTTTAGGTCATTTATAATTTATTTACTAGAGAGCATCGCTATTCTTTTATATATCGCGGGACGGGATGGGAGAATATAACTATCTAAATTCTATGCGAGCGAAGTCGCAGGCACAGCTAGTAATAGTAATATATTTCATGAATAAATCCATAACTAAACTATATGTTAACAAATTTTGTACCCATCATTTTAGTTACAACTAAGACCAAAAATATAAAAGTTGCGCGTTCTACATATTAAAAGAAATCATGTATTTTGTTTATAGCTTATTCTGACAACAAAACAAATGTAGAATCTCAACCGATAAAACGTTGATAACCCTACTCAAATATGGTCTCTATACAGAGGACACAATTGAAAAATAGAAAAAGAGATGTTTCGCATCTATCTGATTGGTTGAAAAAAGAATATGTCGCACCTGTTCTATTAATCAGCGAGTGCTGGAACACTCGGCTACCGAGCGTCCTCTATACTATGACTTTCGACTGAATTATTTATTCTAGTGAATTAGTACACATACTTCACTACATTGAACATCATCATAATCATCACCTAACTATTGCCCACTGCTGAGCATAAGCCTCTTTAATTGTACGCCACTCGTTTCGGTCCTGAGCTAGCCTTGCCCAGTTTTGACCCGCGGTTTTTACTATATCGTCCAACCAACGGGCTGATGAGCGCCCGATTACCCTTTTACATTCACGTGGCTACTATCCGTAGGATTTGTAAAAAGAATTTGTTGAGTGTAATGCTGGAGTTCAAGCTGTATCAGAGTATCGTGCTGGCGACGGTCGCAAGAGCCTCCTCAGTTAGAAATAGAAACACATGTCGAACCTTCTTGCCATTTGCTAATTATTTATCTTATCTTATCTTCGTTAGTGCTCTACAATATAAATGACGTAATAAAGATTTAGTCTCTTTTAGTTTTACCCCATTTTTATTTGGGGTCGGCGCAACATGTCTTCCTCTTCCGTTCATCTCTATTTGAGGTCATACATACATTCACTCTCTTTCTAAACATATAATCTTTCACACAGTCCATCCATTTTTTCTTTTGTTATAAACATTTTGTGTTTAAAATATTAAATGACTATTGCACATCTTAAGAAACCTAAGCATTTAAATTGACTTACATATCGTAACGCCTTTCTCCCATTAGGGTAGGGAGAGACTACATCCTTCCCCCTGCTACGATCCTGACACACATCCTTTTGCTTCTTCTACTTTCATACATGCTCTTCGATCACTGGAACTTTTAACCTGACTTTTATCCAGAACGTCCTCGATTTGGTCGAGATTCTTTTGCCTAGGACGACCCTTACCGGCTTGCTCAGTCAGGTGACTGGACGCCTTGTAAATTTATTTTGTCATCTTCTTTACATGTCCGAACCATTTATGCGTTTACCACAACACGTTTCTTTATCACGCTATTCCTTATTTTCTCAAGCCTTATCACTCTGAAGCCAGCTATGCTAGCGTGAATTTAAAAGGAGGTAAACAAAAATTACCATATTTGGTGGCAGTGGTCATTCATATCCATAATTTCATAAAATGGTTAATTATATTTTTAATTATATACAGCCTTAGCTCTTAGACATCAATTATGGCCGCAACCTTCCTTTCCGGAAACATTATCAAGTACAAAATATTTTAATGTATGCAATCTGAACAATGGTAATAAAGGGTTAGGTGGCCATTTGAAAAAAAAAAGACTGAAAGCGAAACAGGTTCGCATACATTTTTGCGAAGTACCAACCTACCCAAGTAAATTATACATAGCTGAATATTTCTGTATAAAGTTTCAAAGTTTCGTAACAACTTACCTACTACCCTGCCACAGAGCTACAAAAAGTTTATTCTCATTGTCAATATTAGCTTTTTAGGGATGTAATATACAGAACTCCATTTAGTAGCAAGAGTTTTATTATTATTAATTTTTTTCTTTCTCCGTTCATTCTTGTTTCGGAGTAGAGACCTTATTTTGTCGGTTGTAATCTTATTTATACGGTCGGTTCAAGAAAGTCTTAATTTCAAAAGTTATTGCATGGTGAAACATTATCTTAACGAGAGTCTTGTCTGGAAATGATACCCCTCTCTATGCTTCCGCTAACTATAACCATAATGTATAATAAAATCAATATATATATAAATTCACATTTATACAAAAAAAGAATCCAGATTGAGTTTCTTAACGACTCTTCTCGTCTAGGTTGTTGTTACGAACCGGTGGTAATATTTAGACGTTCGTAAACGCCTTCTCAGAGCCTAAATTGAATACAGATTCTTTTTCAGTCATTTTCAAGTTCAAATCAAATATGTAACCAAATCTTCATTTTTTTCAATTGACTGTTTTTATGCTATGGACAGAAAGGGTTTTGACAGCATCACCGGATTTTTGAGGCAAGCACTTAAGGCTCTTCTATCGCGTATAATGTATCTTATATCTGTAATAAATGAATTGTTTATTTTTGATGTGATAACTTCTTTAGCCACGTTGGACTATTTTCGGTTGGAGAAAAACTTACAGATTCGCATGACCGTATCCTATGACATCAGCCATCAGCTGCTGCTACATACTACAGTGTGGCAAATATACGATGGCGATAGAATGATGGAGCTTCATACCTTGTGTTGTCACATCTAAAATATTATTAAATAAATTCCCGAAAACAAATGTTCGAATCGATACGATTATTACTAAATTATTCGGTTGGTTGTCTAAGTAAAGGCCATAAGTAATCTAGACTCGGAATTGTACTCCATGTTTTTTTTTTAAATATTCATAGGGTTTAGATAAATTATCTCAACGTAATTTCGACTTATAAACTGGCTTTGCGATTTATAAATCAACTAACGTACAAACAGACGTTGGCTTTTATATAGTGTAAGAAGAAGAATGCAAGTAAGGAACGATAATGGTGATTTACTTGACGTTTTTTTTATAATAATAATATTTTCGTTATATATTCATACGTATTCATTATAACGTAATAAAATATATCTAATATAACTCTAAAACCTGACCAGATAATATATCTAGGATCTTACAAAGAATCATCTAAATCGGTTTCTTGATTATCGATTTATAAGCCAACTAACGGATACATAGATAAACGGAACATACGTTGCATAGTACATAGTATAATGTAAAATAGCCTTATAAAAAAATTAAATATGTTTTTTGCGAACAGTCATCTCCATTTCATCTTTTTATTACGACCATCGTATATTTGTATACATAAAATTTAATTTTATTATCATATTCGTTGTGCTGGAATTTAAATAAAATTGTAATCAGAAAGATACAATGAGGTTTCTCCATTTAAATATACTTCGGGCAAAGGTCTCGCGGGGATACCAGGTGAATGCGAATATACAAATATAAACATTGCCAACTTTCCATTTACTTAGTGATTGTATAATTGTATACGTAAAACGTTTTTTGTTTTTAGTGCTCGTTTAATTTATATAAAAACTACGCGGCTGCGTATTGTAAAATTTAATGATATAAGGAATTAAAACTATATTGAAAAAATTGTGCAACTATTTTGTTGGAATGAAATCATTGTTTGTATTATCTACCTATAAAAAAATGGAAATAGTTTTCTACATTGATTTCTGTTTTTTTTTTTTTCATCATTACGACAGATAAAATATCAATAGAAAAGGAAATAGCGTAAATCAAATCTAAATCCATAAGGTATCACTTCATCAATTTAAAGGTAATTTTGTTTCATATCAATAAATGAGAGTTTTGAAATTGTTTTTATTTTTATCTTACTTATATTCTTTTAAATTTAAATAAGATGAACTTTTGTATTGTATATTTATTAATACTACATAAATTCAGCGCTTCTACCGAAATGTTAAGTGACGATTTGGTCCAGGACGGTAAGCTCGCGACGCGGTGCTTGCGAAAGCCACCCCGTGTCGCCCCCATCCCAAATGCAGCGGACGGCCTCGGGGGGTTTGAGTGGGTATTTCCGGGCGCTTCACGCCCGGGTGAGTCCCACACTGGCACGGAGCTCGTCACTCCGTGCCCCCTTACCTATTGTATCGGAGGACTTCGGTCTCACTAATAGGTAAGGGTAGTGCGTAAATGCATTTCCCCCCGTCAAAAAAAAAAAAAAGATGGTAAGCTCATTAATAACACACCTACTTGATGCTTGACGGCAGATGTTAAACCTGGACACTGAACCCAGGCGAGCGGTATTCGAAAATGCCCTGACACTATGCTATGGTTTCCTCAGCATGTTTTCCTTCACCGTAAATTTAAAAGCGTTCATATTCAGATATACAGAATGTTAAATAATAGAAAAAAATGTTCGAGAAATGTAGTCATGTTTAATTTCCTCAAATTTTTAACAATTATTATTATCTAGTCTCGAGCAAAAGGTTATTATTTATTTAACTTTACTAACTAGTTTTAATAAAATACAAAGACTTTCTAACAAATTTTTTTTTAAATTGGCAAGCGAACCTAATTCGTTTCGATTAATAACATTGTAAACAAAGCCTTAATCTGACCAAATGTAGGCTTCTATACTTTTAATCGTATACTAATTTATTATAACATTTTTCAGAAAAGTATCGCTTGGAGGTTAATTAAATCATATTCGACCAACATTTAATATGTTCTACATAAGAAAAAACTGTAAGCTCTAGAGAGAATCTTTTCGTGTTATTTTATTGTACTATTGCAAGATTTACAGAAGCATATCAGGCTGATACTATCAAGCCTAAACTATAAAACAAAACAATAAAACCCGGGCCTATGAAAGAAAACAACAGTTATATTCTGTTTTATGCACTAAACACGCTCCCGGTAAGCCTTTGATCGGCCTAAATTCACTCACAGTACGTACATAGGACGGTTTATCAGTCGACTCCCAGTTTTATGTGAAAATATCTGTTGTATTTTTTTCTATTTCGTCTACTACGAATATCGGCGTCACTACTACGAATTTTTTAAAGAATTCTATGTGAGTTTTAATAATAAATTAATACTATATACATATCAATGATATATAATACGTTATGACAGTGAGTGCTGGGTCTGACAGAAGAAATATGAAAGCAAGATTAATGCAGTAGAGATGAGAAGTCTAAGAAGTGTAGTTGGTATGAGAATGACAGATAAAGTAGGGAATAGTGTGATAAGGGAACATTCGGGTGTGGTAAAGGATGTAGTGATGTTTAATTGGTTTAACATGTAAAGAGAATGGATGAAACAAAATTGACGAAAGAAATTTACAAGACGAGTGTGACTGGGCAAGCTGGTAAGGGTAGTCTTAGGCGAACGTATCTCGACCAGATCGAGGACGTTCTGGAGAAAGGCTAGGAACACAAGTACCCGTAACCAAAGAGCGTATATTAAAGTGCTTATGATAATAGAAGCGAACGACGTGTGTCAGGATCGTAGCAAGTGGAAAGATGTGGTCTCTGTCTACACTTATGGGAGGGAAGCGTGACGTACGTATATACATATATAATACATCAGATCGTAGCCCATCTACTTTATATTAAACGTTTATCCCCTTGAGCACTAACCTGGCGTTTATGCCAGCTTTCCATTGTTTTCCTATTATCTCATTTTTATTGGTAATCGACATTCAAACAATCGAAATTATTTATCTATTTTTGTATGTAATATTCTAAGAAAAATATTTAATTTAAACATTGATAAAAAATACGTAAAAATCGTTTGTATTCCTTTTTAGATATAACGCTCAATTAATTCTTCAACAATGAGCATATGTAAAAGCTTCGAAACAAACACTTTGTGTTCAAATATGGCCAGTGTTTGTATGAAAACAGGTGCGCAAACATCGAGACTGCCGAATTATAAATAGTCGTAGTGAATTTTCGCGTTAATCAAGTCCCTGTGAGTTTATTTAGGACGTGCTCTGATTTATCAAGAATTTACAAATTATCTTAGATTTAATATAAACAAAAATGCTAATTCCGTTTTTTAATTAATCAACCTGTCTTTGTTTGGAAGTAAAGTGTTTGTTTTTGTGTCAAGACTATATATGCGTAAAAATGTCTATATTTCATATTCAAAACGATAACTTTTTTTCTAAAAATTCTACATAGTATTTATTCGTCAAACTTTGTAAACCGTTATAAATATTTAATTTTAAATAACTAAACGTATGTCCGCGGCTGTGCCCGCGTTTCATATGTTCTTGACTGAGTTTTAATTTTTTTATACAAAGCTTAATTATTTTCCAAAAATTGTTTTAGTACTAAAGTAAAGTAAAAATATTTGTCATAAATTAAAGCACTTGCCCGTAAAACTGTACATTGAATCAAATTTGTCAATTTTTTATAAGTTTTAATTTTTTACGCGGAATTCTAATTATTTTTGAAAGTTAAAAGTACCCTAAGTTACGTGGAGTAACTTTAGCTATCTACGAAAAAAGTTTCCCGTCAAAATCAGTTGTGTCGTTCCGGATTAATATCCAGAACAAACGGATAGAAAGACAAAAATTTAAAAAAAAATATTTTTGGTATTGGTAATGTTACTGTATTTAGTATTTAGTAAAAATGATATTTTGACCTTACAAACAGACACTTTAATTTTATTTATTGGTATAGATAGACATTCCGGACTTTTTTAGTTAAGTGTTCGCCTAGTCCTCAAAATTGAATTATAATCATTTTTTGATAATTTGAGAGAAAAAAAATAAATCCACGTTTCTTTATTGGTATCACTAAAGCTTATCTATAAGCAAAAAAAAAACATGACAAACAAAAGAAAATACTGAACTGTTTTATCTTTGTCTATTTTATTGTTGGTGTTTTTATTTTGTTTTCAGACGCCTCCATCCCCCAATTCATCAAAAACAAGAGACTATTTAAGTATTACTTAAGAAAAAATTTTAAAATCTTTGAAACAATCCCCTCACTCTTCACTCTTGTCAGCAATAGTAAGAAAAGCTCTTACTCCCTCCCATGATAAAGTAAGCATTGCCATAATTATAACATAAAAACGAAAAGAAATAACACTTTGCTTACATAATCTTTGTTCAAACCATCCGTCCTCCATGTCAATTCATTGCTTGTTACGTAATAAGGGGCTGGCCAAATATTACGTATTGTGGAGGGGTTACGGTTTCCTTTTTTTTTTATGACATAGATGGTCGTCTGAACTGTGATTGCGTAAGAAGTATTTACACATATTAATATTCGTTATTTATTCAAAATTACCCTAATGCTTACGTAATCATGGGGGTAAAATATGACCAAAATTCAGCTTATATAATATTTGTCCATAAGTGCCATCACGTAATATTCGAACAGGCCAGACGTCAGTATTAACATTTAACAATGTAAAGAGTCCGTGTTATACGACCAACCTGGGCCGTTATACCAGAAGCTAGACACAAATTTAACTGCCTGACGCGATGTCGCGTGAAACTTTAAACTTACGATCGGCTTGCGCTATGAAAGCCTGGTGTTCCCAAAGGGCGTACGTAGCACGGCACTACCGCAGCAAGCCGAGACTAACGCATACTTTAAAATGCATCGTGACGACATTTTAGCATCTGCAATGCATGACATTTATTGTAGGAGTTGCCGCGATGGACCAAGAGCCCGTCTCAACATTTTATTAGACGTTATTGGATTTAGAATAGCATGGTGAGTGGCTCGCATGCATATGAAATGTATTTTCCGTGATATCAGAATAATACTTGCTATACAATAAGAGATAGCTTTAACGTTATAAGTATGCATTTTAAAACAGCTATTATTGTAGTTTATAAAACGTTTGTTTTGTACGTGATCTGGTGTTTATTTTGAATTATGTCTAACGATATAATTTTGGAATAATTCTGAGTAATAAAATGAAATAAAATTGATAGATAAGACCATGTTTAAGAACCGTCTAGAATCTCTTCAATTGTCGGTATCATGTACTATTTGATATTTATTTATACGTTAATGTTACCTATATTACCTTATAAATACATAATACAATTCTATAGTTTTGGTTAAATTAAAGGTAACGACGACATTCATAGTAAATGTTATTGTATTATATGATTAAAAATTAATGAAATTAAATTAAAAAAAATAAAACTAGACACTAGCTGTTTTGCTTAAAAATAATAACAAATGTAATTTAAAAAAATATTGCCCGTAAAGTGAATAGAAAAGATTTGATTTTCAATAGCACTGTAGACTTAACAAACTTCCCAGGTTTTATGATGTAGCGTAGAATATAGGGTTATTTTCAAAACTATAACATTTGTATAAGAGAAACAGAAACATATGAAAATTAACCGAAAACTCATTTATAACAGATTAAATACTAACAAGTGATTATAAATAAAATATATGAAAAGTATATCCCTATTAACTTTCTTCGTCGAATTCTTGTCTTGCTCTATACATATTGTAAAGTGTAATAACATCTGTTTATCTCTGTATATCCTTTATTTGGTTTAGTGGAGAACCGTAGGGAATTGTTTTTAGATAATTTTTTCAGTTTAAAATACGGTAAATTTTTGAGAGTGAGTGACTGAAGTCAGCACAAAAATGATTACTGTAGTGTGTTACTCACAGCATTTTAATTAAACTATTAAATATTAGCTGAATAATAAACGCCACCAACGTGTGGAAGCTCTTGGCCAAGCACGCCAATATTCTTTGATCGTGTCTTGTAAAACCGACAACATTCGGGTGGGCGGCCACCGCAGGTCACTAAATACAAACACACGCAAAGTACGCAAAGTAGCGAGCTATCGTTATAAAAATCAGTTTTCATCATCATTTTTTTATGAATAAAGAATAAAAAACATCACATGCATAAAGAAAACAAAAAACAGAAATACATCACTTCTTTAATAATAAAAAGGTAAACGGATTCATCCTTTGTACCCGAAATATATCACAAGACCTAATAAAACGTTCACCTAAAAATCACACGCTCGCGTAATATTTTATTCGGCTGCAATAAAAATCAAAATAACCAATAAGAATGAAAAAAGATGAAATATTACATATACAAATACAAATATTTTTATTTCCTCAATACATTTACAAAATAATATAACTTTAACTGAGGCACAAAATTAGGCAGAGCCCGTGACTTGGTAGACTAACATATCTGAACAAATGTACCATACCATTGTTTTATACAATTAAATTTAATCTTATTTTCTTGTTTTAATAAGACTTTAATATATAATAATAGACTGAAGTATATAAAAATAGAACAAGAGATAAAAATAAAATAAGTATTGTAAATTAGAAATAGGAATTAAGTAAATATAAAGATTCGACATAACCACAATGCAATAGGAACACATAGATAAGAAATAGAATAAGATTGTAAAATAGAAATAAGATGAAAACAATAAAGGCACAACAAAATAGGGGAAAGCCACAAAAAAAGTAAACAAAACTCTGATTATGTCTGAGATGTAAGGGGACTAAATAAAAATATATATATATATTGTTCATATTTTATAGTAAATTATTCAAAGTCTTATTTAAAACCAATTATTATTTACATTTTAAAGTCGCAAGCCAACACAAAGTACAATAATGCTGAGTCATTTATCATTATCCATGTACATGAGAACAACTTAAAGTAGATTTGATGCAATGGAACTTCATTGGTGGTTAAATATTTGCCACGCTTTGTCTATTATTAACTGGGGTTTAGACACTTTTTCGATTAAACCGGTGCCATGGAGAGATATCGTGTCGTCGTAAATTTATACAAGAATTATGTATTTTTCTTCTTCGATAATGGCAATCTGTGTACACACATTTTGTGCCAGTGTCATGTGGGTAAGATGTATTTTCAATCTTGTATCAGCGTTACCAAGCTCCAGCAAAACGGTGGCTCCTCCTGCTCGAACTTTCCATGGAGCTTTGTCAGCACCTCAGAATAAATGTTACGCGGGTTTTATATAATAATAAATTTGACTTGTACATAAAAACCAAACTATCTCATTTCACACAAAACACCACCAAAATTACATAATAGAGTTAATTACACAAGTTTAATTAATTAAAGAAAACAACTGCTACACGACAGACTGAGATCCCGTCAAAAACCGAACATTTTATGTTTACTATGGAACTGCAGTTTCTAATATCATTCAGGCGAGAATTTTTGATAGGTAGCTCGTTTATAAATTAGTGTCAGGTGCTGCCATCTAGTTTGAGTTGTTCTAAACATAGATATATATGAACCAAAAATATTGTACTGAAGTTGCTTAGTTCGCTTTTAGTAAGTTCGCTTTAGTTGGCGAAAATAAAAGGTTGGTGTAACTCAGTGGAACTATTTGGAGCTATAAAAGTAACTCTATATTAATTTCCTTCACAAAATGTGCCTCTATGACAAATTTAATTCGAATCAGTGTAATAGTTTTAGAATGATTAAGAAATAAACTTTTAAATATTCACCTAAACATTTTTGACTTTTCTAATGTTGTTAGTATAACAATTATTATGAATTTTAATCAAAACGAATTGAATGTATCTCATTTCTAATAAGTAATTGTTACTGACCGTTCGTTCTTTGATTAGTAAATTGTTTTCAATTCGGATTAAACTTAAGACAATAGAGAGATTGTCATTTAAGATGTGTCAATAGACCTCTACAAGACGAAGCTGGTGATTGTTTATGTAATTAGTGTTTATGTTTAATAGATTACTTCGGCGTAAGTATGGAGTTTTTGACTATAGTTTAACTGATATTTGTGGAAAAAAAAAAAGCATGTTTGCTGTATACAATAATAACCAAATTACAACGGTACATTTTCATTTTTTAGTATTCGCATAAAGGAAAAACGATAGGCGAAAGATCTCTTTATAATCCGTATACCTATCTAGTGATATATTCGTATATTATTTATATGCATTACAAAACCTTTATTTACTCTCGAGCTTAATTTGGAAATCAACGCAATAAACAAATGCGACCATCATACTAAACGTCTATCTCTCTTGTTTAGGAGCTCCTTTGCCATGTGTCAATGAATGTAGCGTTGAATATAGGATGATGGGCACTTTCGATTCAGACTGAATTTCAACCACTGTATACTTGTTAAACACCCATCAGCAATTATATATCAAAATCTGTCTAGACGCTATCTAGGCGGATATTACAAAAAGCTTTATCACTTTGCTATAGTTTCATCAAGATTGTTTGACTTCAGTAAAAGCTCAAGTGCTTTAACTTTGCCCTCCCAATACATCTTCGATAACTTAATGCCTTTACGTAAAAATTTAGACAAGCTCGATCTAGTGAATGATCGTCATAATTTTAATATTAGAAGTAAAGACAAGTTGGCCGTCCCACGCTTTAGGTTAAGTAAGTGTAATAAAAGCTTTATAGGTAATAGTATTCGGTTTTACAACAAGATCCCAAGTAACATTACCGATTTACCTGACAATAAGTTCAAGTATTATGTCAAGCAAGTTTTAATCTCAAAAGGTTATTACAGGGTGGATCATTACGTGAACGATAGTGATCTCTGGAATTAACCCACATCTCTGTGCTTCCACTAACATTTTTAAGACTACGATTTGTATAGTTTTAAATATGACAAAAAAATGATATTTATAAAAAAAAAGAACCAGATCGAGATTCTTGCCGGCTCTTCTCGACTGGGATGTTTTCCGAACCGGTGGTAGTGTTTTAGACGTTCATAAGCGCCTTCTTAGGGCCTAAATTGAATAAATAAATTTTGATTTTGATTTTGATTGAATAGAACAGGTCGATTCGAGCACGCGCTGTAGCCAGACCACACTACCATTAAACCATTATCACTTGAAAATGAAACATGTAATATATTTTATACAGTTAATTTTTACCTGAATGTAAAATTGAGAAGTCGACTGAACATATTGTCTCATCAAAAACAGACGATAAATGATAAATGAAAAAAAAAATCGATTCAAAAATTTTAAACATTCAAATTTGTATGCTAGAGAGGGAGAGCATACTTGTAATACTTCAAATACGTAGGACGTCATATTTTTTTCTATCCTAGCGAATGCTGTTAACCTCAAGGGTTCGAACCTCGGCTTGGCCGTTACCTAAGAGTAAGAATTTGCGCAGAATTTTAATCCTAGCTAATCCGTACATTTTTTATTTATATAATATTACAGGACTTATGTACCAGCGTGTTGTTTGCAGGGGTGTGTGTGTGGTGTTGTGCGTGTAATGCTCAGTGCATAGTCAGTGTCACTGTATCCTTGCAAACTATATATTGGCGTTCGTTTTACAAGAAAGGGATAGGGTGTCCTCTCTCCGACCCCCAGCTCAAACTTTAAACGTGTATATCTCAGAACTCGAATTAGCCGAATGTAATATTATTTTCAGTATAAATATTATATTTAATAGTGTTATCTATGGTATTATTCACTTAACACCATTCAAATGCCCTTAGTACGAAAGCCATGTGTGTGCATTTTCCGTACGAAATTCAAACGTAATTTAATTTTTAGAAAAAAACATTCGTTTTATTTTACATAATTAAAACTTTTTTCCTACATACATATATAAACCAAAGTATGGTGCTATGTCGATCCTTAGATTCACTTGACGTGTGTTTTTATATAAAACGGAAAGGCCGTAAAACGTTCATTCATAGGATTAAAGACTTCATAACTCAACATACACCCGTTTTATAATGATTTAATCTACTTACTACTTAGAGTTGAATGAGTCATTTTCTCCGAGTCAGTATTCGTCTGTTTATAACCCTTACAGTGCTCACAATGCATCGTAAAGTTTAAAGACATCATACATACTTTAGATTTATATAATAAAGACTTGTAATAAACTTCTACGTATGTTTATTGAAACAGTTTCGCTTAAGTATATAATTACAGAACTTTCTATAATTATTACTATAATATAAATAAGTACATCAAGCAGCTTCAGCTGCGCGAATTCATCGCATCGCTAAGCGTATTCTACCGTCTGTATCATGGTGTTGGCTGTTTTCGGATTCCGCGTCGATGGAGGTAAGTTCTAATCCACCTATCCAATTCTATAATTAACCTGAACGTTAATTGAAAAGAAATATCGCGAGGAAGCCATAGCATGGTGGTAGGGTATTTTTTAATAACGCCCGCCCGGGTATCTATAATAACCTATAAGTTTGAAAACCTAACGCCTAACACAAGTGTGCTCCGGCATAATCACTTGAGAACCAGTATTTCTAGGCTTAGTTTGTTTTCTATCGAAACGTAACATCAGGCACGATTATGGTTAAAATAGCCTATACGCTACGTAAAAAGACTGACATAACGAAAACTTTCTATATATCAATGGCCGTCGCAATGTTTGATTTGTACTGGGGTTAACATCATGTGCAGTGCAGCAATTTCACCTTGTTTCAATATCATAATCAATCTTATCAAAGCATAAATCCTCATATAAAAGGTGAAGAACATTAATTTTGATTTTTTTTTTCTCGCCATTATCAGAGTACTCTAATCGGTAAATGGTAAAACTACTATAAAACATTATTAATGTACTGAAGAATAACCTAAACGTAAAGAAACTTAAGTTCCGTTACAGATGTCTAGAGGTTATATTTAAAAATATATATCTTAATAATTACTAATATTACTAAGAGTATAAATAGCTTATACGATATTTACAACTTACAGTAATATTTTTATTTGGCAACATTAAAATACGTGCTTTTTATAAGGACAAGTTAAAATATTCGCCGTGTGGTGCCGGCTAAGAATAGTACCACCCCATATTTTCCAGTGGGTGTCGTAGACGGAGTATAAGGGATATCTCAGGAGATGGAGCAGTGGCGTGGCGTTTATGGTAAATCCCTCCTTTTTGGGGGAGACCTATAACCAAGAGTGGACGTCGTTCGCTTGAATCAATCAATTAATCCAAGTTAAAATAAAGCTATGGTCATCTTTGATCAGCTACACAATAGACTTTACCGATTGTGACTTTCTTTAATCGTAAAATGTCCAATACGTTGATATATGACGTTCCAATTAATAAAATATCATTGGAAATTCCGTGGTACATTCAAAATACCAGCACGGGAAGCTATTTCTATTAGTCCATCATCTGCCGGCTTATACAACTAACTAATAGCCCGCCCTGATCCCCCCGGCCGGCTGTACGCTCTCTCCATTGAGCCAATATTGCGGGCTAAAATTAATATTTTGCACCGAATGTCTACTCATAGTTTCAGGAAATTATTAACAAAGTTCTTAATCCTTTCAACTTGAGTCATTATTAAGTTAAGGCTTTATTCAATTTGTAAGATTATTACTTATTGAAGTTTTACAAAATTTAATTCATTAAGATTTACTACTGAACACTAAATTTTATTATCCGACTAGTAGGCAATAATTAAAAGTTTTCATTTAAATTAAAACACTTTGGAGAACTAAAATGTTTGTTTTTTTTTGTTACACACTTCTTTTTTTTTTCCCTATAATTTCCGTTATGGTGTAGTACTACACCATGTAGTTCGGTAATTAACCCCTTGAGCACTTACCTGGTGTTTACGCCAGTTTTCCATTGTTTTCCTATTGTCTTATTTTTATGGGTACTCGACATTTTAATAATAATTTAATTATATATTGCTTAATACCTCGTACATTATGATCATCATCATGCCTCTGTGGCACAGTTGTATTACGGTGCGACTGCCGTTCTGAGGCTCGGGTTCGATCCCCAGGTCGGGTCAAGTGGTATTGGGTTTTTCCACACAGTATCATCCCGGAGTTTGGAATTTGTGCCCGATAAGGCGACAGGCTCACCCCCAGTCACATCTGGGACGGAACTAAGCACGGTGAAATATGGGTGGTGTAGTTCGCTATTTCACCTATGCCTAACCCTTCGGGGATAACATGCGTGAGCTTATGTTATATTATGGCTAAAGTCTTAAAAAACAAAAATGCTATAAAATATTGGTGTAACATTTCTTGTATCTACTATATCCATATATATTGCGCTTAATGACGATCTTAACTAATATTTATAAATCTTCGACTTTCTCACTTTTCCCTAACATATAAATATAATGATTATATTGACTGGAAATTAAAACGCTCATGTTAATAAGGAATGCATGGAGTTATGAAATAATTTGCCTTAATATAATTGCAAGCCTATATGGGCAACCTTTTAAATGAAATGTTAGCAGAATACATACACTTAGCATAGCATTAGATTAACAGCTTGAAGCTGATATATAAAAAAGCGATAACAAAAAATAATCGACTATCACACAAGGGATTCAAAATGAATGCTTTCCTTCAAAAAAACCTCAAGCTCAAAAAAAAAGAATACTTTATTCAGTTTAAGCTCTGAGAAATCGCCTATGAATATCAAAACACTACCCCACCAGTTCGAAAAACAATCCAGTCACCGAAAAGAACATAATAGGTAATCGAACCCATGATTATTGATGCGGAGCACAATTACACTCAAAAATCAAAATGTAATCAAAACTAACATCAAACCACCTGAATATAATTTTTTTTGTTATTAAAATTACTGATTATTCAAATATCATTATAAATCAAAAATTATCCAATGACAAATTTGCAAAAACTTCTTTAACACGAAATAAATCCGAAGGGAGACTTTAATGTGGCTGCTAAGTTAAGCACTTACAATGTCCCTTAGGATTCTAATATAGAGTCTTATGAATATTAACATTCACTTTATGGGTTTTTTATACATTTTTTTACTATTATTATAGATTAGTAGTAGAAATATTTGTCTATACTCCCTATTCTGTAGCTCAAACTTGTATCAACGCCCTAGCGAGAATCTTCTGGCTATTATGGATTACTATCTAGTAATCCTTCTAGAATATTCCATGGATTCTCATGACACCTCAGTATAAACACTTCGTGTGATTATTTTCAATTCACAATAACCAAAAAAACTATACTAGCAATATAGAGCCCTATAACACAAGTGATCGATCAGGAATAAGGAGATCTGCAATAGAACCAAAGTAACCGACATTGCCCGAAGAATTGCTAAACTTAAGTGGCAGTGGGCTGGGCATATTGCTCGCAGAAGCGATGCCCGATGGGGCTAACGAGTTCACGAATGGCTGTCGCACCGGAAGGCATAGAGTGAGTAGGTGTACCAAAGACTTGGTGAAGGTCGCGGGAATCCGCTGGATGCGGGTGGCACAAGACTGGTCGTCGTGGAATTCTTTGGAGGAGACCTATGTCCAGCATTGAACGTCTTTCGGTTCGGTTGAATGGATGGATGGATGGGACACAAGTTATTGAATTAAAAATAACAGCCACTACATCACAGACTGAGGTACCGAAGAAAACTTTTAAACTATTAGTACATTTATAATTTTTTTTTCTTTTCTCTCTTACGCGTCGCTAAAGCATTGGCCAGCGTCATTGTTTTATTTCGCTGGTGTAACTATTGCCATACGAGACATAGTAAATATCCTTCTTCCTCTTCTTAATTAAAGGCTTGTAAGTACTCACATTTCTATAACTATATCGTACTTTTCTAGTTTTCATACAGCATTAATATATTTTTTTATAAATTAATTATTAAAAATTAAAATTTTATGGGTGATATTTTAATTTCGCATATTCTTTAACTGTAAACTACCTACATTGGCCTTATAGCATATGTAATCTCGTTATATTACGACGAACTCTATTGAAAATTTGCTAAGCGTGTACTTAGCGGAAGTTCGTTAAAACGATGCTGTAACAACTGCCACTTCAAGTTGTTACCAACCATTTGATATAGTTCATAAACTGAGATATTTTAGGTTAAATGTACTTAATATTTTAGAGATTCATGTTTGATATAAAACACATAAATCAACAAAAGAAGGATACGTGAAACAATCCATAGCTCATCTACATATATCCACAAATGTATTATAATCATTTCTTGTACTCTATAGGCTCTGTGTCAAAGCACGTAAAATGTTAAGTGACGATGTGGTCCAGAATGATAAGCGTTCTAGAGGTACTGACTATCAAATGATGCTGCTGGAACACACCTATTGGTACGGCATTATGTTTTGTTTTTTAAGACTTTAGCCATTATAACATAATATAACATAAGCTCACGCATGTTATCCCCGAAGGGTTAGACAGAGGTGAAATAGCGAACTACACCACCTACATTTCGCCGAGCTTAGTTCCGTCCCAGATGTGACAGGGGGCGAGCCTGTCGCCATATCGGGCACAAATTCCAAACTCCGGGATGATACTGAGTAGAAAAACCCAATACCACTTGACCCGACCCGGGGATCGAACCCGAGACCTCAGAACGGCAGTCGCACCGTAATACAACTGCGCCACCGAGGCATGATGATGACCATGATGTACGAGGTATTAAGCAATATACAGGGAATCCTAGTTTGGCAGGCAGATGTGTAAAATCACTAAGTTATGCCCTCAAAACTTCTGTGTTTATTTTGATAATGTATAAGATTATGTAATTTTTGGGTCTAATAAATTATTATCATTATTAATACATTTATAACCTACGACCATGCTGTGTATTCCTCGCAATGTTTTCCTTCACTGAGTGATCTTTGTAATCAAATACTAGAAACGTCAACATTTGTGTAAGTTAAATTAATAAATAGTTCGATTAAAACTCTTCCAGAAACGGTAGAGTTCTCTGATGCACGCAAAAACAATAGCGTGACACGAGAAAATTCTAATTGTACAGACGCTTTGACTTACATTCACATTCAACAAATTGATGAAACTCGTAGTCTCGCATAAAACGATATAAAAAACGGCACACGTTACTGAGGAATTCCTATCCAGCGCTTTGTTTTACAGGCATTTATTTGATATGTATGTTAAAAACAATTTTGTTAAAAAATGTGTTTAACATAAAAGCGAATTATATTTGAACCCTTTCGCTCTTAAGAGTGTACTTATTATGCTAATGAAATATCTCTTAATAGTTAAAGATTTCTATACGTAATTGTCATTAATCGCGTAAATTGCGATTTTAGAAAGTGGACGTAATTTATGCCATCCTGTTGGCATACCACGTTCTTCTTTTTCTCATTCACTTGACTATCGTCAATGTAGTTTTATACGTGAAGTCAGCGATGCCCTTCTCCCCTACGGTTCCTATTGTAGTAAGAGAATGAAAGCTACTTGACCAAAGATAAAAGTGAACGGTCAGTGCCAGGCTGTCCCGCACTTTTCTGTCTAATATAAGAGACGGGGCCTGGTCATTCGGCTAGGCCGGCTGCCAGACGCAGAGAGGCAAATTACCCATATCGTCGTATGAATGGCTGTAAACTGTACGCCAGGAGAGTGTCACATAGCCCTACCACTTCTAATCCGCGAGTAGTATCAGTGGGTGGATGCTTAAATGCATTTCCTCGCGTAAAAAAGTCGTAGACGTGAAATGTACTCCTGTGTAACCTTGGATCTCTACGTGTATCACTCGCCATTTTCATAACACCAGGTAACAACCCTCTAGTAATTTCGATCACGTATAACGTATATTTTTCACTACATTTTCTAATTTTTTTACGCTGTATAGGTTCATTTCTTTGACCATAATCTCATCTGATGTTAAGTGACGATGTGGTCCAGGATGGTAAACACACTAAGCCTAGAGCACTGGTTCTCAAGTGTTGCTACCGGAACACAGTTATTGGTATTTGGCAACAAGTTTTCAAACTTGAAGGCGGTTGTTACCCAAGCTGGCATTATTACCCTACCACTAAGCCATGGTTTCCTCACTATGTTTCCTTCACCGAAAGCTCAGGGTTGATTTTAGAGTTGAATAGGTAGCCTCGAACCCTAGTTCATTGACGCGGAATCCGGCCATACTATCCACTGCACCATTAGCGCTTCGACTTTGAATTGAAACTCTGCAAGATAACTACACTTGATCTGATATTAAATACCAAAAGTGAAGACCATGAACGACGACGACTACCGATATTTGAGAATATGTAGACAATTGCCAGTTTGCAAAATCTAAAGCCACTAGATAACATAAATAGGGTGTACACTTACTGATTCCGGAACGCGACGTGCCTTAATATAACATTATGACGAGTTTATCACAAGTTTAAGACAGTCGCTATTTATTCGTGCCTAATTATCCAACCATTCCGTTAACTTCTGGACATAAGATTTGCTGACTCCAGAACGCAACGCGCTGAAACGTGTTAAAGCGTGTTTTCTACCATAAGCGAGGGTCCAGTCATCTGAAGTCATGGTCAAATCAAATCTCTACCACTCCGCATATAAAATTTTGACTTACTTCGTCAATTGACTTGTTACATAGCTAGTCACATTGACGGTTCATGAATTATGAATTTAGTTACCGCGTATTTTATCTATTAAGATTTTAAAGGATCATCAAATATATGCAGACAAATAGTAACTATGTTATGTTAAACACAAAATGTGATATAAGACTACATTATATTATTTTAAATTTTCATGTAAAGCGTTTACTGTGTATGCAGTCTTTAAGTATTTTGAAAGCAAACATTAACTCTCGTCGAGGAGCTCAGGCAGCGACGACAAATAGCCCCGTGATTCGAGACGAGGTCAAATAAAAATGTTTGAAGCGCACTCCTTCCGCAACTAAAGTTTGTTTGCTACAGATCTTTTTAAATATGAATCTATCACAGAAGATCCTTGAAAATGATTTCGTTTTTCGGTAAAAAGCTACTTAGTTTAAAACATTATCTATTGTGTAATTACACTTGTGACTATTAGTACTGGATAGGTAGGCATGTAAATAGCCGTGCTCCAGTAGCGGGATGAGAACTGTTACGACAGTACACGCGGATACGTGACTGTCAAATTTGTCTTTAAGTGGTCTGCGGGTAAATATTTTAGCTAATATCTATGCGGAATCAATCCAGGCTTAAATGACCATCATATGGAAAGGTCCGCGGATGAATAGTCTATGCAAAGAACCAGGGGTGTATCTAACACCAAGAACCATCGGGTAAAAATGTATATCGCTTACCGTAATTTATGATGTGTGACTGCTTATCTGCGGGTCCCGTTGGCTCGCATCTTCTTGGTGGCCACCAGTAATTACACCACACTTAAAGTTCTCTATTGTAAGCTATCATTAATAATTAATATGCGGAATGACGTCTGCGCGCAAAGAACGCAGGCGCATGGTAAGCGAGTGATTGGCGACTAACAACTCACCCGAAAGTCCGGCGTCAGTAAACTACCCCCGATTAGGCTAGTTAAAACTAAATTAGCAAAAAAAAAATGCGGATTACCCGCCCAACCAAGTACATATACCTTTCTTTTTTTATAGTGGGTAATGTCTCCGCATCGCATCTCAACGGCAGTAGAGTTTCCCGGATTAGATATGACGGGGGGTATGTGGGACTCACCCGGCGTCAAGCGCCGGGACTACCCCCTAAAACCCACTTCACCTACCGCCCCCCCCTGGGGCGACACGAGATTGATCGAGAGACACTCCGCGTCGCCCCGGCGGTAGGCTGTATCGGACCACGTCCCTTGTCTCCTCTCCGGAGAGGAAGGGAGCCTTTGGAGCAGCCACCCTTCCCCCACCTCCTCAACCGCCAGCCAAGTGGTCTAGCACCTCTTCTTCTTTAGTTCTTATCTACCGATAAGAATTCTAGAGGAGAAGGACATGTAGGACCAGTGGGATCGGTAGCTGGCTTAGGTGGGTGGGAGAGTACGGGTGAACCGTGCCCTCCTAGCCCCCACCCTCCTGCGATGAAGAGGATCCTCTTCCCGCTCCCTCTCTGCTAGCTCCTTCTGTAGCATGATATGCATCTCCCTGGGAGGTAGTCGTCGTTGACCGCCTCTTTAGCCTCATGAGGGCATCGATCGTGGAGCGTCCGGACCTAAACCTGAACTGCCCATCCGCCAAATCTGACCCCTTCTCCTTCATATGCTGGATGACGCGGGAAGCTATGATTCTCTGAAATAACTTCCTAACGTCATCCAACAACACCAGCGACCAGTACGCGGACGGGCAATCTGGGGGGCAACCTTTCTTACTCAGGAGACAGAGTCGACTAATTATACCTACATTTTATAAATGTATAGCATTAGAAGTAAATTTATTAGTAAATTTATGTGAATTACATATGTCCTTATTTTTTTGTCTTTAGTTTTGGAATGTATCTGGCACTGTATTATCAAGAATCTTTTATATTCCACCAACTAAACTTAAGAATCCTCCCCTTTTATTGGTTTACAATTTATTACGGCCATGAATAAAGTTCTTTAAGCATGACTTTGTTTCATTTTTAATCTTCAGACAGTTTTCCAATAAAATAATGGTCCTTTGTTAGAACTTTCCGCGGAGTTTGTGTGTCATTTTAGAGATTCTCCCCTACCAAAAAAATAGAAATAAAAAGGTCTCAACGTCACTATCATGAGCCCTAAGAGATAAATCTATAGGTAATCGCAATATATAATATTTATTTTCGTAATGTTCAAGAAGAAACAATAAAGCATGGTTTTCAAATAGACCTAGGTAGTTGCCACCTTCGAGAACGGAACACTGTCGCCGAACACCAATAAATGTGTTCCGGCAGTATCACTTGAGAACCAGTACCTCTAAGCTTAGTGTGTTTGCCATCCTGGACTACATCATTACTTAACATCAGGTGAGATCGTGCTCAACATGGTCAGCATATACGGTATAAAAACATAATAATATTCAAATATTCATTGAAAATCTTGGATACATCGTAAATTTCATAATATCAGTACAAATTATTCAACTTATATTTAATACTAGCTGTGTGCCCGTGGCTGCGCCCGCGTTTCTTATGTTCTTAATTGCGTTTTAATTTTTTTATACGGAACCCTAATTACATTCTTTAGTATTAAGATAAAGTAAATATATTTCTCATTAATTCAAGCACTTGCCACTGTGCATGTAATCGGATTTTATTCATTTTTTTATTATTTTTAATTTTTTTACGCGGAGCTCTATGTATTTTCGAAAACTAAAAGTACCTTATATTACCCGGAGTAATTTCAGTTATCTATCAAAAAAAGGTCCCGGCAAAATCCGTCCAGTCGTTCCGAAGATTACCCGGAACAAACAGACAGACATACAAACAAAATTTAAAAAAAAATGTATTTTTGGTATTGGTATATCGCATATACATTCATATCTATTAAGTAAAAGAAATAATTTTGACATTACAAACAGACACTCCAATTTTATTTATTAGTATAGATATAGATTGAATTAGTAGGGAATTTATTTAATAACTAACCGAATAAACCTCAAGATTTTCTTTGGAAATAGTAATGAACCTAAAAACAATGTAGGTATCTAATCAAGGAATAAAACAAATATATCACACTATAACTTCCATTATAAAACTATTTCGGCAATAGAAAGTTCGTTAAGAGGATATGTGGTCGGCGAGAAACTTGAAAAGTAGGTACTTCAGAAATCTATTGTTATCGCGTTGCGCTCCAAAGAAAAAGTTATAAAACACGGAAGGGTCGACTGCAGCTCGGGCTGATTTTACCGTATGCAAAATAGAGGAAAACATCACTTCGTAGTACCCTGTTTCCTCCTTCAAAACTGAACAGATTTTTAATTTGCTTTCAGTTATAGCATAAGAAAAACTTTGGTTTAAGAAAGGTTATTTTCGTTTTAATTTATCAAATTTTTTGGACGAACGTCTGAAAATTACGGTAAAAATCGAGCATTTTTTTTCCATTTTCAAAGGCTACTAGTTTCTACAATAACTAATTTTATGAAAAAAAAATCAAGGGCATGGTGGTGGTGTATATATATTATTTGATATATAAATATTTACCATATTGCTATTATATTATTCAGGGAGGAAACAGGGGACTACGTTTGTATGAAATACACGCCCTCGCATATCCTCTTAATGACGTTATTTGTAATTTGTCGTGTTGGCACTGTTATAGACTTGAAATTATTTTGATATTACGCGGATAAATAAATTACAAATGACTAAGAAAATACACTAGCATTTTACTTCTAGGAAATACACAGAAACCTGAATATACAAATATTCATATAATTCGTCGGTCTACTCGTAATAGCGTAAATTGACTTTGAAACGACCTGACTTTATAATTTTCACATAATATACGAGTATGTTTTGGAGATGACGCTAGAATCAGATAGATGGCGTTTTAGTTGTTAATAACAAATTATAAATATTTGTATCGAAAGGACTGTTGAATATTTTTGCGGCTAAGCACCCGCCGACAAAGTTCGGTGAAGCTGTAAAGGACCCTCCTAGCATTAGCTAGGTTACAAAAAAAGACTCGTGAATATAAAATGTTGGTTTATTAAAAACTAAAACCACAAAATATCGAATATTTCACACTTTTGGTCTAGTACTTCTAAATATATAAAAATAAATAAAATTTAAATGTCGATTTGTAATATCAAACTAACAGCTTTTTACTAAAATACATATAACAAAAACACAATTTTTAAATTTTCTGTTTCTTTGTGCCGGTTAATCTCCGGAACGGCTGCACCGATTTTAACAAGACTTTTTTCTGACAGATAGCTAACGTTAAGTGCCATAATTTAGGCTACTTTTTTTTTGGAAAATAATTATTAGGATTCCGCGTAAAAACCTTAAAACTTATGTTTTATATTTAGGGCCTGCACAAAAATAGAGTCCATTCTTTTTCAATGATTGTTTAAAAACTATATTATACACTGAATTACTGTACGGAATAGTTAAACTAAAACGCGGGCAGAGCTGCGGGAACAGATAGTTATATATAAAACAAACATTTTACTCTATATCCATTACAATATTGTTACTTGTTACTACTAAAAAAACTACCTAATTTTGTACCATCCGAAGCAAAAAAATTGGTAACTTTATTAATTTGAAGTTAAATGTAGTTGCCGTAATAATAGGATCGTTTAAATATACCTTTGTAATAATTTTAATAACGAAAAAAGTTGGCTATTATTTTTTTTTATTTAAAAAATTAGAAGAACTAATTTATTTTGACGTTTACCTATTCCATGAGATCTTCTTTTTTTGAACTTTGAAAATTTAATTTTTATTGTGCTATCATTCCATGGTTGTCGTAACCTGATATCGAATGTTTAGTTAGTAACCTAAAAAAATATTAATACGAAACACGTATTCTAAAATCTACTACAAATATGCAAACTCTTTTTTACCTAACCTACTGAAAATCATTAAAGTTCCATCTTATTGATTGCGGACGTCCCAGAGTGTATTTTTGTCAATTATTTTTCATGAACAGATTTCATTTCTTTACAGCTTTATTAAACTGCCTCGGTGATGCAGTTGCATTACGGTGCGGCTGCCGTTCTAAGGTATCGGGTTCGATCCCGAGTCGGGTCAAGTGATATTGGGTTTGTTCTACTCAGTATCATCCCGGAGTTTGGAATTAGTGCCCGATATGGCGACAGGCTCGTCCCCTGTCACATCTGGGACGGAACTAAGCTCGCCGAAATGTGGGTGGTGTAGTTCGCTATTTCACCTCTGCCTAACCCTTAGGGGATAACAGGCGTGAGCTTATGTTATATATGTGAACCGATGAAACCATCGTTTATAAAAATACATTTGTAGAACAATTGACTGTGACAATTTATTTGACTTCCTCGATTTTCGCTAACTCACTCTAATTGTGAATTCGTTTTTTAAAAAGCTGACTAACGCTGTTGATATGAAAGACCTTTACAGCCTCCCCCGGAATTTGAACTTAACACATCCAGTCAAAATATGAAAACTAGCGAAATACAGTATGGGCCTCAGCTTGAGCTGCTACCAGTATGCATATTTCGCTGAAATCATCATATATCCTCCAAGCCTATCCGTTAAGCAACCATTTTTTTTATACGGTATAGGATAGGTGTGCTTTGACACACAATCTCACCTGATGTTAAGTGACGATGTGATCCAGAATGGTAAACACACTAAGCCTAGATATTTGGTGATGCTGCCGAAACACACCTATTGGTATTTGGCAACAGATTTTCGAACTTGAGGATGGTAGCTACCCAGGCGGGCATTATTAGGAAATGCTCTACCACAATGCTATGGTTTCCTCACGATATTTTCCTTCACCGAAAGCTCAGGCTGATTTTAGAGTTGGAGAGGTGGGTTTGAACCCGCGTCCAAAGACGCGGAATCTGGCATTACTATCCACTGGGCCATAGGTTCTGGTCTCCTACAGGAAACTGTATCATTTGCGTCTAGTATGAAAGTATGTGATGCACAGTTCTAATAGTTTATTACGATCATGAATACTAGTTTTTTAGGCTTATTTTATATTATTTTTCTGATCTTCAGATGCGCCAACAAAATGGCGGCTTTTGTGAAAACTTTTAAAGAGAGCTTTTGTGAGATTACAGAATTCACAACATCTACCTATCAACATTACGTCATATAGAGTTAAGAACTGTAAGCTACTAAATTACAAACAAGAACTACTATATGACAAGTCAAAATTACGTTGAAGGACATGTGATCCTAGTCCCTACATGAAATATCACACAGGTAGCAAGTGTAAGAGATTCCACAGTAGGGTATCGGAGTACATTTTTAATGAATCGACTAATACCACCAACTTTTGTTAAAGCAGACGTCCGTATTTTTATTCCATAGAGGCATCTCTTTTCATGTATTAAGTCCTCGTTAAAAAATTATGTCTTATCATCATGTTACCATCAATTACAATAACTTCCCCTTAAAAAGCTCTTTATTTAATTTGAATATAACAATTTTTAATGACCTCTCGATGTAGAACAACCTATCTAAACTATAGGTCTTCTTTAATTTGTCATCTTACATAGACAGAGTAGCCTGACGTACAAAGGAGACAAAGTACCTCATGACTCGATGTTACTAAAGTTTCATACTTCATTTTGATTACTTAATACCTTTAAAGCTCCAATTAAACGAATCTGCTATGAATTGGGTCTGTAAAGTTTGAGTACAGTATAGTTTTATTAGACTTTTTCATTTTTATATGAATAATGCGAGCAGTGAGTTCTTTCACCTGATCCTTAGTTAATCCATCCCTTGACTATGTAAGGTACACAATATAAGCAAGGCTTTATTATTTTCCGAATTCAAACAACGCACGCAAACTTTGCAGTTCATCTAGTATAAAGGCGTAGTAAAATTTAAGCTTATGGAATTTAATTTCTCGTCTGCATTACAGTATATATGGTATGTTAACTGTTTGTTTTAAGTTTTTGAAAACCTTTTATTTTTGAAATTATCACTTGCAATTGTTCCATAATAAAAATTAAGTGAATATTGTAGATATTAGTATAATTTTTCAGTCATAAATATATATTGTACTAATTTTACATTGTAAAATTCTACATAGTCATGTTACGCAGACAGAATACTTATCCAATCATATGTCAACACTCTTTCGAAAGCTAATTTATCAGTGAATAACATACGCTATAATTTATTTCAAATTAATTATTATTTTGTGCGAAGCCGGGGTCGGTCGCTAGTATAGTATAAAATAACCACTGAAAACACACACCATAAGATTTCGTTTGATTTTTTCTTACATACAAATATTGTTTTAGTGATCTGTGTTAATTAAATAAAGTAAAAAATAATAAATAATAAAAAATAAATAAAATAAAGACTCCTTCGTTCAGCCTACTTTGTCACTTAGTTGTTTATGTTTTTTATTCCAAACTAGTAGAATACTATTACATACTCGAACACTACAGTTTAATACTTATCTACAAACATGAGAACTTTATCTTATAAGTTCCAATAACACTCTCGAACAAACTATGAAAGATACAAGAGATAAATCTTATTGTTTAACAGACAAACGAATCACATACAAAGGGGTAAGAGAACTGTGCCACACAGACTGTATAAGATCTATATCGCGTCGAACTTCGAGAACGTTGCGATTATACAAGAAATCGATTTCCAATAACATTTTATATGGACTACATAAGAACTCGAGTTATTTATTAAAAATTTGATATCAGGTGCAAGTCTTTTTTTTTCGCTTCCTATTTAATGGCAATAGGGATTTTTACGGGTTAGATTTTCTTGCATCATCAAAAAATTAACCATAAAACTGTTAACACACATACAGACCGAACCGTGGACATGATACCGCGAGCAGCTAAGGTCATCAGTCGCCTAAATAAGGATGAGGATACGTACCAAAAAGATCGATTTTTGAATTGTTTCGAATCTAAGCTTGATGAATAGATTCAAAAGATCGATTTTTCAAACTAATACAGTATCGATTATTAGAGTAGGTATCTTTTTTTGTTTTCTATAATATTATGGTTATCTGTGCAAATAGATAAAAATATAATAGTTCAGTGTCATTTTTCCCTGAGTAGTTAGGCGTTCTTTTTTATTTAGCTGCTATTGACGACCTTAAGTGCTGGCAATAATAAAAATTCGCAAGTTTTTGCAATAACGATGATTATAGTCTATTTTCGACCACTGGAATAAAACTATTATATTTATATCACACAGGGCTGATCGCCCAGGGCGTGACAATTCCATTTTCATCGTCTTCGTATCAGTTTCTAGTTTTTTTTATTACATTCAATTTCATCATAGAAACCAAACTAATAACGTTCGATTTTACCAACGATCTCTTAAACTCATCTATTTTTTTATACGATTCTTGAGGAAGAATTGTAAAAATAAGCGGTTAGGTCACGTTTATCGAAATGAGTCGTAAACTATGAACCGTTATAAACAGATCGTCAGAACGTTAGAAAATATATTAATTAATTATATTTTTTTGAACAAGATATTCTAAAATAGATTAGTATTATGAAATTTAATAAATATATGTACTGAGTTATCATATTTTAGCATAAACTTTCCATGTGTTGACAAAAAAGAGTGCAAAATACGGATAAAACGTTTTTATTGTTAGCAATCTTTGATTCTTTAACATTAACTTCACTTAAGTTATTTATCCCTATATTATGTGACTTTGATAATATTAGCGTGATATAGTTTAGCTGTTATCCACTACTAAAGTAAGATTGTATGTAAATAATAACATATACCAACAACAAGAACATGAACCTACAAGTGTCTCAAAAACTCTCTGGAAACTTCTAACAAGATGGAACCGTTTTTCTAAACCGTTTATGGGTTCATATAACTGGTAGTATTGTGTATACCAGTAACTAAGAAGAAGTAACAAAGATAATTAAACATAGGCTAAAGATATTTATTTGAGAACTGGATTGCATAAATAATTAATTTTACTAGTGCGTAAAGGTTTGTTAATTCTCTGACCTAGCTCAAAAAATTCTTATATGTTAGAAATAAATATTTCTTCGCTGTATTTTTACAAATGATATATACGTGGGTGGTCTGAAAAGTTTCCGACCTAACAAAGATACAAGATATTTTTTCAGAATTATTTTTTTTTCATTTTTCAACATAGTCTCCTTGTAACTCTATAAACTTGTCCCGGCGATGCTCCCATCTCTGTAACCCATCCAAAAAGTACTCGGCATTTTTCACTGCAAAATAATTGTTCACGAAGGTGATTGCCTCTTCATTTGTCGAAAATCTCTATCCTCCGAGCGAAATTTTTAGATGAGGGAACAAAAAAAAGTCGCTTGGGGCCAGATCTGGTGAGTAAGGCCAATGGACAAGCAGTTGAAACCGTAATTCGTGGATTTTCGCCATGGCAACCGCTGAGGTGTGAGACGGTGCGTTGTCTTGGTGAAACAGGATTTTTTTTCTGCAAATATGGCCGTTTTTCCGCAAATTCTGCCTTCAGCTTGTCAAGTAATGATGGGTAATATGCTCCTGTAATGATTTTTCCTTTTTGAATATAGTCGATCAAAATAATTCCATGACTATCCCAAAAAATAGTCACCATCACTTTCCCAGCCGAAAAAAAAACAGTTTTTTTTTTTGCTTTTTTTGGAGCCGGTTCACCCTTTGCAGTCCACTGTTTGGACTGTATTTTTGTTTCGGGCGTATAATGGGTGTATCCTAGTTTCATCTACAATAATTAATCGACGCCAAAACTCGGATTTATTGCGCCTAAACTGCGCCAACAGAGGTTGGAAATGTTCATTCGAACACGTTTTTGGTCTAACGTGAGCAAACGCGGCACCCAACGCGCGGACAGTTTTCTTATGGCTAAATGTTGATTTAATATGTGACAAACGAGTTCTTTTGACATGTTCATAACCTCTGCTATCTCTCTCACTTTAATTCGGCGGTCGTCTAGCACCGTTTGATAAACTTTGGCGATGTTTTTGTCGGTAGTTGCAGTTTTTTGGACATCCCGAACCTTCATCGTCTCCCAAGCTCTTACGGCCACGTTTAAATTCAGCTGCCCAAAATTTCATTGTGGTAAATGATGGTCCAGAGTCCCCATACACAGAATCCAAGTCATCTTTTATTTGCGTAGGCGTATTGCCTTTCAAAAACAAATATTTAATGACAGCTCGATACTCGATTTTGTCCATTATCATAAAAATAGTCACATCAACTCATTCAAACGACTGTTACTTAACAACTGTGCGTCCAAAATGGCTGAAACTTTAGTGAATAACTGTCAACAGATGAACGACGAAATTCACTAGCTTTAGTTTATTAGTGCTGCCATCTTCATGTTGAGGTCGGAAACTTTTCAGACCACCCAGGTATGTACTGGTTGCCATTTTCAACTGTGTGCCTTCAGTGTTCACCACACAAGTCAGGAGAAGCTGTAAAGACTTATCAGGTCAACTTATCTTATCTCATCCTATCAATTAACTTGTCAAAGAGTTATCATGTCAGTGCATGAAAACTACGGGAATAAGATAAATGTTACAAATTGAGATATCTAAAACTTTACGATCGATGTCATACTTATTTTACTTAATTATAATATATTTGGTCTCTGTTAAAAGTTACTTTACTTTTAATTTTAATTGAATATATATAGGTATCCACTATGAAAGGATAGGTTAAAAAGTACAAATTTGTGATTTTAAGAAATTATTATTAATTTACTGTAAAATCACCGTGTTTAAATCTATACTAATAAATAAAATTGAAGTGTCAGTTTGTAATATCAAAATTCATTTTTTTTACTAATTAGATAATAATGTATATCCGAAACCTATACCAAGAATACAATTTTTAAAATTTTTGTCTATCTATCTGTTTGTAATAGGTAATATTAGGAACGGCGGGACCGATTTTAACGGGACTTTTTTTAGTAGATAACTGAAGTTACTCCGGGTAACTTAGGGTAAATTAACAAATTTTCGAAAAGAATTAGCGTTCCGCGTAAAAAAGATAAAACTCATAAAAATAAAATCCGCGATTCAATACACAGTTTAACGGGCAAGTGCTATAATTTATGAGAAATATTTTTACTTAATAAGAGTACTCAATTTTTTTTACGACAAAAGTTAGGGTTCCGTATAAACAAATTAAAACGCAGTTAAAAATATATGAAACGCCTGCACACAGCTAGTACATAATTTACTGTATTTTGTACTGTACTGTAAAAACCTGACTCCGACTTGGCAACACTGACTAGTGGTGTAAATCGGAACCGATGTAAAACGCCATTAACATGTCGATACGCTGATTAGGTTTCGTTATAACACTCGCGGGAAAAACGCCAATTAGAATAACAGCGTACTAAGTGAAAATATGGATGAATCATATAATACGTTGGAAGGTTAAAGAATTATTTCATCACTCCTTTTATCACGTCTATGCGAAGACGGTAAATAGCCATCTGAAAAGCGAATTACTCGTTAAATGGCCAGATTATATTCACACGATATAACAACAACACAATGAATTATGATGAAGTAATGATGGCGCAGTTGGTAGTGCGGCCGGATTCCACGTCAATGGACGTGGGTTCGAGCCCACCTATCCAACTCTAAAATCAGCCTGAGCTTTCGGTGAAGGAAAATATCATAAGGGAACCACAGCATAGTGGTAGGGCATTTTCTGATAACGCCCACCTGGGTAGCTGCCACCCTCAAGTTTGAAAATCTGTTGCCAAATACCAATAGGTGTGTTTTTTGCGGTATCACTTGAGAATCAGTACCTCTTACTTGTTACTTGTTGGTGGGCTCCTGTTTCCGCACTTAGACACATTGGCGGTCCGTTGTGCCTGTAATCAGTACCTCTAGACTTGGTGTGTTTACCATTCTGGGCAACGTCATCACTTAATATCAGGTGAGATTTTGGTCGAAGCACTGCGCTTATACCGTGTAAAAAAATATCTCTGTCCCTTAGTCCCTGTCTATATATTGCTTATAAATGAATATAACCGATCTACTTCTTATGGAAATTATTACATTATTCTTATGGAAATCATAAATAAATCCTGCACCGGTCTGGTTTAAATAGAGCATTTTTGATACGTTATATTATATTACTTGGAATTATGAAATAGTGGCGCTCAAAAAATTAACAGCAACATAATTTTTAGATGAACGGTTTATGTTATAACAGACTCTATAAAAAGGTGATATTAAGAAGAAGAAAAAATATGTACGTCATTTTCAGTTTCTTTAAATAGGTGCATAAAAACACACAAAGCATTACCAAGCAAACACATAATTCGAAACAGTTCTGCACAAGTGAAGAATGCGAATCTTGATTTCAGAGCTGTTAGCTTTATGTGTAGATTAATTGTTCGTAGATAATATCTACACGTATATTCACAAGACATAACATAAGCTCACGCCTATTATCTCCGAAGGGTTAGGCAGAGGTGATATAGCGAACTATGCCACCCACATTTCGCCGAGCTTAGTTCCGTCCCAGATGTGACAGGGGGCGAGCCTGTCGCTATATCGCGCACAAATTCCAAACTCCGGGATGATACTGAGTAGAAAAACCCACTTGACCCGACCTGGGGATCGAACCCGAGACCTCAGAACGGCAGTCGCAACGTAATACAACTGCGCCACGGAGGTAGTTTGTATTATGCTATGTATATTTACAAGGTTCATTATATTTTTTACCTTTGATCGTTTAGTTAGTATATTAACTTTAGATTCGAATGATAAGTGAGATCGACTTGCAAATCGCAGAACGGAATGGCAAAACGCAATCATAGTGTTTGTCAAAAAGTATTTATTATCGACTCATAATCTCACAGACTATACAATATATAGGTGAGGCAATATATAGCGCTTACTTCTGTACATCTTTTAAACGTTTTGGAAATCTTAACAACAAAAATCAACTCTGAAAAACTCAAACCAAGCCCTCCCTACGTTTACGCACACAACTCTTGTGGACAACTTCACTGACGCAATATCGTTGTTAACAAATACTTATGTGTGGATATTTTTTTTTTACAAGGTATAGGCTCAATGCTTTAACCACAATCTAACCTGATATTAAGTGACGAGGTGCTCCAGGATGGTAATCACACTAAGCCTAGACGTACTGGTTCTCAAGTGTTGCTGCCAGAACACACCTATTGGTATTTGGCGGCCGGTTTTCAAACTTAACAGATCAAACAGGTTGACATCATTATCATAACAAATTTAATCTTAAATCTCTGTTCATAACTTTCATAGTTGACTTAATTAACCTTAATATTTCAAACATTTTATCAGATTTATTTGCGAAACAATATGAACACAGCTTTCTATACGTCAACACTTTATATTAAAATATCAGAAAAATAAACGCCTGTCCGTGAGTATAGTTCATCGATAATGCACATGTGCTGTGTAGATAATAAATTTATTATGTGAAGTAACGTAACTAACACAAAAACAAAAGAGCACAGGGATCTCGTTTCATTATATACCAACACCCGATTTTGGATATTAGAATGGGGTTCAGACTGAGCCCCAACACAGAAGTGACTTCCACAAAATGAGTTTTCAAATAAGAAACAAACCTCACGATTAAAACTAAAGAAAAATATTGGGCAAGCTATGCTGCTTAATAGTGTGATTGGACATTGCGTTGATGGACGTAGGTAGAAAACATCTTGACCTTGACCTTAAGTTTGAAATCTACCACCAAGCATCTATAAGTGTACTTTGATACCATTATTTGAAAGCCAGGCTTTGTTTGTCACCATTATCAATCAGACACCAACATTTTCATTTAATATAAGGTGAATTTGTGGTTTCGCATCGACTGCTTAGGGAGAGAAGTGCACGCGATGCGGTGCTTGCGGCGACGCGGTGCTTGCGAAAGCCACCCCGTGTCGCCACCATCCCAAATGCAGCGGACGGCCCCGGGGGTTTTAGTAGGTATTTCCGGACGCTTCACGCCCGGGTGAGTCCCACACTGGCACGGAGCTCGTCACTCCGTGCCCCCTTATCTATTGTATTGGGGGCCTCTGATCCCACAAATACAATAGATAAGGGTAGTGCGTAAATGCATTTCCCCCCCGTCAAAAAAAAAAAAAAAGGGAGAGAAGTGCACGAGTATAATTATAGGTTTGTGGAAGCTGTCCGTAGGCTCGGATCATCGTATACGTAGAACTGATAAGCTCTCTGACTATACTCTCGGGCTCTTCGAGTAAACACATGAGATGGGCTTGCTGTTGTCAGTCGATGCTAATAGATAACGGAAGCTCAATAGACAGATTTCTAAGTCTCTTAATACGCGACCTACGTCGGTTATAACACCGATAAAAATTTTTTTTAATAAAATATAAAAAAAGTAAAGAATCACAATGTACTTTTATATACCTATCTTCATTCATAATGAAAATTACTCCACTTCTTCGTGATTCAAGAACCGATGTCCGATTCTGCTAGTATGCTGTGGAACTTTATTAGTACAAGTTAAGACATAATTTAATTTAGTTGTTTTTTATTATCATTATTATTGTTGTTATTTTTGTAATAAGTTATATTGCATATGCTCCAATAGGGCTGGCATACACTAATGTGTAAAAGCCCTGTTCAAATAAATTAGTACAAAAAAAAGAACCATCTAGCAAACTATCATAAGTACGTAATAATACTAACTCTACAAAAAAAAGTCGAAAATTAGTAATTATCCTTAAATAAATCATTCTACGATTAAATCATTAACACTTAAAGTTGGTTATCGTCAATATAACAGCAAATTTATTAATCTATATTATAGGCATTACATATATCTCAGCAATCATTAGAAACACATTTGTGTCGACCTTTAATGGTATAGAAGATTTAGTCAGGTATAATAATGCAAGCTTGTTTAGTTCCCAGTCACTCCACTCACGTCACCAAAAGTAATTTGTCTCAGAGTTATTAGTTTCATTGGCATTGACACAGTCACTCCCCTCGTCATGAATATTCACAAGGTACATATTATACATAATTCATAATCCTTATAAACAAGAAATCGATAAATCAAATTGTGTAAATATTGTGAATAGCGGTCGGGTGATTCGACTTCAAGCGGAATTGACAAAATAATATCAAGCATATTATTTACGCCAGATTTCCGCAAACTAAGGCCTTTATCAAACAAATAGTTAGAATAAAATAGTAAATATAATAAAATAATATATTTTATAGTTGTGGAAAAAATCATCTTGCACTTTCGATTTTACTATGAAATAAAATAAAATGCACGGGTAAAACAGCTCTCTAGTTGTGTATCCGCGGCTACGCTCGTAATTCACATATTCTTCACTGCGTAATATAGTTTTAAATATTCATTGGAAAGTAATGTTTGTGCTGTCCATTGAACCGTATTTTATTAACAATTCCATGAGCTTTAATTTTTTTACACGAAATCAAATCAAATATATTTTTTTACAAATTCAACCACTTATCAGTAAAACTAACCATTGAATAGTATTTTTTACATTTCTTAGGTTTTAATTTTTTTTTTGCATTATTTTTACCCTAATTATTTTCGTTTATTTTTTTTTGTAATAACAGAAAAATATATTTCTCTCAAATTCAAATACCTGCTAGTACAAATGTATATTGCATCGGATTTTATTCATAATTTCATGAGTTTTAATTTTTTTACACGGAACCCTATTTTCGAAAAATAAAAGTTAAGTTAGCGGAGTAACTTCAGCTATCTGTCTGAAAGAGTCTTGTCATAATCGATTCAGCCGTTCGAATATTAGACGGAACATACAAACATTAAAAAAAATGTTTTTTTTTTTTGTTATAGCTATCGTATATACATACATATTTATTAAGAAAAAATTTATTATTTTTATATAACAAACAGACACTTTAATTTTATATGTAAATATAGATAGTAACATAAAAGAATCGCCAAGACATGAAAAAGTAATCAAATGTATCTTTAAAATTACGCTTAGGGATTCAAATTAGTAATTTAGAACGCTTTGAGACCCAAAGAAGGTCTTATAAGAAACGTGACGAGCAAAAAATCTTTTACCGTCTGGCCGCGGACCCTTGTCAGGAAAAGTATAAATACAACCAACTTAGACAAATGTCCAATATATATCAACAAAATCTATTATATACGAAGAATTTTATGCTAGACTTACCAATATACCGTTGCCATATAGGGTGTCGTAGGACTCGACTTTTGAAGAGGCGACGTTCCTCAGCTTGCAAGGTTTCTTCAACGGCGCCGGCGACTGACCATGTTTGTGAGAAGGAGACGGCTGCTGGTTACCACCTCCGCCTGTACCACCAACTGCCACGTGATTCGTATTCGCTTTATTCTCCCTCTCTTTCGTCAGCCTGCTGTTATGCGTCAGGTTGTTCTTTGTAAAGTTACCGATCTGCTCGAACATACTGGTCAAATGTTGAGACATCATTTTGATTCGATTTTTATTAGGTTATATTAATTTTTTTTAGCCGAAACCGAAAATTTTAATGTACATTTTTTATACACTTCGCATTTAATTTGTTCTCTTTGGTATTCACATTTACACTGAAACTGTAATATCGTTTTTGAATGAAAATTCGGCTGTATCTTATTATGTATGTTTGGTATTTATTTTTTCTTAAGATTTTATTTTATTGTTAATTATCGTGTGCAATTTAAAGGTAGTTTTTAACATTTACGTTGTTTCCCATTTGTAACGTAGAGTGCCTAACTATCATGCCTAATTTGTGACTTCCTTTGCAATCTGTGCAAAAACTTATACAGTACTTTATCTGGGCTTAAAATCGAAAGCGAGTACTAACAAGTACCAGCTTCGTCATAGTTTTCGATTCAATTCATCTCAGACAAATTCTAATCGAGATAATTTAACTTATCTTTACCAGTCTCAAATAAATTTGATAAAGCTAAGTTTTATGTTATCCATTTGTTAACTAAGAAAAAAAAAACTGAACATTTATTTTATATTTCAGTTACAGAACGAACATTAAGGTACGTAACTGTCACCTAGGACGAAATACCTGTCGTGTACACGGTACCATTGTACCAATATAATTAGAACGAGAGCGTCCATTATTCAACGCTCGCGAAAACGTTCGTTTAATGCACAGTTTTTGCGTTTGTCTCAAACTTTGCTAAGTAAATGACTTGTTGTGACACGTTCTAACAGGGTCGACGTGTCAAACAATGTCGTCACACGGCAACACTGCCACGGGAATCCGTTATAGAGTTCTCCCGTAACTTGCCCCAACTTCTCAGTACCTTTCTATACGTTTGCGTATACTATTATTTTTGCTTTACTATTACGTATTGTTGATATTAAAAAACGAAATTAGTCATGAGAAAAATTATAGATGGCTTTGTAGATAAATATATACTAACAAATTATAGGAATATTTTTCTTTTATACTTTATACTAGCTGTGTTCCCGCGACTGCGTGTGATATATTCTTCACTGAATTTTGTTTTTTTTTTTTTTTTTTTACGAAACCCTAATTTTTTTCTTAATTTTTTTTTTAGTATAGGTATCGTATATACATTAATGTGTGTGTTATTAATAAATTGTTATTTTGATATATATAAACTCAGCGCTTTGACCAGAATCTCACTTGGAGTTAATTTGGTTTGTGACGACACCTTTACAAACTTGAAAGTGTTCAGCTAATCAGTTGAGTATAGCACAACTGCAATGCTACTCCAATAATGAAAATTCAAGCTCATTATAGAAAGGAATGGGAGGATTCGAACCTACGTCCATTAATGCAGAATTCGACCACACATCTAGATTTTTTTTTAAATTTTCTTTGATCTTTATTTGTAAAAGACTAAATGTACCAATGGCTCCGATTGGAAATAACTATTTGTACTGAGTTTTTATAATTATTGCAGTTATTATATCACAAAAAAATATCCAATGGTTTAATCTAAATACTTCTTGGGAACACGATAGTGGATATTTCTTAATCGTCTTCATTCACTATTCTCCTCACAACTTTTTCCATATACTATTCAATGTACCAAAATATATACTAAAACATGGCCAGAGAGTGCATAAATAATTTAAAAAAAGCTCAGACGTATTCAAGGTTAGGGTAGGTGGATTCAATGCGATATACCACACTTATAGGCCACACTACCTACCGCTGAATCATGGCCGTAAGCCTTTGCCGTAGCCGTAGCATTGTGGGGTAAAGCCCTATCTTAACCCCTTGAGCACTAACCTGGCGTTCACGCCAGCTTTCTATTGTTTTCCTATTGTTTCATTAATATGGGTAATCGACATATTAAATATACTAAATTACAAATCAAATATACATTATTGGTGTTAAGGCCATTAAACCCGAGACTTCGGTCTCACTAATACAATATGCAAGGGTAGTGCGTAAATGCATTTCCACCCGTCAAAAAAAAAAAAGGCCATTAAACCCGACTGATCGTCCATGATAATGATAACATCTTGTTATGCATATTATGTTTCATAAGCATTAAGGATAGAATTACAAAAAAAAGATAAAGAAAAAACATTAATTCCTCCCTGGCTGTAACCACAACTGGAGCATAAATGGAACTCTAGCTAAGGTCCTGCCCCGTTTATCGCTTCACGTCATACGATAAGTTGGTAAATTTGAGACCAAATCTGTAAATGTTCCGAGTATAATCTTACTATTTACGTACTTATGTAACTGTTTCTGCAATAAGTATCACAACACACGGCTACATCGTAAAGTATTATCGCCGAGTATTGCCATATTTTCATACAAACTTTGTTAATTGACAAAAAGAACTTTTAACTCTCCAAGTGGCGAAGAACCTAGTAT
This sequence comes from Samia ricini, assembly GCA_014132275.2. NCBI lineage: Eukaryota > Metazoa > Arthropoda > Insecta > Lepidoptera > Saturniidae > Samia > Samia ricini. Next base: position 31,006,171 of record AP028162.1, read on the forward strand.
TGTTTTTTTATTATCATAATGTATTTTAATTTTTTATAATATCGTTAACCGAATAACTGCATAACCCGGCGTTGCCCGGATTATTTTATCCTATAAAAATATTTCATTTGTAATACAAATTATGTAGGTAAAGCATGAATCGGGATAAAAATAATTATAGGATAGAAAATTTTATTAAGACCGGTTGACTAGTTTCGGAGTTACAAATACTGTGACACATTTTTTTTATATAGGTATAGATAAACGGAGCTAGTAAAGATATTCGCAAACGATAGTATAATCATAGTTTAAATTTTAGCAGGTTTATGACTTTATTACTAATGGCCAACGCTTGAAATGTGTCTTACAAACAACATACAATATTAACAGTAGGAAAATAGCCAAATAATTATATGTAGGCATTTCCCCCGTCAAAAAAAAAAATTTTTTTTACTATTATTATGTCCTGGTATGGACATGTGATGCGCAGGGAGAAAGAGGATGTTGTAAGAAAGGTATTGGATATGAATGTGGACGGTTACATGGGAAGGGGAAGACCAAAGAAAAGATGGATGGACTGTGTGGAATATGATATGCTTAGGAAAGGAGTGAATGCGGAGATGACAACAAATAGAGAGGAATGGAAGAGGCAGACATGTTGCGCCGACCCCAAATAAAAATGGGAAAAGGGTAGGGAGATGATGATGATGATTACTACTATTAATTTAAATTTAAGTAGTCAGTAATATTTCTGCCATTGCTTTGATAAAACATTTTACTCTTAGTCTCTTTAACTTCATAGCAATAGTTAGTAAGGTCAATATTACAAAATAACACGGTCTTGTAACATAATTCTCATTGCAAAATTTAATCTTATGAGTTTCGATCTTATGCTTCTCGAGCCCTCGAGTCTAATCACTGGATCGCGGGACACAAAATGTTTTTTATCCGGGTCCAATGCACCCTCTGATCCTTTATTGTGTAATATTACGAATAAAAATTTATTATATGAAAGATTAAAAAAATGGCACCATCACATACATATCAGAGAATATCTTTACACCACGCATAAATTATCTGGTGTTCTGTTCTTTTGTAAACACTGTTCTAGTGTTATGTAACAGAGGCAATAAATATTGTAACAGATCATAAGGATAATGAATTAGTGGAAAGTCCGTTAGTTTCCAAGCACTTACCTCAAGTTACGGAACTTTGAATCAACAAGTAGGCAAGGACCGCCGTACCCTTGGAACTTTGTTGCAGTTCCAATCACATTTAGTTACAATGTTGCGAAGTGGAATAAATTTATTTGTATTTAATACTAGTGTATAAATATCCAACAAATACCTATTTCCAAAGAAAAGTGTATAAGCTTGATCATCATACCAGCCCACGGCTTAGTAAATATTTCATACTTAAAGTATAAAAAAGCCTAAACGAAAGAAAACCTTTGGTACACCAAAAAAAATCATCCTTTGCACTTAATATAACACATTTAGATATATTTTATAACAAAAACACTTACAGAAGATTTACTGAAAAAGTATGACCGTGGAGAAACACTCATTTACGATAAATTAACTTTATCTCATATTTTACAGCGACATTTTATTGGGGTGACTTAACCACTTGAGCACTAACCTGGCTTTTACGCCAGCTTTCCATTGCTTTCCTATTGTCTCATTTTTATGGGTAATCGACATATAATATACTAAATTCTGTTTCGATTTATGACAATCAAGCTTTTTACAATGCTCTCATGATGAAGCATCTTTCATTAGGTAAACGTCAGAATAAAAATTTCAAAATAAAACAATATTCATAACTGTTTCTACAGAGACGTTCGGATTAAACGAACGAATTTCCTCGACTACCCTCTCAAAGGAAATACGTTACAAAAGAAATACTGTAAAATATAAATAAAAAAAATATTACAGCCAATATTTCTTAAGGAAGTGTCCCGGACAAAACAAAGAGGTCCGTGATAATAATAGCCGTCCAGAAAGTTAGGTCAAAAGGACGCAAGATCGACAGCAAAGTTACTGTTATCGGGGGTAACTTCGTGAAATTACACTTATCTCTACTTTTACTTTTTGAATGGATTGTACTTGTAGTGATATCTATTGTAAAGGCGCACAAAGAACGCAAACAAATAACGTAAAGTATACACAATATTGTATTTTATCGGTTACAAAATATATATTTCTATTGTCCTTTGAAGCGATAACGGCGCAGCCGGTAGTGCGGCCGAATTCCGTGTCAATTGACGCGGGTTCGATCCCCACCTATCTGACTCTAAAATCAACCTGCGCTTTCGATGAAGGAAAACATCGTGAGGAAACCATAGCATGTTGGTAGGGCATTTTCTAATGATGTCCGCCTAGATAGCTACCAACCTCAAGTTTGAAAACCTGTCGCCAAATACCAATAGGTGATTTCCGGCAGCACCTCTAGGCTTAGTGTGTGTTAACATCCTGGACCACATCGTTACTTAACATTAGGTAAGATTGTGGTCAAAGCACTGAGCCTATACCGTGTAAAAAAAAAAAAAAAAAAAAAAAAATGGTATAAGGCCACAACTTTTTGTCTGCCCGTCAGTAGACGCATAACTCAAGCGTTATTTAGCTGAATCTTTTTAAAATCGTAGTTGTATTCTCTACCTAGCCTATGGGTCAGGCAGCGACTTCCTCCACATCCCCAACGGGCTAATTAATGGACGTAGCCCTGTTGGGCCTGCCGCAGAGGACAACGCGGTGCATGTGACACCGATCCCGTATCGTCCCCTAAATGCGGCGGGTTTAGTGGGTATTTCCGGCGCTTCTCATTGGGTGAGTCCCACACTGGTGTGGAGACGTCCCTCCACACCCCCCTACCAACTTCATTGGGGGGACTTGATCCTCCTAATGAACTTAGTAGGGGTAGTGCATAAATGCATTCCCATCGACAAAAAAGGGGTATTCTCTACCTAGATTTGACTTATATAAATAATTTTTTTGACCATAATCTTTTTTTCCAGATTTGATGATAAACTTGATTGTTTCCAATTTGTTCACTTAAGCTCGTTAATAACTTCATACGAATTCATTAATTATGTTACTTATCTAAAATCTACAATAAACAAGTTAAAGTATTACAAGGAAGGCAATGGTTTAGTTGTTTTGTGACAACTTCATTCGTATTATCCCAATAATTATTTTTTAATATACTGCATAATTTATCAAAATAGATATAAATACCAAAACCTGACCAGATAATGTATCTATGACTAAAAAAGTAATGGTTTGAAAAGGCTCTTTAAATCAACGGACAGACATACAGCTCTTTATGAGACGTCGCTATGTATGATTTAAATTTCGTGTTTATAACATGATGTTTACAATTAAACATGTATCATTATTTACTGTATTAAATCTATTAACTATCCTATAGTTTAATTAAAATATTGCCAGGTATACGATGGTGGACAATTTTATGTCCATTTCAAAATATTTACTAAAACTTAATCAAATGGTATACCATTAATTTAAAAAAAGAATTACCGGTTTAATGGTTTTCGAGTTATAAGCCAATGTTGATTTTTATACAATGTAAGGATAATGGTAACAATCACTGGGGTTTGTACAAACATAATGTTAACAAAATATTAAAAACTCATTTAAAAAATAATAATACATTGTTTTGCTTGTCTTTAAAGTGATAATAACACACTAAAGAACCATAACGCGAATACAAAACAGGCCGTAAGCATGTAGATAAACCCTCAATTATTCCAACAGCGAGATCCCGTGTCCGGATTAACTATTATCGTTTGAGGAATAACATTTTGCGGTTGACCCCGCTACTGACGGTCGACGTTGATCGAGACCACTCGAAAACGGTGCCCTGTCAAGATATGAGCAAACCGAAACGAATGACCCGAAATGACACAATACGTCCAATTTATTTCAATAATAATAATAAAACCCGTAGAGTTTAATAATGGCTTGTTTACTTTCGTAACAGATATTTAGGTAAATCACAAAGAAGTTTTTATACAAAGAAAAATGAATTATATTCAAAAATCAAAAGGTTGACAATAATTCAAATAAAGTTAAAAGATAGAACAATACTTTCCAGCAATTGTATGTTTACAAATTACTTATTTATATTTTTTACTATAAATACCAATAATTTTTCAATAACTGCCTCGGTGGCGCAGTTGTATTACGGTGCGACTGCCGTTCTGAGGACTCGGGTTCGATGCCCGGGTCGGGTCAAGTGTTATTGGGTTTTTCTACTCAGTACCATCCCGGAGTTTGGAATTTGTGCCCGATATGGCGACAGGCTCGCCCCCTGTCACATCTGAGACGGAACTAAGCTCGGCGAAATGTGGGTGGTGTAGTTCGCTACATCACCTCTGCCTAACCCTTTGGGGATAACAAGCGTGAGCTTATGTTATGTTATGTTACAAATAATGTTTTTCCGTAATCGGGTCATTTTTTCTTTTTAAATACCTAAAAATAACATGAATAAATACAATTAGTGAATTTTACACAATTACTGTACAATTGTTTTGCCTATTGAAAAAATTATTAAGAATTAGAATAAAAAAATCAGTCGCATAGTTTCTGAAATAATCACTGTTGCAAGTAAACTAGACAATAACTAGAGAATCTTTTTTTTTATGTAGTCGATTATACGTAACTTTCATCAGTTCTCGTAACATATTCATTTTCAACTAAGTTTTATTAGTCTCTTCCTTTATGAAATAAATTCCTCAATTAAAAAAACATGGTATAATTTCACGTTAGAACCTAAAAAAGAAATATTACCTTCATACCCCTTTTCATCTCTTAGACTATTTATTTTCAAAAACGACTTCTTACACAAGTCATGCATGATGAACTCTAGTTATGTCTATGTTAACCAACTCTCATATTTTTAGATTTATTTATTTTGTTTATATTAAAAATGTTGAATTAATATAAATTATTTCCTATAGTTTAATATACCCCCCCTTTTTTGACGGGGGGGAATGCATTTACGCACTACCTTATTAAACCCCCCTACAAATCAAAGACGAAATGGGCATTGTAAAAAGTAACAAAATCGTTTTCTTATAATTTCATTATAAGATAATTTGGTTCTATCAACTCTGAAGCAATACGAACTAAAAACTAAATTCGGTAGAGATGTCAACATCAATAGATGATAATTAAATTTAAATTATGCTTGAAAATAGTAGGCATTTTATCCAATCATTACAACAAACTACTAATTAACACAATTATGAATCCGACAGAAATGCAATGGGATCCCTAAAGACCCAAACGGTATATTATGTAAGAATTAAATGAAATTCGCCACGATAATATGAGGATTTCATAATACTAAAACCCACGGTGTTAATTACACCATAAATTAAACGCAATTATAAACCACGCGAAGATAAATTAACATCGAAATATAATATCTCCGATTTTTAAACCTATTTTACTTTACACTAAAAACTACTTTATTTAGAATTGACATAAAAAAATTAACGCGTAAAATTGATTGTATTTAAAAACCAAAAAGAAATTATCTTAGATAAAATATATTCGAAGCATATTATTTTACGAGCGATGATATTACTTATTACGTAAAAAAAAAACGCTATCTTTATAATATACAAAATGAATACATGAATATATAATGCCGGAGATGCGTTGTAAAATGCAAGACACATGAATATCTTATCAGGAAAGCGACGTGTTTCGCCTATAAGATAGTAGACCTAGTGAAATAAAACTCTAATACCGCAGACGATGCGGAGCTTCGTCGATTTTGATATATTCAATATTTTACTTGACATTAATAATTCTACAGGCAAATTTATATTATTAAGCAAAAATTACTTCAATTTTTTGTGCATATCCATCGACCGTACCAGACAGACAGCTCTGTCTTCAATATGTTTTCTTTTTATATTTATAAAATATATTTCTTTATTAAGCCATAAATTGAGACAAATTGTATTTAAATGGTTACAATGTATGACCTATGAAACTACTGAAAGTCTATTGAAGGCCCAGTTTAGAATTTAATCATTCTCTATACAACAACGTTCACCCATATTCCCTAAAAAAAAATTTTTACTCCTACACCAGACATAAACATACACGCACACACACAATACATACACACACTCATATACACATACGCATACTCATATACATACACTATCTCACTCACACATCTAATTTGCAAATTATAACTTTATGTTATTTTATGTTGAATGATATTTAAGTGTACCTTTATATTGTGCTATGATATCTGCGATACGGTTTGTAACCAGTGCGGATACCCACATTAGTATTTTCTGTACATGTAATCTTTGTTCAATAAAGTTTATTATTATTATTATTATTTATCTATGTTTTAAACGAAAACCAGAACGAACCAGAACTAGAATCTAGTCATAAGGAATGAATTCTTTATTGTAAGAATCTAATTAACTTTTTGTTTTATTGTAAACAATCTAAGCGAGTCGTCTTCGTTTGCATTTTATAATTTTAATGCATTGATTTTTATCTGTAGTTTAGATAAAATATTCACCATCATATCATGCTGAAAATAGGCCTCTCCCGAGATTCTTCACAACGACCGGTCTTAACCCAACCGAATTCAGCGGATTCCCACGACATTCACCAAGTCTTCAGTCCAATTTGTTGGTGGCCTAACCACGCTGCTTCTTCCCGTACGTTGGCCCCCATCGAATATCGGTTCCACGATCTATAGGCCACCACCCACTGACACTTATAACTATAATTTTATAATGACTTGTCTTCCTCATTTTATTTTATGTAATATATATTACTAAATTTAAAAAAGGATTTATTAAAAAATGGCCAGAGAATTAATCTATTACTTTAAAAAAATAATTCCTATATAATTTTTTTTACGAGTTATTACCCAAGTAACGTACAGACAGAGTGACGTTGTTATTTGAAGTGATAACTTCTTATGGGAAAGGTAAACCGTATCGTTACATAACGCGTTACGGCGCCAGTCTATCTGGCTGCCCTTTCTCTCACACATACGGTAGCCGTAGGCATCAACTCTTTCTGTCAAGCGTCCCAAAACGCACACTTTTTTTTAAAATTATGTATAATGAATGAAGATTATCTACTGAGGCTTAGAATATTTGTTGTACTTTAATATGTCGATTGCCCATAAAAATGAAACAATAGGAAGACTATAGGAAAACGATGGAAAGCTGGCGTAAACACCAGATTAGTGCTCAAGGGGTATAAAATAATATCATACTGTTAAATATTATAATATTATAATCAAAGAATTTTACACTTTTAATTAAATATATTTTATCGTAATTAACCCCTCAGCTAAGTACCAGAATATATTTTAAAAAACAGCAACAAAGATTTGTCACCTAACAAACAAATATTAATTTTCCCCAAACAATTTACTGATAATTTATAACTCAATATTACACTTAGGTAATACTTAACAATTATGTTATTCAAAACAAATAATGCGTCTGTTATTAGTAAAAAATCCATTATTATAAATAAAACATTAAAAACAAAAAACACTAATCCCAAGATAATATTATAAAGAAAATTGAACTCGAAGGATAAAATAAAACAAGGATAGATAAAGCTCGTAAAAGTCCGTAATAAAGGATTTCAAATGTAATATAGTTTTGACCCTAATCCTCTTTTTTATTCCCGTTACGTTGACTCTAGCGATTTGTACAAGAACTTACACGATGTGTGGACCTACGTATACAGCCAATACCTTATTCGTACTATATCTAATTTAGGAGTTCAGCTTTACTTAAAAACAACCATCATTCGATATTAGTTTCCTGCGTTAACTATGGAACAAACAATGACATAATAAGATATAAAAGCGACTGTATAGACTTCAATGAAGTGTTAATTATACCCGAAATCTCACCAAATTCCTAAATCGTAAAGCACGAAGCAACACTTACTACGGTGATCGGTGTCCATATAATTCAAATGGCATTGAGCAGGATACTTGGTCTGATCTGGTTATCTATGATGATGAGAAGCGATGATGATGCAGTGGATAGTGCGGCCGGAATCCGCGTTAATGTACGCTGGTTTGAACCAGCCTATCCAAATCTAAAATCTCCCTGAACTTTCGGTGAATTAAAAAAACGTGAGGAAACCATAGCATGGTGGTTGGGCATTTCCTAATGATGCCTGCCTGGTATTTTCAAGTGATTGGCACCGTGCTAAGAATAGTAGCGCCCTATATCTTCCCGTGGTCGTCGTAAAAGACAACTAAGGAATAAATGGGCAGTAGCATCCTCTAAGTACCACAAAACACATATTACGATTGTCAACGCCTGCCAAACGTGACGATTACGGCAATTTCACCCTTTTAAATTTTTGGGGGAGACTATGTCCAACATTGGATGTCTTTCGGTTGAATGGATAATCAATAGATTAGAATATTTGCCTTTTGTTTCTTAATAACTCTAAAATAATTGTACCGATTCAAGAGGATATGCTAGCGGCATTTATTCCATACAAACGTAATCCCCTGTTTCCTGCTTGGATAATAGCATTATGGTAAATATTTTTATACCAAATATGGTCATATATATTCACCACCGTCATGCCCGTATGTTTTGATTTTTTCCATAAATTAGTTATTAGAAATAAAAAAATCGTATGGATACATGCATAGCTTAAGTCTTTATTATATTAAAACTTAAAGAAAATTAAAAATCGGTTTAATTTTGGAGGAGGTAACAGGATACTACGAAGTGATGTTTTTGTCCATTTTGCGTACGGTAAAATCAGCCCGCGCTGCAGTTGTCCCTTTCGTGTTTTATAACTCTTCCTTTGTGTCGCAATGCGATAACAATAAATGTCTGAAATACCTACTTTTCAAATCTGTCGCTGCCGCATGTCCTCTTGAGTGATGTTTATTTAAATTGAGTGGAACACGACAAGTCCTTATAACTTGTAAGAGGTAACGTTTTCAATGTATGTATCTGGCACACTTTATATAGTAATATAATAAATAAATTATTATAAAAGGAAATTAAATAAAATAAGTTATTAAAAAATATAACAGTATTATCACAATATCGTTTCATAATAAAATTTGGTTTAGGTTAGAATAAGGTTGATCATGCGTTGTCTAAACGATGCGCGATGGATCCGTAAATTTGGCGATTCATATTCGACTCGGTTTTTCTTGTGTCGCAGTGAGACATACATATCCTATATACATCTTGCTTGCTTGTAAAAAAAATGTTACTAAGAAGATGATGACATATTTTTTTAAAGAATTGTATGAAATATAAATTTTGCAGATAAAATTGGGTGTATCTTTGCTAATAAATAAAATTAAACTGCTTATAATGTCAACATTTTTTTTCTAAATAGATATATGTATGTATATACAATATCTATATCAAAAAACAATTTTTACAATTTTTGTCTGTCTGTCTGTCTGTTTGACTGTTTGTACTGAGTAATCTCCGGAACGTCTGGATCGATATGGACGGGACTTTTTTGATAGATAGCTGAAGTTACTACAGGTAACTTAGGCTACTTTTAATTTACGAAAATGATATGGGTTTTCCGTGTGGTGCCGGCTTAAGAATATTAACACCCCATATCTTCCTGTGGGTGTCGTAAAGGCGATTAAGAGATACACCAGGGGATGGACAGCAACATCCTCTGAGAACCAGAAACACCTACTACGATCGCCAACCCGCTTGGCAAGCGTAGCGATTATGTCAATTCCCCCCTTATCTTTCGGGGAAATCAAGTCCAGCAGGATGCCTTTACGGTTGGAAGGATGGAGAATACCGCGTAACAAAAGTTAAAACTCATAAAACTTTGCATAAAATCCGATTCAATGCACAATTTCACGGGCAAGTGCTATAATTTATGATAAATATTTTTACTTTATCTAAGTACGTAATCTTTTTAGGAAAATGATTATGGTTCCGTGTAAAAAAAATAAAATGCAGTGAAGAATATATGAAACGCGGGTGCAGCCGCGAGCACACAGCTAGTGTAATAATATAAATATCAAGCCACAAATGTTATATTCATAAACATTATGTAGGTATGTTCTAATGGCTTCACTCAGTAACCGAAAATCGACAGCAATAATTTAGAAAATTAAAAAAGTAATTGCTTTAAATTTTTGGTCATTCATTATATTAAAGCAAGTCAATGGTTATTTAACAAAAAAAAACAGAATATTGTCAGATAAACAAACTAGAAAAATATCTTAAACTGTTTTATCATTACCTAGATAATTAATAGGTACGTAAATATTGCTTATGCAATCACCATTCAGACTCCATATTATCACAAAAAAACCAAAGACCCAAACCATCTTTAATTACATAATATTAGAACGAACCCTAACATGGATGTTTCAAGACCGTGAAAAAAAATCATCAATTTAATTTACGGAATTTACAGGTGTAATGAATGATGGGAGTTCTATAAACTCACGGGTTTAACTTATTGGCCGGAAATAAAAAATCTCTTTTCGTCCGATATCGCAACATTTGACGACAAATGTAAGGATATATTTTAGTGACGTACGTTGGCGTTAAAGCCAGGCTCAAGCCCGCTAAGGTAACAAACGACCCAGGGATCATTGGGATTGAAACGTGGCTGCATTGTTTACGCGCCCTAAGAGAAAAATAAATGTCTGCCGGATAAACAGCGTGACATATTGTAAGATGTCGTCTTGTAGAGAAAACTGGATACAGATTAAAAAACAAATTGTCTATACTAATAAATGAAATTGAAGTATATGTTTGTAAATGTAAAAATAAATATTCTTTTTATTCGATACCCTATAAAATTGTGATACCTGTACAAAAAACACAATTTTTAAAATGTTTCTATGTCTGTTTGTACCCGGGTAATCTCTTGAATGGCTGAACCGATTTTACCGGGACTGTTTTTGTTGAATAGCTGAAATTATTTCGTATTTTTCGTTTTTGTTTACTTTTTGTTTTTCGAAAGTAATTAGGATTCCGCGTACAAAAAATTAAAACTCATCAAATTTCGAATCAAATCCGATTCAACGCACAGTTTCACTGGCAAGTGTCTAAATTTGTAAGAAATAGTTTTATTTTATCTTAGAACCGAAAAAAATTAAAGAAAATAATTCCGTGTAAAAAAAATTAAAACGTGGTCGCAGTCGCGGACACGCATCTAGTTAGGAATATAAAGAAGTGAATTTGAGTTTTTGTTTGTTATAGGCAAACTTAAAAACAACATAATCGATTCTATAATCTGTAGAAAGTTAAATTATCAGTGAGCAACATAGGCTATATATGTATACCCGTGCAAAGGCGGGTCGGATCGCTACTTTAATTTTTTTTTTTTTTTTCAAGCATGATATACGTATGTTAATTGAACATATGACATTAAAGCAAACAGGATTTCTTGATTCAATTTTAGTTTGTCATGTAGTCTTAATTCATTTAAACTTGAAGAATTTACATAAGTATAACGATTTTACGTGATATAGTTAAATTATTACGCACAACTGAAGAGTATTGAAGGTTATAGCACTAGCGTAAAGTCTAAGATCTTACAACAATTCCTTTGAAATGTTTCAACAATGGGTCACCATTTTGCTGTAGCACTGAAGGTTAGTAAATTAATACAAAGTTGGACTCAAAGAACTTGTATTCATGTCTGTCAATAATTAAAAAAAACAAACGGAAGGAGAAAGAGGAATCTAATTAATTATTCGTAATAAAACAAAGCTAACAGTAATTCTCACCTTTCCCTATTAAATATATTGATTTCTATGTGGATAATATGTGGATAATTTACAAAAATGTAGGTAACAAATGTACAAGCATTTTCGACCTTGGCTCGATAGTAGGTTATCGATGAAATTCACAGGTACGTAGCGCGAGGTGCCTTGCGGCTACCGAATAAGCTAATCAACCGTGCACCACGCTAACGAAGTATCTTCAGCATTATTACATGGATCGAAATTATCGGTAGGATCGTTTCGGTGACGAATAGTAAGTCAATTTACTTTATAAACTTTCTAATAATCACAAAACTTTTTAAATTAAAAACAAAACCAACCGAATATACTATAAAAATGTACTAAAAAGTAATAAATAAGTCATTTATAATATTAATCTACTTCTGCTAACTGCGATGTACCTTTGGTTTTGATTCCATTAATAATATTAAAATGGGTGCCAGTAAATGTACGTCGTTAATTATTATGTAATTGTAATGAAGTTTAGGCAGTTATTTTCGTTTATAAATGAGTATATTGGTTAACTTTAGCTGGCACCGACTCCAATTGACAATTAAAAAAACACACAGACGAATTGATAACCTCCATCTTTTTTAAAGCTGATTAAAAAGACGTCAAGAATGACACTGAAGTCCTTACTCAGTTAAAGGAGGGTCCCATAACATTAAACATAATTGAGTAAAACTTGTTTTGACGCGAGTACTGTCTGTCTGGTACGGGAGTAACATTTGAAATGGAAATAATATTCATTAAATACGGATTTATTTTCGTTTTGTATATTTTATTACATATAAATAAATTCTAATGTAAATTTAAAAACGATATATTTATAATAGTCAAAGAGTTAGTTTAGCCGCGTGTAAAGGTTTTACACAGACATTTTTTTTATCTTCAACCCTTTTGAAGCAATGATGGCTCCGAGATAATGCGGTCAGTAATAATTCTGATGGATGACATGTGGAAATCCATATATCCTGTTTTATTATGAACCTTAGGTTTCGATGAATGTGAACACCTTAATGAGACAATGACACGATGGTAACTTACTTTCTAATCTCAGCCTGGAAAATATATCGCTAAGCACGTATAGGTGTGTGCCGGTAATATTCCGGACCACTTTGATAATCTTTGATTACATCATCGAGTCACGTCACGTCAGTCGAGATTGTGGCCAAAGCACAATGTTTTGATTGATTGATTCAATCGATAGAGTCCACTGCTGGACATAAGTCTTTCCCAAAAAGCGGGCAATTGCCATAATCACCACGCTTGGCAGGCACGTTGGTAATCGCAGTAGTTGTTTGAGGCGCTCAGAGGATACTGCTACCCATCCCCTGGTATAAACCAGACGCCCTCAGATGCCTTTTATGACACTCCCCGGGCAGATATGGGGTGTTACTATTCTTACCCTACACCATACGGGTACAATATAAAAGTGTACAAGCCACCGACTGTCTGTCTCACAAACCCATCACCCCCCTAACCTTATTCTTTTTTCATTTGGGGTCGGCGCAACATGTCTTCAATTTCCATTCCCTCCAACTCATCTCCGCTTTAACTTACTTTCTAAATATATCACTTTTCACAGTATCCATCCATGTTTCCTTTGATCTTCCACTTCCCCTGTAACCGTTCACATTCATATACAATACCTTACTTAAAACATTCTCTTCCTCCCTGGCCATCATATGCCCACACCAGGATAGACGACTGTTTCTTAACTTCACTGTTACCGGCTTCACTTTCAAACTTCTTCTTATGTACTCATTCCTAATACTATCCATTCTTGTTACCTCACATATCCATCTCAATATTCGCATCACAGCTGTATGGAGTCTTCTCTCTTCCATCACCTTTTTGGACCAGACCTCTGATCCATACAAGACGACAGGCCGTATCATGCTCTAAATCGCCACGCCTATAGTTTCTCCTTTAATTTAAGGAGAATTTTCGAATCACACGTAGCAATACGTTAACGGTACACGGCACAGAGTGTATTAATAAAATGTTAACTAAAAAATTCGAATCAATAAATTTTTATAGCTTTTAATTTAGTACATACAACCATGTTTCAAAGTTTTAATTTATATATGTAGTAACGGTTACGTGATCAATATTCAACAGCTCAGTACCTTCAATTTAACCTGACCTTCCTTCCAATGAGCGTATAATTTATAAAACAATACGACCGCAAAAAGTTACCAGGTTCAACAAATAAAGCCTCATATTTCGGTAAAAGCTATTCATCATTTTATTATTATTATCATCATTAATTTGATTAACGATGATATATAGGAAAAATCAAAGTTTTTTTTTTCAGGTGTTTTATATCTACTCGACCGATTTTGTGAAGGACATGGACTATTATTTATTTTGCAGGATAAAATAAAAAAAAAAAAATACACGCTCACTTCGTAATGTATACTTGAGACAAACCGTCCAGTTACGTTGAACCAACTTCGAGAAAGAGGTTAATCGTCGAATCCAACTTGGTTGGGGCGCGTTCGGGAATCTACGCAAAATCTTCTTGTTCAAAATACTGCAGTGTCTCAAGACGAATGACTTCGACCAGTGTGTGTTGCCAGTGATGACATACGGAATTGAGACGTGGTCGCTCACAATGGGCCGGAAGCTAAGGAAGCTCAAAGTTGCTCAAATGGCAATGGAGAGAGCTATGGAGTTTCACTGCGTGATCGAAACATAAGTAAGGAGATCGGTAGAAGAACTAAAGTAACCGATATTACCCGTAGAATTGCTAAACTTAAGTGGCAGTGGGCTGGGCACATTGCTTGCAGAACCGATGCCCGATGGAGCCAACGGGTTCTCGAATGGGTATCACGCACCGGAAAACGTAGCGTGAATAGGCCCCTCACAAGGTGAACTGAAGACCTGGTGAAGATCGCAGGAAACCGCTGGATGCGGGTGACGCAAGACCGGTCGTCGTGGAGATCTTTGGGAGAGACCTATGTCCAGCAGTGGTTGTCTTTCGGTTGAAGGGATGGATGAAACTTCGTGGATTGAAGTGATATTCTAAAAATTCGTAAATATTGTTCTCATTATCTCTTTTTACATAAATTTAAACTGGGTAAAGCCAGCTAAAATAGCTAGTTAATTTATAAATCCTTTTACAATAAAATAACTACGCTTCGTGGGTCTGCTTTTACGATTCATTTTCGTCACAATTATTAATCGCTCAATAACTTACACTAAATACGTATAAATGCAAATTTTGCCATTTAACATGAAGATTATATGGCATTCTATTCCTTTATCAAACAATTGGGATTAGTTAACGTCATAATTTTTAATATTGAAATCCGTAATAAAAATCAATTTACTCACCATTACTTCTTAACACAAAATGCGTTCAATATTTCAGAAACATGAATACTGAGATTTAGGCGTATTATATGTTTAGATTCAGAATGTAAATATTATATTTACATTAGGAACCCACACATATTTTATGTTTATCGAGTTTTCGAATAGCGGGAGGAAATTGCAAACACTAATCAAAATTATGTGTGAAAAATGTTTAATTTTCGTTCAACATACACTTGGTCCTTGTGAATGCAAAAACCACTATGTTATGCTGACACAAAACGAAAGTCGTCGAGTAGTATGTGTTGCCAATGGTGGCTGAGACCTAAGACGTGGTCGCTTACAATGGGTCTAATGAGAAAGGTCACAGTTGTGCAAAGGGCTATGAAGAGGGCTATGCTTGGAGTTTCACTGCGTGATCGAAACAAGAATGAGGAGATCGACAGAAGAACCTAAGTGCTCTAACCGACATTGCTCGAAGAATTGCCAAACTTAAGCGGCAGAGGTCTGGGCCCATTGCTCGCAAAACCGACGCCCGATCGAACCAACTGGTTCTCGAATGGTTACCATGTACCGGAAGACGTAAATTACCCAATCTGCCTCTCACAAGATGTGCCAACAACCTGTTAAAGATTGTGGGAAGCAACCAGATGAGGGTAGCTCAAGACCGGTCGTTGTGGTGATAATTAAGGAAGACCTATGTCCAGGAGTCTTTTAATTGAATGGATGGATGTATGTACTCCTAATAGATAATTTATACGTAAATATGTATGACTTTATTCATAAAAAAAATATTATTATTTAATGGAACAATTTTTACTCTCCCGAAAAGTAAGATATTTATAACATAGATTTTGTACCCTCTCGAATTAGTTCAATAGTTCTCAAGTTATAATCTAACAATAAATAAAATAGTAACAACTATGCATTACTTTTACGAAAACCAGTAAAAATCATTTTATATAATTAACGTTCTATTTCGTTTCAAAGTCTCAATATTAAAAGGTAGATTCAATTTACCAATAAAAATATATATATATCGAACTAACATTGATAATAGTGTATGAGGCTGCTATTTCTAATATCTATTTGTTTACTATTATAACCCTGTCACTAAACTTACGTGACGTCAATAGGTTTATGACGTCATATAATTACATGTAATATCGGGGACGTGGGGAAACGTAAATGCGATGTTATTAGGGTACCGAGTACCGACGGGTTGACGCGACTTTTGTTTGTAAAATATTATAATTTCTTTGCGAAACTTACTAAGCTATTTTTAGCGTTAATGTGTTTCGAATAGCGGTTTCGGTTTTTGGCAATGTTATTATATATAAAAAAAAAGGTTTTTGGGTGTTAATTTGTCTCATTATACGATCAGTAATTCTGTTACGTTATTGTATCGATAATTATACGGAATTATTAACAGTGTTGTGCTAAATAATGGTGAGGGAACATACCTAAATTTGTTGAGTGAGAAATTTGCAAATTGTTGCGGTTATTGGATAATGTCCTACCACCATAAGCTACCATAGTAGAGATCTAATACTAAAAAAATATTTACGATATAAACGTATTTATACAATATGCGCTTTATATAATATACTAGCTGTGCCCTCGGCTTCACCCTCTTGGAATTCAGAAAACTTCTATATTATCCCTCTGGATGCAATCTATCTCACTATCACAATTTTATTGAACTCGGTTCAGTAGTTTTAGCGTGATTGGCGAACAAATTTTATCCTCTTATTACAAGTACACAATAGCTATACAGCTAGCCATACACCCGTGGCTGCGCCCGTCTTTCATTTATTCTTCACTGCGTTTTCATTTTTATACGGAACTCTAATTATTTTCCCAATTATTTTTTTTGTTCTATGATAAATTAAAAATATTTCTCATAAAATCAAACACTTGCCCGTAAAATTGTACATTGAATCATATTTTATTCTATTCTATATGAGTTTTAATTTTTTTACGAGTAACCATAATTATTTAAGCTTAAGTTACTCGGTGTAACTTCAGCCTTCTACCGAAAAAAGTCCCATCAAAATCGGTGTAGCCGTTGCAGAGATTACCCGGAACCTATGCTAAAAATACAATTTTTGAAAGTTTTATCTGTCAGTTTGTTCCGGGTAATTTGTTAGAAACGATATTGACAGGATTTTTTTTTATAAACAGCTGAAGTTACTTCGGGTATCTTTTGACTTTCGAATATAATTAGGATTACGCGTAAAAAAAAATTAAACTCATGAAATTGTGAATAAAATCCGATTTAATAGTCACTTTTAGGCAATTGGTTGAATTTATGAGATATATTTTTAGTTTATCTTAGTACCAAAGAAAAATTTAGGAAAGTAATTAGGGTTCCGTGTAAAAAAATTGAAACTCATTAAACTGTAAACAAAATACGATTCAATGGACAGCAGTAACAAAATATTATTTTCCAATGATAAGGTACTAAAAAACTATATTACGCAGTAAAGAATATACATATGAAACGCGGGCGAAGCTACGGACACACAGCTAGTTTTAACTATAAAATTTTATATCCGGATATTTAAATTTCTTGTTATTCATTATTCATTTTTTTTTTTAGACTGGGTTTTTTTATGTTGACCTACTAGTGACTATGTGATCGGATAGCGGTCTAATGAACGTTGGTTCAAATCTCATCTATAGTAAAGAGCATCCGCATTCGATGAAGGAAATGATCATAAGGAACAGCTTGGTTAGCTACCACGCTCAAGTTTGAAAATCGTCATGGAGCACGTATACACCAGCACCAGATAAGAGCCAATTTAAATTCACTTATACAGTATACCAACGAAATAAAAGTAAAATAATTAAAATTAAAAAAAATTGCACATTCCGGAATAGGTTTCTAGTCGAGTTTATTTTAAAAGAAAATTATCTTATTCTGTCGGTATTATATCTACCCGTAACCACGATTATACCCGTATCCGTAATATATTATAATAATATCTAAATCTGAAATGTTTAAATGATATAGAACTAGCCACGGATTGATTTTTTTATGAATTTTTGGGAGCGTTATCGATTAAAAGAAATAATGTCACGCAAGTTATGGTTGCGAGTTCATAGAAAAATTTGTAACACATGTATTTAATTAACCTTCGCGTTCAAATTCAGAACACTCACTAAAGTTATTGATTTTTAATAATATATAGGTAGGAAATATCAAGATTATAATAGTTCTTCTAAAATTTTTGATAAACTCAGAACGTTCTAAAAACCCGTGTTTAAAAAACTTACCGTTTGTTGGCGAAGACGGATTTATATATATAAATATTCTATTAAAAATTATTGGATTTATTGGTTCATCAAAATGTGTACCTGTTCATTATTAATCTATATTTATTATATTAAATTTATATGTTATAATTTAATCCGAATTTGGAATGATGGTTATTTTATCAGACTGAAATATATTACGACCGAATGGATTTTAAAGAAATATGTGTGCATTCTGTTAACCTAATTATGTATGTTTCCAATGAATTATGTGTTTAGCTAATTTATAAAGAAACTACTTCACTTTATAGTTTTATTATAAACTGAATTAAATAAAATAATATTGTAATTTCAACATTAAAGTTAAACGATCTAACTACCTATACAGGTGAAACAGACGAAATTTCATTCAAAAACAGAAACTTTCTTACTATTATCTGTAAAGTTTTTTGTTCAAAAAAAAAAAGTTATGAAACTTTTTACTGGTGTTCTTTCTAATGAAGATTTTATCTAGTATCTCTACTTCAAGTTTTATTTTTT
Source organism: Samia ricini (assembly GCA_014132275.2). Classification (NCBI taxonomy): domain Eukaryota; kingdom Metazoa; phylum Arthropoda; class Insecta; order Lepidoptera; family Saturniidae; genus Samia; species Samia ricini. Next base: position 31,025,056 of record AP028162.1, read on the forward strand.
CGTCTCACTACGTATATATCAGTTTATGCAGATGTGCATTCTGAATGCGTCCATATAGGACAAAGGTAACGCGGCAACTGCTGTGCTTGGACATCTTCGGCCGTCGTCGAGATCTGCCAAACATTTCTTCAGCACACATAATACGCATGCGCCAACAGGCTCCTCCCACCAAAACTTTTCACCATACGAAAAAGTAACGAAGTACGAAGGTTCTAACTTTTTGATACTTTAACTCAATGCTGTTTAGTCGAAACCCTTTATTTTTAAGGCACTTTTAAATTTATAATTGGATATTTTATACTTTATGTATGATAAAATTTATGATCAAGTTATTTCATAATGTCTAATAATAGTTATTTAATGTTTTATTAGTTAATAAATCATTATGTCTGTAGTAAATACTATATTTAAATTTATGTCATTATTAAAATTACCCAGACATGTAACTCCATGCAATTAAACTTAAAGTAAGATTCCTTTAAGAATAAAATTGTCTAGAACTCTATACATTATTAAGATCTTATCTTTCATTAATAATGCCTATAAATAATAATAATATGTATGTATCTATTTTAATACTAAATGTGCCCGCGACTCCGTCCGCATCGAAATTGTATGTTGTTAAGAGGACATGCAGTCGGAAAAGTAGTTATTTTAGATTTCAGGATAATAGGATATTTATCTAACCTATATCTCGGAGTAACGTATAAGATTTTTTATTGACATTTAAAATTCACCAAAGTGATTGAAAAAGGTGGTATGAAAATAAGTCAATTATGTAGGTTTCGTTTAATATATAACCTGTGAATTTGTATTTATATTTTATTTACGATTTAAATCGTCCTTTAAGAGGATATCCTAGCAGCATTTATTCCACACAAACGTAGTCCCCTGTTTCCTCCCTAAATAAAAGAATTATGCTAAATACATTTACACCAAATAATACATACCCACCACGGCCATGCCCGTACCTTTTAATTTCTACCATAAATTAGTTATTTTTTTCGTTTCTCCTTTGAAACCAAAAAAATATGCTCGATGTTTACCGTCAGCTTCAGACGTTCGTCAAACCTATTTATACATACAAACAATAATAAAAAAATCAGAATGTACAGGCATAGCCAAAGTCTTTATTTATTCTAAACCTGTAAGAAAATTAAAAATCGGTCGAGTTTTAAAGGAGGAAACAGGGTACTACGAAGTGATATTTTCGTTTATTTTGCAAACGGTAAAATCAGCATGAGCTGCAGTTGTCCTTATTCTTTCTGTCGGGTGCAACACGATAGCAATCGATTTCTGAAATGCCCACTTTTCCGACAGCATGTCTTCTTAAGTAACTATAAAAAAAAATTAAAGACATCCCTTACAGATCTCCTTAAGATGTTACGATCATGATTCGATATTATTCACGAATTAATTCGGTTACAAAATATACATACATAACATCATCCTTACCATAAGGGTAGGCAGTTCACCTTCTACGTTCATAAGCTGCTATAATACATGCCCTTCGGTCACGTGTACTTGTGACCTTTTTTTTTTTTTTTTTTTTGACGGGTGGAAATGCATTTACGCACTACCCTTACCTATTGTTTTAGTGAGACCGAAGTCCCCCGATACAATAGGTAAGGGGGCACGGAGGGACGAACTCCGTGCCAGTGTGGGACTCGCCCGGGCGTGAAGCGCCCGGAAATACCCACTAAAACCCCATGGGGCCGTCCGCTGCATTTCGGATTGGGGCGACACGGGGTGGCTTTCGCAAGCACCGCGTCGCAACGTGTACTTGTGACCTAGTCTTTCTTCATAACGTCTTCGATTTGCTCGAAATAATCTTTAACAAAAATTGTGCTATTAAGGGTTTATAAATTTCTAATTTCATACTTTTTAACTCTATCTTAGATTTTTAAATTATTTAAGCACAAAAATAAGAAATAAACATATTGCATGTTATGTATATAAAAATAATTACCTAATAAAACGAAAATTATTAATTGTTGTCTAGCAAAAAAAAAAAACCTATAACTCTTCCAAAACAATTTGTCACCCTACATTTAACAACGTAATCTCTGAGTGAGAATCATGACGTGCACCTTACAATAAGCAAGATGAATTATATTAACTAGTAATATAACTGGGCAATAATCTTTTTTTCTACTCGTTTATCGTTGATGTGGATTATTCTAAATTACAGGCACTTGTGAATAACAAGAAAGTTTTTCTATGTGAACGAAAGACAGAGAGGGCTTAGTTCGCAGATTTATTAAAACTGTTAAAATTTATTACATTCATAACTCTATTAAATTCTCTCACTAACAAAATTAGTTTCAACGCTACTTTGTACCTACGAACTTAAGCGATAGACTTAAGTTTAATAAGCTAAAAAAAGTGTTTTATATAATATAACATTTGAAAACAGCTGAGCCAAATTAAAATTAAGTTTTTTCTTTTCATTCTAATCAATTTCATTTTTTTGTATTTCCGTTATAATGTCCATGATTCAAACTTTTTGAGAATTGTATAGATTAAAAGAAAAAATATTACGCAAGTTATTGTTGCGAATTCATAGAAAAATTTCTAACACCTGTATTTAATATAAGTATGATATCCCACAATATTAGGCGTTTGTAATAATAAAAAAAATTTTACTCGTAAACTTTTAAAGTCAAAAATACTTTTGTCCAATATAAACGTCAAAATACTACCACCGGTTCGGAAAGCAACTCAGCCATCGTGAAAAACCAGCAAGAAAAACTCTATCTTGATTTTCATATTTTTTTAATTATACATGTAATAGTTACAAAGTCTATTACTAGACTAGCTGTGTGCCCACGGCTGCGCCCGCGTTTCATATATTTTTCACTGGGCAATTTAGTTTTTAACTTTTTTTACGCGGAACCCTAATTATTTTCAAAAAATACAAGCCTAAGTTAAGCAAAGTAATTTCAGCTATCTGCCAAAAAAAGTCCCGTGAAAATCGGTTCAGCCGTTCCGGAGATCACCCAGAATAAACAATCAAACAGACAGAAAGACAAAAATTGTATAATTGTATTTTTGGCATAGGTGTCGTATATACATTTATATCTAAGTATTTAGTTAAAAAATATATTTTGATGTTACAAACAGACACTTCTATTTTATTTATTAGTACAGGTGTACAGAGAAGACTGTCACTTCTTAGCACCACCATCGTTCATATAATGTTGGATCTAGAACAATGAGACACTACATTGATATTTGACAACCATGTATTACAACAATGTATACCAATATTTTACATAACTGGTGTGAACAAAGTGATGATTTTTTAAAAATTATGATGCACCCTATCCCTCCGTCTTTTCCTTGAAAATCTCTCACACTAAATACCGTACGTAGTAAGAGCATAGAACCGCCTAAAATTTCAACTGTAGTGCTTGTAAGCAGATATTTCTCAAAAACATTCCCGTAATCGCTGGAGAAACGCCGTCAACAGCGTAGAAGCTAAAACGTGTTTCAGACGTAAAATAGCTATCGTTAGTCAGTTATAAACGATTTACAGATAGACATAAAGGCAACAACGAACCCGAGAGCTCGGATCCCGTTGAAAATATTTGCAGTTTTATCACTTATTTTAGTATGACAACAAATTCTAATAATTATGGATATATTTATTATTTTATGTCATATACAATATTGTTAGGAAACAACTACCCTCTGTAACAAAATATTAAAACTATAAAAGCGGACTCCAACGGGGATTGAGGAGCCCTGTAAGGAACCTTTTTTTATGTTAAATAAAAAATGTAGGGATCAGCTAGGATAAAAATTCCACGGGAGTTTTCACACTCAGGTAGCGGCCAAGCCGAGGTTCGAACCCTTGAGCTAGCTACCTTTTGCGGCTGAGTGCCTTCAGCACTCGCCCTCAAAGTTCGGTGAAGCTGTAAAGGCCCTTCCGGTCAACAGCATCAGCTAGGTTAAAATAAAAAAGATTGGGGAGCAGTATTGTATCGGCCGTCGTCGTGTGCAGACCTGGGTATTCAAGTCTTTTATGACTGAGAGTCCACCCACACCATCTAGCCAGGGAGTCGTGACTGAGCATCAACGCGTACGGGTGTGAGACACTCCGTACCGTTTGGTATCTGGTTTGATTTTAATATATTCTTCAGTTCATGTGTATCTCAAGTGATTAAGCATTTATTCATTCTATGTTTTTTTGTGAATTTCACTTAATATATTGTCATATGTTATATTGTCATATATTATATTGTAAATTGTTCAAAAGTAGGCCTAAGCCCACTTCTACTCATATTAAAATTACGAGACTAAGATCTCGGTGAAGGAAATCACACTCCAGTATGAAAAATGCTGCCGAACATCTGTAAGCGTGTCCCTGTAAGATTACTCTAGATCCAGTACCTAAATCTAGGTTTAGCGTGTATTGGACCACATCACTTAACGTGAAATGAAATTGCAAACAAAACAGCAAAGATCGTTTATCGCGCTATCAATAACGTAATATAAGTACAAAATGTTTTTGATATGTTCAAGTACTTTTAATGTGTCGAGTACCCATAAAAATAAGACAATAGGAAAACAATGGAAAGCTGGCGTAAACGCCAGGTAAGTGCTCAAGGAGTTAATGATGTTTTGAAGCATTTATTCACCAAAAGTACAGCCTCGACGACACACCACAAAGACATCCTAGGTTCAATTAATAATTGTTATAGGGAAAATCTGTATAGAAGTTCGACTAGATATTTTTGTCTCCATTGGATTTTTACACGGTATAGGCTCGGACTTTTACCACGACCTCACTTGATTTTAATCGACGATGTGGTCCAAGGGTTGTAAACACACTAAGCCTGGATGTACTGGTTCTCAATCAATGATGCCGGAACACACCTGTTGGTATTTGGTGATAGGTTTTCTAACTTGAGGGTGATAGCTACCAACGCGGGCATTATTAGAAAATGCCCTACCACCATGCTACGGTTTCCTCACGACGTTTTCCTTCACCGAAAGCTCAGGTTGTTTTTAGAGTTAAATAGATAGCTTTGAACCAGCATCCATCGACGCAAAATCCGACCGCACTACCAACTAAGTCATTATCGTAATATATGCTTTGGAAATGTTTCCATTTGTTTTATAGTCCTCTACATAACAAAATATTATCACATCATAAAATAGTAGAAAAACTTTGCGAATCTTACCATAAGTGGAATTAAACAAAGATTCAAATTTTTGCTACACCAAAAAAAATTAGGCCGCCATGGGGACTACCGATAGAAGTGAAAACTTGAAACATTGGATAAACTGGAACATTTAAACATGACATTTGTCCAGTTTTTACATCTATTGGCGCTCCGAGCTATCATTATGAATAATTTCATATAGTTTATGTATAATCGACACATACGATAGGCTATGTGTCAACTCGGTTCTAATCGGTTTGACGATCTAATGAGTCAAATAGATTGAAAGATTGATTAAACCGGTTTGATCCGTTCGCTGACAGCGCTGTGCGTCAACTCGAACGTCTGCTAGAACCACTCGACGTGAGTTTGTGATGAAGAAGTCTCGTTCCCAACACACAAACATTTGTGCATTCCCGCCACTTCTGTCCCATCAGAGAGGTTATTCTCAAAATCCTCATTAGTCTCCAATAGTAGAGGAAATAGACTGAAACCAAATAAAACTAGACCAAATTATTTTCCTAAACAGTGCAAGAAAACGAAAATTGGGCATTTAAAAGTTCCTTGGTAGCTGCTACTTAGCATACCATTTAATTTTGATACTTTAATTCGTTTCGACAAAAAATTGGTTTTTCTTTTTGTCACATCCTGGGTTGTTTATTTATGAAATACTCTTTTTATATCATCGTTATATAACTAATATAATTAAACCAAGCTATGTAAGCTAAATTGTGTCGGTTAACGCAATATTCGTACCTTTTATAAGCTGATGTTCAATTTTTATACAAATCGGTTTCAAACAATCGTAATTTTAACCGAGTTGCTTATGACTACGATAAGCTATACATTTTATTATTTATCTCTGACCGCCAGAACTTAAACGCTATCTTATACTTTACAGTAGCATGTTGACGCCTGACGTCATAGCATTGGTGACGCGAATCTATAAGTTTTCCCCTACCGAGAATCGCTTAACACCGCTAAAGAAGTTATCACTTCAAAATATATGGTGACCCTACACTCGGATTGACTCCAAAAGGGCACGTTTACTCTATACCAGAGTTACGGGCGATTTTGTAATGAGCTCGTGCACGTTTTACGTCGGTCGTTTCAATGTTGTTCTGCAAGTGTTGTATTTAGAGATTACCAACACGATATATAGCGCGATACACTTTGTAATAATACGCTTTAAACATAGAATATTATATTTTATTGAACGGCATAGATGGCAGAGTTACAGCAAAGAGGATTACATAAGTTCTCCAAAAACCAATCGCCAGCTGACTTGCTCCTTAAAGTGACTTAGAAGATTACACCACGAAAGACGCACTTATGCACGTCACCCAGCAGACTTGCCCATTCTGCGATTAGACCACCTTCAGAGGGAATAGCCCTGAAGCAGTTTGCTAGTGTCCCCCAATAGATGTAAGCTTGTATGTAAGTTAAACCTAAGCAGAGGCTCTGAAATTTGATATATATATATATTAATTATAACATGTTACCGGAAAGCACCTGCTGACATATTGATTGATTGGCATTATGCATGACAAATATGATATTACTGTACATGGTTTGTTATAGTATTAAAATTTATATTTCTTTTCCTACAATTAAAGTTTCCAATTTGTTTACTTATTAATGGCTTTTTATTCTCGATGGCATTGTTACCAAGTAACATTAAAACATGTTCACAAATTATATTTAATATATTAACGTTTTTAGTGTTTCATACAAAACTCACATTACGTTTGATGTTCCCGTAAAATAATGCCGCAAAATGTCCGTCCGGCGTTGTATAAACCCCTGCGGCGATCATTCCCATCGGTTTATGTAATACCAACAATATATTGTCGATAATATTTGATGTTACATTGTTCAGGCTTAATACCACCACTAATAATTATAAATTCTGTTAATATATATATTTATAAACACTATGTAGGCTCAGCGTTTTATCACAATCCCACTTGATATTAAGTGGTGATGTGGTTCAGGATGGTAAACAAACTAAGCCTATATGTACTGGTTCTCAAGCTGAACTGCCGGAACACACCTGTTGGTATTGGCGACAGGTTTCCTAACTTGAGGGTGGTAGCTACCCAGTCGGGCTTTATTAGAAAAAGGCCTAGCACCATGCTATGTTTTTCCCACGATGTTTTCCTTCACCGAAAGCTCAAGCTCATTCTAGAAATGGATACTGGTGGGTTCAAACCTGCGTCTATCGACGCGAAATCCAACCGCCCTTACAACTGCGTCGTAGTATATTATTTATATTAACAATTAATATATTAGCAGTTTTAAAGTAATGTACAACTCGTTTAGCAAACTCGTCCTAATATACATTTACTAAATAATTAGACATTGTCAAGGAAGATTTTGTAACCAAGTTGAAGAAAAAATCATTTTTCATTATTAACGTAGGCTTACTTTTTTATCAAATTATGTACTAGATAACTGATAGTCAAGGCGTAGACCAGTTGACCGAGTAGACATTTTTGTTAAGCCCCTAAAAGATTAATTGAAGTTTTAAAGATTGCATTAAGTATGTAATCAATTCATAATGAACTGCCACGTAATGTGTAATGGCGGTGACATAATAAGGTGTTATATAATAAGGAAATAAAGTGACATCACTTCGCTCACTCATGGTACTCTCTCACGTCCCTAGCAAATGCGCTTGCAATACAGTACCGTTAATAGTACACAAATAACTGTAAACCTGTACTGTTGATCCCTAGGGTAACTTCCAAAGTTTAGACCCTCCTGTGCTAAGGAAAGGTGATTATTCAATAAGCCTAGAGAAATCTTCCTAATGGCGTATCTCTATCTCCTTTAAGATCCATTCGTAATAACACAGTTTCTCACTGGACCCAATTCCAAAACCACCGCTGACGAAGAAGCAGACAGAAGCTAGTCTCTTATTGATTCTGACGGAAGATGCCTTGGAAGATCGCAAATCGCTAAGCTTAGATAGCTGTATTCAAGCACAGCTGTCAGATCACGACGATAAGTGCTTAGAGACAGATTTTTCAACTTGAGACAGCCAATTATATCACTGTGAATATCGATTTAGTAATAAAGTATTTCTTTACGGAACTCTTTGGGTTTTGAATTGACAATTTATTTAGTTCCGTAGTGATTTGAAACTCGACGAAACGAAATAGCGACATTAAAAAGATACAAACACAGAATTTAACGTGTGTAAGTGAAGAGCAAAGGCATAGTTTAGTGAACACAGTACAGTGGACGTTCTTCCTTGAAGATTTCACTTCTGTCCCGTGTGCACTGAATACGTGTTTTCTGTGGAATTCGAATCCGCGTGTTTTAAACAACATCGTAGTAACATGAGCTATCATCAATAATTCTGACAATTAAATACGCTTTAATATTAACAGATCACGCTATATTATATCCACCAATTGTAGATCTGTTCAATTCGATATTAAATCTTCAGATAGACGTGTTAAGTTATACGCGGAGTAATTGTGTTTATAAGACGAAATAAAATAAAAATTTAAGTCACGTAATGGACCTAACCGTAAGTCGCATTATTTTTAAGAATTAGGTCTACAAACTAATACAAACGAAATATGAAATACTAAGGAATTTTATTACGGACTGTTAAAATTAGGACAAGGAGACGCAAATTGAATTTAGTATAAAAGAGAACACATCGGCTTTTCAATTACTTACCTTTTCTAAGACGTAATTTGAAATAGAACATTTTACCATCTTTTTGAAGAAATTAAAACGAAGGAATTGCAGTTCTATAGAAATATTGTTTTTGACTTTTATCCGTAAGTTTAAATCATTATTAAAACAAGAATTAAATTTTGTAATATTGGTGACTGGTTTTTACATGAGTTATATTTTAACTAATACTAATAAATATTATTTTATTAACAATAGTCAGCGTATTTTCTGAAGAAGTGAGAAAGTCTGTAAATTGAAAGATTATAAATTTAGATAAAGGTCATCAATGAACTTAGCAAGTCATCCATAAATTCCAATTTTTAACATCCATTCGAAAAATATTATCTCTATATCACAAAGATAACGTCTGTCTGTCTGTCTGTTAGTTGGATTTTAAGTTGGGTTAGGTTAAGGTTTTAACTTAAAAGACTGTATTGGATTTAAAAATGAAAAAAACTATCACGTCACTTGGAATATTTTAATTGATCCATGAATTATTCCAGACATATAATGAAATATATTATGTGTAAACAATGTATACGTAATTTACGTAGAATTAGTTTATAAGTAACGTAAAATATAAAATCTCTCAATCTTATTGTCTCATTAGGGGCCAAATCGTGCACAAAGTTCACACAATATTATTCTCATAAGTACTGCATTCTTTTTCGCAGAAGTTAGCAGTTTACTTGGTGGCATTATTATGCTTAGCGATCGCTCATCCGCCAAGTTTTGCGATAAATGGTTACGACATAGCGATACCCACAACGACCACGATGAATCCACAGGCGTCAACTACAATCGGTCCGCTATCTGAAGACCAACGAATGATTGTAACACTGCTAAGTACAATATTAGGGTTGCCCGGTAGCAATCGAGAACTATTGGACAGAGTACGTGCATAACATATATGATACACATATAACATAGGAGTTATAATTTTATTAATATTCGTAATAAATATTCAAATGAAATATCTTTTTATTTCTTCTTTATACATATAATCTTCCTAGCCGATTTCGGCTACAGCAAGTAGACTCAGTTTAGGGGTTGGGGTGTTTAGCCCATATATGAACCGTATGACGTACCCAATTTTTGCAGTAAATTTACGAGCTCACAAAGCACACGTTACGGTACCGTCAACAGAGATAAATTAAATTATAGATTTCTTCTTTACATATTATACAAAAGCAGTGGTTGTATATAATAAATGATACCTCTTCAAAATTTCAAGATTTGACAGCTGGAAGTCATTTGACGCGAAATTAGAAAGCTAATAATGTCAATTCTATATTATTATTTTATAATAGTATCAGTTATGTTAATATGAGTTATAAATCAACAAATTGTTTGTCACCGAGGATGACTCAGTTGGTAGTGCGGTCGGATTCCGCACCGATGGATGTAGATTCATACCCTTCCATTCATTTCTATTACGGGCAACGAAGCATAAAGTATTTGCTAATAGTACCCACCAGGGTAGCCACCACCTGCAAGTTCAAAAATCTGTCGCCAAATATCGATAGGTATGATCCGGCAGCGTCACCTGAGTACCAGTAGGCTTAGTATGTCCACCATCCTGGTCCACATCGTCACTTAACAACTGGTGAGATTGTGGTCAAAGCACTTGAGCCTACAGAGTATAAAAAACAATTTTTTTCTTTCTTCTTCACATATTTTAAAAACCAACGTTCGTCTATAATAAATGGTTGATATTACTATACTAATTGCCAGTATATATTTTGTTACATTTATAAATGAATGCATTATGGAGTAAATTATAAGGTTAATAGCCAACGAAGTCACCAAAAAATGCACCATAAACAGGAACAATTAACCTGTACCTGATTTTTTTTTAAATAGAATGATTTTCAGAGTAATTAATAGATACCTTGCTAATCAAACGTTTACAAATCCTAATAACATTCATAGCTAGAGCATCTATGAAAAATCGTAAAGCAATAAAACAGTATAATGCTTTGAAACCGTGATAACTCAGTGATAGCGTGATCGGATTCCGCGTCAACAGACGTAGGTTCGAAGCCACCTATCGTATTCTAACAAGCCTAGACTTTCAATAAAGGAAGACATTGCAATGAAACGATAAAACGTGGGTAGCAAATTTTCAAATAACCGCCTAGTAGATTCACTAAAATTTTAAAATATCATGAATTTCGGCAATACCACTAAATTTAGCGGAAATATCGATTGAGATTAAGGTCAAAACGCTAAACATAAAAATGTCATGAAGTACTTTAATTTCAAAAATGTTTCACTTTTAAAATCACTTTAACAAAGCGATACAGTATTCGTATTATAGATCCCTAATAGTAATCACTGAATCGCGTGGATATAAGTACAATAACACATAACAATTATCTATCCGTTTTGTGGTTATTAAATTTCAACTTTATATTATACTATGATAAAATTGTACAATTGATTTTCAACCTTAACATTCGCGGATAATATTTACAATCGATTGTCTATGGACGATACCCTGAAATGGGAACAGCTTTATAAACGTTATCCATTTTTGTCCGGTCATCACACTTGATCGCGGTTTGATACGATTCAAAAGTAAGCCAAACCTACAACATGTTGCTCTACAAATATTACATGGACATAAAATGAATTTTACAATTTTTCTACTAGAAGTGACTATCCCAATCGTTAAGAGTTTTAAAAGGCAACCTCTAACTACCTATATGCCCATTAGTTGGCTTTTATAACTCGAGAGGTACTGCATCAATTTACATGATTCTTTTTTAATGTATGCATATAATATCTAGCCAGGTTTTAATATCCTCGTATATCTTTGTTATTCATAATGAGAATAAAGTTATGACAATAATAGTGAATGAATGAAGTCGATAGATCCTAAAAAATAAAATTCTAAACACTGGAACCACTCCAACATTCGAGGTCCTCAGGGGTGACAGGCTGTACACAAGTTGCATTGACGTAACAGCGTGCAGCGTGTCACTCCTGGAGAGGATCGAGGACTGGAGGGTCGATCGAGGACTGACAACTTCCGACCATAATACTATTACGTTTTCACTGCGCGTGGAGAGAGCCTTTGCCCTCAATCGCCACGCGCAAGTATAACGCCAAGAAAGCAAATTGGACGGACTTCAGTCGACTCTTCGGTGCCATGTTGGAGGAAAACAAAATCTCGGAGTCCATTAGGAAATCCAGAACCCCAGAAGATCTTGAGATCGCAATCGAAGCCTACACCAGCACAATCCATGAAGCCTGCTCCACAACCATCCCACAGGCCGGGCCATGGAAAGGAAATCCCGTTCCTCCCTGGTGGAATAGGCAATTGGAAGACCTCAAGAAAGAAGTCCTTAGAAGGAATACTCTTAGATTGAAACTTCTGGCACATCTTGTATATATGTAGTACGTAATAAATCTATGTGAATTTGAATTAAACGCCGGTTGTTGAAAATGTATCTTTCAATTGAAAATGACCGGACCGATTTGTTCATTTTTTTTTATTCATAATCTATACTAATAAATAAAATTAAAGTGTTTGTAATGTCAAAATTAAATTATTCTACTAAACAGATATGAATGTATTAACGCATTTTTTTTTTTTTTGTCTTATTGTATGTTCCGGGTAATCTCCGAAACGGCTGGACAGATTTTGACGGGACTTTTTTTGGTGGATAGCTGAAGTTACTCCGGGTAACTTTTAATTTTGGAAAATAATCAGGGTGCCGCGTAAAAAAATTAAAACTCTTAAAAATTGAATAAAATCCTATTCAATTCAGTTTTACGGGCAATTGCTTGAATTTATGAGAGATATTTTTACTTTATCTTAGTATTAAAAAAAAATAGGGTTTCGTATAAAAAAATTAATTACTGTGAAGAATATATGACACGGGTGCAGCCGCGGTGATACAGCTTGTCTACACTAATAAATAAAATTGAAGTGTAAAGTCATAATATTTTTTACTAAATAGATATTTATATGTATATACGACATCTATACCAAATATATAATTTTTATTTTTTTTAACTATCTTTTTGTTCCGAGACAACTCTGGAAAGTCTGGACCGATTTTGACGCGACTTGTTTTTACTAAATAGCTGAAGTTACTCCACGTAACTTAGGCTACTTTATTTTTTCGAAAGTAAGCAGGGTTCCGCGTAAAAAAATTAAAACTTAAGAAATTGTGAATAAAATACAATTCAATGCACAGTTTTACTAACAGGTAATTGAGTTTGTCAGAAATATGTTTACTTAATGCTGTAAGGAATCAGTTCCAATAGATCTATAAGACTTAACTTTATAAAATATAAATTTAAAAAACTTTTAAATAGTATCTTAAAATGAAACATTTTTGTATCTGGTCTATGTATATCTTACGATAAATTCGTTACAAACTCACATTTTTTGTTCTCTTTCCGTCCAAGGTTTGTAATATTCGTTCAATTTTACTATTCGAATATTTGAAATAAATATGTCATATTAAAGTTGAGAGTAGTATTTATTGAGAATACGATTTACTGTATGAGTAATAAAAAAACTAAAAAAAACATATTTATATAGAGTATTACAAAATTTGTACCCTTGCCTTCGTACATCAACAAAGACAATAATTATTGAGTCTCTATTAACCCCTTGAGCACTTACCAGGTGTTTACCCCAGCTTTCCATTGTTTTCCTATTGTCTTTCTATTGTCTTATTTTTACGGGTACTCGACACATTAAGTCATTCGTCCTATCGCGCCTAAAAGACGTTTTACTTCAATAATAATTAGTTTATTTAGTATTATTATTCAATTATTTACTTTAGTATTACATATAGACCTCTCCATTATAATAATATCTATCAAATTATTATGTAGTAGCTGTGTGACCGCGGCTGCGCACTGAGTTGTAATTTTTTTTATACGGAACCCTAATTATTTTCCTAAAAACATTTTACTATTAAGATAAAGTAAATATATTTCCCATAAATTCAAGCACTTGCCCGTAAAACTGTGCATTGAATCGGATTTTATTCAATTATTTAAGAGTTTTAAATTTCGTACGCGGGACTCGAAAATTTCGAGTTTCGAGATTCGAAAATTAAAAGTACCATAAGTTACCCGAAGTAATTTCAGCTATCTATAGAATTATATATATAATAGTTATTATTTAATTTAGTACATTAGTTTTGTACGTATCAATCCGAAGCGAGAATGTATTTATTACGTATGTAATGCAAGCGAACTCGGTCAATTGTAGTGTACGTCTCGCCTCGTGCGCTATTTTCCATTACATGGCTCAAAGCACGGCCCGATGCTTCAGCTTCATGACCAGCGATCCGTCCCATCTTGCAACCGGGCGTACAGACAGATAGAAATACAGCTATAATACAGTATTCATTGTAATTATCTATAATTTAAAAGGCAATTTCTATCTATATATTCGTTCGTATGTTAGTTTACTTATAATTCAAATACAAAAACACTTTATTCAATTTAGGTCCTGATAAGGCGCTTATAAACGTCAAATTCTACCACAGGTTCGGCAAACAGCCCAATCATCAAGAAGAACCGGCAAAAAACTCTTAAGTTGTTTTTTTTTGTATATTTTTATACAACTCATAATTACATGATTTATTAGCAGATGCACAGAGAAGGGTGTCAGTGCCAGACATCGCCATCTTACACTATTTATATCACTATTTGTATGAATGAAGTCATAGACTAATTAATCTATTTAAAATCTACACTATCACAGAGGAACTTACAGGCTTTTTTTTAATTAGAAATATCTATAAACCCATGTGAAGCAGGGGTAGCTCTCTAGTACTTTATAACTCAATACTAGATACTGAAGTAGTTTATATGATTCTTATTTTAAATCGTAGGTGTGAATTCATTGGACAGATTTTAATAAAAAAACAAAATGCATTATGACCTACTTCAAAAAGAAGAAGGTTATCAATTCGTCTGCATGGTTTTTTTTCTATGTTTCCTATCCGATTTCTCCGTCGTTTGTGGACCGATTTACAATTTTTTGTTTTTTGTAATCGAAGGAGTACAATTCCGAGGTGGTCCCGTTTCCACCAGATCAGGATCTGATCAGTGAAACTCAGGGAAACTGAGAAAAACCCTCGAATATTATAAATACTTGTTTCATATATTCGTTTTCAAACGGTTTCCAAAAAAAAGTCGGTTTTTTTTTTTTTATTATAAAAGTTTTTAATATATTAACCCCTTGAGCGCCTTCCCGGCGTTTACGCCAACTTTCCATTGTTTTCCTATTGTCTTTCTATTGTTTCATTTTTATGGGTACTCGACACATTAATAGTAAAATGAACAGACAAGAAAATAACCACTTACTATACTAATAATGCAATGAATAAATCCAAACAATAGAAAATTGATAAGTATATGCATTTCGGAAACATAGTAATTGAGATTCTGAAAACTAGATTTATTTATATTAATATCCTATTTATTTAGATTTATTTATTAATAACAATAATGAATAAATCTTTTATTAACCTATAAATAAACCAGTCGCACAGGTAGCGTTATATACAGTTTTAATATTTAGGCCGTCCATTATACCAGCTTGATGGAAAGTAAGCGCAACTCAATAGAAGGTTACTAATAAAGCCAATAAATTGGTTTCCCTTCAATATGAGTTCCTTCTTAGTCAGCTGTTGAAAGCTATTTTAGCTTTACAATGTAACGATTTGATTAATGTTCTCCCAAGACCTGTGCGTTTACTTAATTTTTGATTTTACGTAGATTACTCTAAAATATATTTGTTTTCGGCCGTAAAGTACCAGCTAAAAATAACACCACACCTGTCGTAAGAGACGTCTAAGGAAAAAACCAGGTGATGGGCAGCAACATCTTCTGAACACCACAAATACCTACTGCCAACCCGCCTGCCATGCGTGGTGATTATGGCATTTCCCCCATTTTTTGGGGGAGACCTATATCCAGCAGTAGACGTCTTTCGGTTGAATCAACCAATTAATATATTTGTTAAATACTAAGTGAATAATATAAATAAAAACTTTTTTAATTAAAAACAAATCCGACTTCAAAAGAACAAACTAAAAATGCACTAAGAAAAGTCAATAAATAATTACTTTATTAATCTGCTTCGTTAATTTTGGAGTTGGTGCCATATAGAGTCAATCAATGTAATTAAATGGAAATAACTGCCTAAACTTTACCACAATTCCATAGTATAAGCTAAGTAAAAGACTAGGGTGAATTTAACCCCTTGAGCACCTTCCCGGCGTTTACGCCAGCTTTCCATTGTTTTCCTATTGTTTCATTTTTATGGGTACTCGTCACATTAAGGAACAATTAATAAAAAATGTAATTAGCGACGTTCAAATACACGACTGTGTTATTCGTAAGCTGGCACCAATTTCAAAATTAACGAAGCCGATTAATAAAGTAATTATTTCTTGACTTGTAGTGCATTTTTATAGTTTATTATTATGAAGTCAGATTTGTTATTAATTAAAAAAGTATTTACCAACCGATCCTCTAACTTTACCGACCATAATAAGGACTACACAAATTTTCACTTTACAAAAAATAAAATGTCCAAAATTATTACAGACAACTTCACAACAAAAAAATCGATATTTTAATTAATCGTTTCAATAAATTACTCTTTTTTTTTTCAACGTAGTAAGTATCAAACTTTGGACCTTAAAGAAAAAAACTGCTCGCCATTTAAATATACAATTGAATATAAAGAATTTTACTCAAATTTTCCGTTTTGTATGCAATAAAATAAGTATTCGATCAGCGTAGAACTGGTCGACGTTCTTTTGCAAATAACATTTTGCATTCGTTGCGGCCAGTGCAGCCTCTTCGAGTGCAAATAGTGCAATTGATCCAATTCACAAACTGATGACCCACATTCTGGACTTTTACACTGACGAGATTGATCTGCGAAAATATGTCAACATACATACATACATATGCTCACGCCTGTTTTCCCCGAAGGGTTAGGCAGAGGTGAAGTAGCGAACTACACCACCCACATTTCGCCGAGCTTAGTTCCGTCCCAGATGTGACAGGGGGCGAGCCTGTCGCCATATCGGGCACAAATTCCAAACTCCGGGATGATACTGAGTAGAAAAAACCCAATATCACTTGACCCGACCCGGGGATCGAACCCGAGACCTCAGAACGGCAGTCGTATGTAATACAACTGCGCTACCGAGGCAGAAATATGTCAAATGTATATAAAATTGATAGAAAAATGTACACAGAATGCTCTCAAATTTTTATATCCCTAAACATAAGTTACCGTTTGAGAAATAATATACAAATACAAGTATTCCGTCAAAAATAAAGAACAAAACAATAACAAAGCATCGTTTGCCTATAGATTAATATCGTAAACTCGTGCATGCATATACGATGCATATGCATATGCATAACTACTGTTTTTACGAATCTCTTCTTTGAAGTTCACTGATGAAAATTGTCATTCCCATTCGACATTAACAAAATTTATGTTCATAATAATAATCACTAAATTATTCTGAAAAGTTAACATACAAAAATATAGAAAAAAGTTTTTTTATAAGTACAAAAGAAAAATAATATATTTACCTATTTATATTTATTAACGGGTTTATTTTGTTTATCAATATCTTACATGTAAAGAGAAACGATAGAAATTAAACAGAGATAGATATATGAAATTATAGAACTTTACCCCTTGAGCACTTACCTGGCGTTTACGCCAGCTTTCCATTGTTTTCCTATTGTCTTATTTTTATGGGTACTCGACACATTCCAATAAAATATTGATTGATAAACAAAAATTTGGTCATCTTTCTTACCATCTCATATACCTTATAGCTTTATACAATATTTTTTTTACGAAAACTACAATTTACACTGTTCATAATGATATTTCTATTTTACAGCTTTTTCAATTTATTTTTACTATTCACATATTTTTCTTAAAAAAAACCAGTGTACTCCTCGTTTTGTGGTAATAAGTATATAAAGTCACTGCATGATACAGATTACCAATAAAAACAAACAAATTATTAAAGCTCGCAATTAACATTCCTGAAGAATTGCTTTTTCTTCTAAAAAATGAAAATCCATCGCCTTCCAATCCTCGAACAAACAAGTAACAATTCTGATTTAAATTGAGATGAACTTTACAAACTGTGTCCACAGAATTTGTAATATGTAGACACAACAGGGTCACTAAATTTAACCGGCAAATTGGGTGGTAAAATCTCGCGACAGACACGCGCGTCTCGCAATACGAAGTGTATCCGTTTTACCCGGCGTTGATGAGACGGACCCACACGCTGTTGATCCTTTTCCGGACCTTGCCGCTTAGAGACATGTCCGGACATATACTAAATCCGCTTTAGTAATGTGACATTATTTTCACAATCGAATTTCGTTTGTCAATCTTTTTTATATCGTACATTTTTAACACCTATTTTTAGCATTGTTTTAATTATTAATCTTGTGTACACATTTTACATGAAAAACTCAAAACCAAACTATTTTTTTATAATTCCTCATATTCTCATACTTATTTTCTTATTGTATATTATAAAGGGAAACACTATTTAAAATCAATTAATTTTAACGGGTTTTACGCGTTACCTTTGGTTTTTTTCTTCCTATCCCGACGTTTCGGCTGGGTTTCACCAACCGTGGTCACGGGCTGACTTTGCTATATATATATATATATTGTGTTAGTTATAACATAGATAAATTATATATAATAGTCCTTGGTTATAATATTTGGTGGTTTGGTTATAATTAACTCAAATAAAAAACGTTTATCCTTATTGATTTATTTTTGGAATGGTTTTTATAAAAAAGCTTTAAAAATTCCTTCGTTCGCCAGTTCGCGTGCGGCTTGACTGATTCCTAGCGCGATTTATTACCTATCCAGCTTTACGAGTGTGAGTGCAAACACGTAGCTCGACCACCCCGAGGGAACAAGCACCTTATTGTTTTATGTAGAGGCAAACGTCCAATTTGTGTATCCGGACTCTGTCATCCTTTTTTATCTCGTTGAATTATGTACTATGTAAAAAAAATATATTGTCATTTCAACACAACAAATGTTTACTTTATTAAAATGATACTGTGTTTTTTCTTATATTTAAGAGTTGTTTTTTACATACATCTAGTACCTAGTTGCTCTACCCGGCGTCACTCGGGATACTTTGTGCTACATGAATAATGAATAATGAATTCGCATTAAAAATATTAAAGTCATTAAACGAAATAAAAACTATTGCATCTTTTAAGAGTAACCAAATGTATGCAAAATTTAATTCAAATCGGTTGAGTAGTTTCTGAGTGTATCGCGCACAGATATAGTGACACAGGATTTTATATAAAAAACCACAGTGTTTATTTATATTTGTAATTCAACTACTAAAATAATTACTACTGTAATAAAACTGTAATTCGAATTTTCAATGAACACGACCGACGAATATACAGAATTAACAATTAATAGGAATAAAAGCTCCTTTATAGGTCAATCGTTGGAAATGCGTATCGAATAATGTGGACTAAATTGTATTTAAAATTGCAAACAAACGTGCCCACGGGAACTCATTGATTTATCGTTAATACGTTTGTAAACAAATTCAAATAATTAACCTTTGACCGAGATACATTAAAAAATTATGTCTTTGAAGTTCTATATTTATCTACTTTCTCTTAGTATCAAAATTAATTTTAGGAAAATAATTAGTGTTCTGCGTAAAACAATTAAAAACCGTGAAATTGTGAAAAAACAAACGATTCAATTGGTGAGTTTTACTGGTAAGTGTTTTGAATTTACGAGAAATGACGTTTCTTTCTGTTCAACCAAAAACAATTTATTTTAACATATTATTTTTCAATGATTATTCAAAAACTATATTACGCAGTGTAATATAATGATGCGGTATAGAAAATATTATACGCAGGCGGAACCGCAGGTACACCGCTAGCAATATCAAAACATTAAAGACAGGAGGAGAATCCGAACACGGAGCTAGCGAATTTATTTTATCCCTGTATATCTAGTTATTTTCAAATTACGTTTTTTTTTCTTACTAGTCAATTAACAGTTTGTTAATTGACTTGAATAAATATGATTAAATAAATGACTTGAATGATATAAAAAAATATGTAAATTGATTAGTGATATGAACTATCGAATCCATAAATATGCAGCCCGCAGTGATAGCTCACATTGTCCTAAGTGACCCTGATCTGTAGTAAACCTGTAAGTCTGATGACCATTTAGACAAAGAAAACAAAAAAAATTTGATCCGTCAGGTAATAATCTAACCTGCGAGGTTCGATTTTTTTTTAAACTAGTTAATGCTTTTGACCGGAAGGGCCTTTACAGCTTCACTGTAACTTTGGTGGCGAGTGCTGAAGGCGCTCACCGCAAAAGGTAACAAGCACAAGAGTTCGAACCTCGGCTTGGCCGCTATCTATATCATAAAATTCCCGCGGAATTTGAACCTAGCTAAACCCTACATTTTATATTTCTTAATAATAATAAAAAAAGGTTCCTTACAGGACCTATGCACCTGCGTGTTATGTGCAGGAGTGTGTATGCAGTGTTGTGTGTGTAATGATTGATACACGTGCAGTGTCACTGTATCGCGCTAGTAGCGGCGTCAAGAGCCTCCCCAGTTGGGGAAGCGAGATTCGGAAGAATACGAAAGCTTATATAATCCCCGGCGACGTTGACGCTGGTCGACGATTCGCATATAACATAGGTCTTATGCTAGCTTCACACCGTGTACTCTTTTCAGAACGGAGGTCTGGCGAATCAAGATATGTTTATTGTACAGATTTACATAGCGCGTACATATGTCAATAACTAGTATTCCCACGTCCCTTAAAAAAAGATTTTTTTCGATGTGACAAGGTTTCTGTATCCAGCTGTGTCACGCACTCTATCCATAATATGAGGTCACCTCTATTTTTCAATCCAACGTACATTAAAACAAACAAAAATACAGTTAAGGTTAATAGAATATAGTAAAGTTAATAAAGCCGTTACGTGGAAACGTCAATAAAATTTTACAAAATAGTTTTTTATGGTAGGTATTTATATTTACACATTAAGATTATAAACCAGATCATAGATCATATTTGCGAAAAAAAAAACTTGTAATCCATAATTAATATCGAAACACCAATTACCTAAGATTCAAATACCTAAATGAAGACTACTGTAAAGTCTAATTTGGATATTTTTTTTAAATAATTGACTAACCCGCAAATTCACGCTATAGAAAAATATCACGTTGTTAAAAATACAATATGGTCTCCAAGGTATCCGTTCGTATTCGTTCTTTGTTTGTTAAAATGTCAAATGAAAAACGCAGACTATCTGCTACGAGGGTAACAATTTTAAAGGTTTTTCCTCGTTTACTCCAGACATTTTCCCAGTCACTGTCCGTAATAAAAAGGGCCCACGTCCTACCATTGAAATGCATATGAAATATTTCGTTATTTCCAGATCACTTAACATGGTTAGATTGTTATGTTTTTTATTATTAATGTGTCGAGTACCCATAAAAATGAAACAATAGAAAGACAATAAGAAAACAATGGAAAGCTGGCGTAAACTCCAGGAAGGTGCTCAAGGTGTTAATATGTCAATTACCCATAAAAATGGGGCAATAGGAAGACAATAGACAGTTGGCGTAAACGCCAGGTTAGTGCTAAACGGGTTAATAACTAGCCAGTAAATTATTTTTACCAACATTTGTTGCATCCTTTAATCCTAACCTCTGTTGTCTATAAAGTGTCTATTACGTGTGTCAAAATATTGATTCGTTCACAAAATGATGTCAAAATAAAATATATATAGTCCGTCCACAGTTATTTTTCCTCTAGCCGTTAAGTAGTCGATCTGAATATTTGTTATCATGTTTGACATGTATATTGTAAAACATTATTCTTATTTCGAAACTAAACTAATAACGTATTAAAAAAATAAATAACAAACACAAAAAAATATCAGTTCAATATAGAATTTAACAGACAGAAGGCATATGAGACAGGTATTGTATCCTTTGATATGTTTTATGTTTTTGAAAAACATTCATTACTTGTACATACATACGTAAGGCTTTTTATGTCAAAACGTCTATCAGTAAGTAATTTAGTTTTAGTTCTTCATACAAAAATATTACACTTATATAAAAACGTTTCTATTTTGTTTTTCAATACAGAAATGGGTAATTTCTCTCTAAGATGTATTTTTATTAAAAACCAGAATTCTTTTTGATTGTTTATTTTTTGCCAAATTCTACATTATTTACGTTTATCTAATGGCGCCTAGAAGAAAAATAACTTTTAGTCTAACGTACAACTAGGCATCACTTATACTACAGGCACTTTATGAAAGTGATTAAAAATAATTATACTGTGTACTGAAGAATGCACCAGATCATAAAGAGATATGATCTTGAAAAAAAAATTACATCTGGTTAATTAAATACGTATATTGAAACTAGAACTTACCAAAGTATACATGATTATAACTTAAAATATATTATTAATGCAGAGTTTATTTGTCGAATATATATTTTTTTGTTTCGAGTCCAAAAACGTGTTACGTTTTTTTTTTTTTATTATTGCATTTGGAAAAATTATTATTTAATGAATTATTCAAATTTAATAATTCGATAAGCCTGACAAGCATTTTCAAAATTATATTCAACTAGCTGTGCCCGCGACTTCGTCTGCGTGGAATAGTGTCTTTGGATAGCATTTAAAATTATTTACGTTAATTATTTTACAAATATGATACATACGTAATGTATTAATATGAGTTTATTTAATATGTCGATTACCCATAAAAATGAGACAATAGGAAAACAATGGAAAGCTGGCGTACACGCCAGTTTAGTACTCAAGGGGTTTAAGTACATTTTTATAAACTACGTTTTTTGTTTTCCCATCTTTTATCATCAGTATTCGCATGCGTGTCACGCAGTCGTCTGCCCTCACGTGTCTGCTCGTTCGGGTAAGCACACTTAGGGTGAAATCTATAGAGCGTACTCAGGCTTATCTCAGACTTAGCTCCAGAAATCAAATTTACAGTAACAAGCTTAGCATTTGCTTAGCTTAAGCTATTTTATTCGAGCTCAGCAAAATGACTGCACTTCGCCTGATGTTAAATTAATATGACATGAAACCTGTCACAATAGCGGCATTTCACCAAGTTGCGACCCAACTGGGATTATTCTCTTACTACCTTCTACTATTTTCGGATCTATATTGGCTGATTGCGGAACGTGACGCGTGCACCAAAATAAGAAAGAACATCAAAATCTATAGCGTTCGTATTTATTAACTAACAGGCTGTGTGCCCGCGGCTGCGCCCGCGTTTCATATATTTTTCATTGCAATTAACAAACATTTAGAGATAAAATATTTTACAACATACACTGCTTTTAGCCACAATATTAATAGTTTGTAAAAATGCAGTTTGACATAGCAACAGCATATTGCGAAAACAAGTACACATCGTAAAGTAGCTATTGCATTTTTACAAGCTGTATTAATTTCATGTCCGCATTTCATTTAGAAAAAGAAACCATTGATTTTATACTTTGGTAGCTAAATATGACAATAGTTTATATATTTTATTTTTTACCTATGCTTAGTGTGTTTACCATCCTGTACCACGTTGTCACTTAACATCAGGTGAGATTGTGGTCAAAGCACTGAGCCTATATCGTATAAAAAAAAGGATAGGCTGGCTCGAAACCGCGTCCATTGACTCGGAATTCGGCCACAATAATTAAAGTGTATCTTATTACATGTAATAGTAAAATATTCTTTACTAGAAATAATGATCTGGAACTTTCGGTCCATTCTCTGTATAAGGCCAGCTTGACGTCCTCATTGGTAGCCAAGAAGTTGGTGGCGGAGACTTTACCAGAGGACCGCGGGTATAGGTCCAGCCACGGCAAGTGTGGGTGTTACCAGTAGAGGCGATTGTGGTCGAAGTGTGGGCGAAGCATTGAGCCTATATCGTGTAAAAAAAAAATATTACGATCTGGGGAAGGTAGCGGAGTCCACTGGATGCGGGTCACGTAAGACCGATCGTCGTGGAGATCTTTGAGGGAGACCTATGTCCAGCAGTGGACGTCTTTCCCTTGAATTGATAATAATATTGACTAATAAATATATGATATTGACTGTATAAAATACCAATAAATGAGAAATAAATTTATTTAAATAAAAAAATACGGGTCTATCTTGGTGTGCGTATCACACAAAAATCAAATGGATAGATTTGAACTGAAGAGACAGCTGCCCGTATAATGTAAGCTTACCATGGAATCCTGGCGTAGTCAACCAAAGGGTAACAACCCTAAATACAAACGAAGTCGGTCCAGGAAGCTTTTGACCGGCCCAGGAGGATTCTGAGTTTCTGAAAGGAGCTGGACTGTCTCGAGTAACTGACAGATCCTGCGTGCACAACAGATCGCTGACGTACCTAGTTGCGGAAACAGGACCCCCACCAACAAGAGCAAGTACCTCTAGGTCGAGTCTTTGTAAATATCGTAACTACCATGAGGTGACCATTTTATCAAATCGATGCGCCGCGAAAGAAAATATACGATACACGGTTTAAACAACAGTAAGAGAATCTGTAAAACAACTTACGGACGGATACCTTGATTGATGTACCTCGCCCGGGATGAAATTCGATATATAACTTGTGATCAGTTTTTCAGATACATACAGAGTTGTTAAAACATTTTCTCTTTTAAATCTGGAATAATAAATTAAATTGAAGTGTCTGTTTGTAATGTCAAAATTATTTTTTTTTTCACTAAGTAAATATGAATTTATGTAAGATACATATACCAAAAATACATTTTTTTAAATTTTTGTCTGTTTGTAACGGGTAATCTCCGGAATGGCTGGACCGATTTGTACGGCACTTTTTTTGGCATATATCTGAAGTTACTCCGGATAAATTAGGGTACTTCTAATTTACAAAAAAATATTATGGTTTTACGGGCAAGTTCTTGAATTTATGAGAAATATTTGTTCTTTATCTTAGTACTAAAAAAATTAGGGTTTCGTATAAAAAAGTTGAAATGCAGTGAAGAATATATGAAACACGGGCGCAGCCGCGGGCACTCAGCTGGTATAAAATATCCTATCACAGTCTGCGAAGATATCAAAATGGATTTTCTAATGTAATGCATCTACGGGCACGCAAACTTGACGGCAAACGACGTTTAAAGTTTCACATTACCTCCTATGACCGACGATTTTTTCATGCAGCACTTTCCGGTCATTACTTATAATATTTTTGTGTATAAAACATACATGTAAAACAAAAAACAAAAACACTGTTTCAAACAACAACAATAATAATGTATACAATCGTAGTCCGCGAATAAAATTTACTTAAGTAGGTAGCAAAAATGCTTTTTGCATAAATACATTGGCTTTAATATGTTGATTTTATAATGTAAATGATTATGATACCTGAATCGATGGAATTATTATTGCCGCCGCTTTTGTTCGGAGTCGACAAAACACGAAGACGGAAATCAATAAATTTGAAATCTTAAGTAGTTACAAAAGCGAACGGTGACTAATATTTTAAATATTAAATTATTCGATGTCACTAATATATAGATATATATATTTAATATTATTGCAAATAAAAGTATCGTGTCCGAAATGCGCATCATTCGAAAACTACTGCAGCATTTTGTATGTAGTTTTCACATTAACATAGTCGCTAGACTAGTCCTAAAATCTAGGCTAAATAGTATTGCGCATTTTCACATAATTCTCGGAATTATCATACAATATGAACAGAATCGCGAACTCCAGCTAGTACAAACATATTTCATAGACACACCGTAAAATAATCATATAGGGATATCGGGCAAAACTTAGCTTTTTTCATTTATTTCACTAAAAATAATGCAAAGTATTGCGTCCGCGTAAATTATTTCATAATAAGGGCTGAGTCTTTAAAACAATGGTATATACTGTGGTAATGGATCTTTTTGGCAGAGTGTCTGTACCTCCACTGGGAGCAACGCGTGCTTACCCAGAATTCGGTTACGTATGGATATTAAGAGGATATGCTACGGCATTTATTACATATAAACGTAGTCCCCTGTTTCCTTCCTGGATAACAGCATTATGGTTTAAATATTTTTATACCAAATAATATATAACCACTACCGCCATGATTTTTTATATAAATTAGTTATTCTTGGAACTAAGAAGCCTTTGAAAATGAAAAAATTGCTCGATTTTTGCGGTCTATTTTAAACGTTCGTCAAACAAATTTGATAAATAAACTTATAAAAAAAACATTGCCAGACTTTCTTATTCTATATCTGACAAAAATAAATAAAAATCGGCCCAGTTTTGGAGGAGGAAACAGGGTACTACGAAGAGTTCCAGTTGTCCTTTTCGTATTTAATAACTCTTTCTTGAGGGTGCAACCCGATAGCAATAGATTTCTGAGTAATCTACTTTTCAAATATGATCGGTGGCCTTGATGCGGTCGGCGCATGTCCTCTTAATGGCTCACATTCACACAAGATGTGCTTTGGCGTTTCGTCTGTATTTTTACAGAACCTGCACTCTCTTGTGTTCTGGACACCAATGTTGTGCATATTTATTATACTCGTAGCTGATGCTTTATATCCGTTTAGGAAGAGAATAATTATGAACAGACGCACACCAGAATATATATTTACACACATTACTTTTATTTTTATCTTAAACTTAACCGTAATAGATTCAACAATGTGGAGTTTACTAACCATCGTACAAAAGGAAACTGTGAAAATAAGAAACACTATACAATGTAATCTATCTCATCCTCTCGCATGTTAAATCCTATTGATGTAAATATGTCTGTCTCATTTTAATGTCGTTTTTTTTTCGTTTCATCGAGTTTCAAATGGAAACGGGGCTAAGGAAGTTTTCACTTTAATAATAACAATTTATGTTAACTATGGGTAATAACTCTATATGAATGGACATTAATAATAGTTTGTTTATATCGGTCACAAGTACGAAACAACTAACTAAGAGATATTTAGTTTCCGAACTCGTGCCCTCGGACTAAATATTCTTATCTCGCTCACCAGAATATTGTTGGGAAATGTGTTTATAGAGAAAATAATAACCTAATATTATTCTGATTAAGTGAATTATTGCATTGAATAAGATTTATAGAAGCGATATAAAGTTACAAAAAATGAATTCTCGATCGATTCTGACATTATTAAAAATCTATAATATAGATATTATAAAATGTAATTGTGGAAATATATACATCTAAAACAGTTTAGTGTCATTTTCTCTTTTGTTTATCAACCGATTTTCTTTCTTTTTTATTTTATTCATTACATATTCTATACTTATAACTAGATCTTATACACATATTATATACTTAGATCTATACTTACATTATAATAAAATTGTAAAAGAACAAAAATTTCTTATGTTGAAAATTTTTGATAATAATACCTCGGAGGGATATTAAATTACCCACAATTGAGTGAAAAAATAAAAAAGTGGATAAAAAAGAAACAATTTTTTATGAAACTAAGGCATAAGTATGTTTTATTTAATATTAATGCTATAAATAATTGTATCTATATTTTATGGAAATTTGTTTTACAAACGCGAAAAACCACGCGGACAATTAATAATAACATTTTTGAAAACAGTTAGTTTATTTCCTTAAATTTTCAATAATTATTACAGACAATTTTCAATAATTGAACATTGATATTTATTAAAAGACGATACCTCAATAATAATGTTGACACCACATCAATCTATGTAAGCTTGAATCCTGTACTACTGCAATTTCACTGAAAGTTAACATTTTAATGTCACAATAGCATGTTAGTAAGATAATTTCTAAGCGCCGTTATGTCTTCTGGAAGAGTCAGTACATAAAGAATTAGCATGCTACCCTCATAGGTCAGATAGTCGCTTAACATCAGACGAGGCTCTGGTCAACCACTATTTATAATACATTATCAAGAGTAAATATGGGACGGAAACTGCGATGTATATTTTGACAATCAACAACCATATAACCGTGATTTATTTCCTTAATGAGCTATTAAAAACCAATTCGCGTAACCCAAACATCATTTTTAGTTATTTCGTATTCCGTAGGTACGTCGGATGTTCAAATAACCTATTGTGTCCATTATGTCAGATTACGGGGACTCCTGTACTCTGTACTTTACCATATGATCAGTGTAAAATCATAGGCGGGACGTGGTTTTGACACAGAATTCTGAAATATGAATCGACGTTGTAAACCCATTATACAATCAAACACTGTTAAAACAAAATAAAAACACAACTGTCTATGAATACAATTAAAATTTAACACATTTTTTTTTATTTTATAAATAACAGACTTAATTTGCCGGTTTAGTTTTTATGCGAATAACATTAACTTGATTACTGTTATCCATACTAATGTATAAAATTTAAGTGTCTTTTTTTGGTAGATTGCTGAAGTTGCTTCGCGTAACTTAGGGTACTTATGATTTTCGAAAATAATTAGGGTTCTGCGTAAAAGAATTAAAACTCATACGAATTTGTATAAAATCCGATTCAATGCACAGTTTTACAAGCAAGTGCTTGAATTTACGAGAAATGTTTTTTACTTTAACTTAGAACCAAATTTCCAAAAAAAATTAGAGTTCCGTATAAAAAAATTAAAACGTAGAATATATAAAACTCGGGCGCAGCCGCTGGGTCCAACCTAGTAATCAACATGTTTAAACGATACAAACACTATAAAATACAGAGGAGCTATACACCCCAATCCCAGGGCATGTGATATTTTTTTTTTTCTACCTATTGCATTGGGGTACCTATTGCATTGGGGGACTCCGGTCTCACTAATGCAATAGGTAAGGGTAGTGCGTAAATGCATTTCACCCCGTCAAAAAAAAAAAAAGGCATGTGATATTTTATTGTGCAAAAGCACAACGCTAAAAAAAAAAAAAAAAAAATGAGGTTGAATAATCTAATAGGAAATTAGGATTAAAATTCCGCGGAAATTTTTACTTTAAGGTAAAGGCCAAGCCGAGGTTCCGAACCCTTGAGCTAGTTTAGCTGAGTACCTTCAGTACGCGCCCAGAAAGTATGGTAAAACTGTAAAGGCCTTTCCGGTTTAGCATTAGATAGGTTAGAAAACAAATAGCGGTAAAGAAGGTAATGATGAAAGAGAAAAAGATAAACTGGAAAAAGGAGGAAAAAGAAACAGAAAATATTGTAAAATCAGTTAATTTTAACGGGTTTTTACGCGTTACCTTTGGTTTTTTCTTCCTATCCTGACGTTTCGGCTGGGTTTCACCAAACCGTGGTCACGGGCTGACTGGCGGTGCGCGGCGTCGCCTGCTGCGTTGAGGGGTATTTTGATTAACTACCCCCGTTTGGTCTTTATATTTATTATAGTCACAACACACAACACTAACAGTATCCATCGACGATGCCTGTGACGATAAATCACGAACCTTTAGATTTTCTAGCACCGGATTCCACGCTGAAGAAAGCCTATACCCATCCTCGCGATTGAAATTTGGATGTTTTTTAATTTCAATCGCTTCGCGAGCCATTCTACGATAGTATTGGCGATCAGTGGATAACACTAACACTTTCGGCCGAAACCCAGCCGAAACGTCGGGATAGGAAGAAAAAAAACCAAAGGTAACGCGTAAAAACCCGTTAAAATTAACTGATTTTAAATATGGAACGCGAAAACTTAAAAAATTACAGAAAATATTGTGTATCTAAAAATCAAGCATGCTATGATTTTAGCATGGAATCAAACAACCGTGTGAGAAATTATCCTATCATATTATTACTGTAATACTTGAATTCTTATAAATAAATATATGAAATATACAATGCAGTACAGTACAGTACCAGTACATTACAGTACAGTACATTTCAGTACAGTATAGTATAGTAATAGTAAGTAGGTAATGAAATTATATGAAAATAGGTAAACTGTAATAATCGGTGTTGATAGAGATAGAAAACAAAATAATACATCTACCAAAGACGTATCACATTAGTAACGGTTGATAAACTGAGTCCATACAAAATTCTTGGAATAAATAAATATTAAATGTAACAAGGTTTAGTATAATTATTACCACTTGACTCACTCGTGTCAGTAGATACCTACTAGGAAAATATGATTGATTTACATTGCAATACGAATTCGACAGAATATTATGTGACTAATTTAATATTGTCTTTTTTTAATGTTTACAAGAACGATGTCTACGTTATCTATATTTCTTCTATACTAATAAATAAAATTGAAGTGTCTGTTTGTAATGTGAATATTATTTTTTTTTCTAAATACATACCTATAGCATAAATACCTATAGCAAAAATAGGATTTTTTAAAATTTTTGTCTGTGTGTAATGGGTAATCTTCGGAACGGGAGGACCGATTTTGAAGGGACTTGTTTTGGTAGAAAGCTGAAGTTACTCCGCGTAACTTAGGGTACTTTTAATTTTCGAAAATAATTAGGGTAAAAAAAATATTTACGTTGTAGTTTATTTATATCATTTATAACACATAGAAAGGCGTGATGATATGTAATGTCTGTATGTAAAAATTGAGATAAAATCCGATTCAATTCACAGTTTTACGGGCAAGTGCTTGAATTTACGAGAAATATTTTTACTTTATCTTAGTACTTAAAATATATATTAGGGTTCCGTATAGAAAAATTGAAAGGCAGTGAAGAATATATAAACACGAGCGTAACCGCGGGCACATCTAGTTCTAAATAAAAAAGATATCGAAAACATCACTGAAATGTTGACCATTGTTGGTGCAAATCAGCCGAAACCCAAAGTTAAGACCCGTCATTAATTTATTTTATCTAATTATACATAGATAGAGATTACGTCCTTCCAATTGCTACGATCTTGACACACCTCTTTCGCTTCCTCTACTTTCATGAGCGCTTTCATACATGCTCGTCGGTTATGAGTAATTTTCACCTGTCTTTTATTTAAGACGTGTTCGATCTGGTCGAGATACGTTCGTCTAGGTCGACCCTGTCCGACGTTCCTAGTCACCCTCGCTTTGTATATTCCTTTCGTTAATCTTCTATCGTCCATTCTTTCTACGTAGAAATATTAGTCACTACATCCTGTACCACACCACAGCGTTCTCTTATCATACTATTCTATAGTTTGTCAATCATCTTCACTCCAGCTATACTTCTTAGACTTCTCATTTCCACAGATTTAATCTTACTTTCATGCTTCTTCTGCCAAAACCAGCACTAACTACCATACCTAAGTGTAGGGACCAGCACTCCTCAATGAACAACCAAACGCGCCTTTTCAGTTACTTTCTTGCTGTACACAGAGCCCCATTCACTCTATTCCCTAACAAAACTCTTCGCTGAATATCATCCTCAAGCTTTCCATCTCTCATAACCTTTGATCCCAAGTATACAAACTCTGTCACTCAGTCTGCTCTTTCTCCAGCGATAGAAATTATGCAATCGGTCCATTCCTTCTCTTTCAAATACTATTACTTATCTAAATGATGGAAGGAGAAAATTTAAAAATTTACAAGAAAAATTTCGCTAGTATATATTTTAATTCTGTGTGGTGTTACGAATAATACCACTTCGTAAAAGGTGACAAAGGGATTCTATATAAGAAGGGATAGGAGATGGGCAGCAGCGTCTTCTGAGGACCACAAACATGTACTGCGATCACCAACCCGCCTTCCAAGCGTGGAGATTATGGCAAATCCTCCCTTATCTTTAGGGGGAGACCAAGTCCAGCAGTGGACGCGTTTACGGTTGGATGGATGGATGGATATTTTTTAAAGTCATAAATACTAAACACCTACTGAAATACGAAATTAAATATAGATTGATTCTATCTCTTATATAATTCTTTTATCTGGCAACCTTGTGACTAATCTTAATCACTTAAGGTTCTTTACCTGACATCAACAATCCATGGCTAACAGACAATGATACATTTAATATATAATGTTATTTTTAATAGAAAAATTTAACAGAGATGATTCAACATATATGTATATAATACGTAAGTAACCTTTTTCGTTCAAGGCCAAGGACGTTATGTAGTTTTCATTTTAATCTCTGATCATTTGTATATATAATGGTGTATCTTAATGTTTCCGTCAAAAAAATGGCATCTCTTAAGTAATTAAGAATCTATAATCTTCTCCATGTCAATGACAGTTTATATAAAACTTATATAATGTCTATTTGTTTAAATGTTTCTAAATCATTGAAGATAGGTTATTGGCTAATACCGAAACCATAACAACACTAGACATAGGTTCGCTGGCATGAATACTATTAGTTTTTAAACTTAATCCTACACTTTTTGTTTTCATATAAATATTTATGCTAAGAGCTTTTTTTGCACGATATAGGCTTAGTGCTTTGACCACAATCTTACCTGATGTTAAGTGACGATGTGGTCCAGGTTGATAAACACACTAAACCAACAGGTACTGGTCCTCAAGTGATGCTGCCGGAAACCACCTATTGGTAGAGGTTTTCAAGCTTGAGGGTGGTAGCTACACAGGCGGGCATCATTAGAAAATGTCCTAACACCATGTTGTGATTTCCTCAAGATGTTTTCCTTCACAGAAGGCTCATGCTGGTTTTAGAGTTGGATAGGTGGATTTGAATCTGCGTCTATTGACGCGAAATTCAACCGCACTAGTAACTAAACCATCATACATACATACATACATACATATCATCACGCCTTTCTCCCGTGGGGGTAGGCAGAGATTACGTCCTTCCACTTGCTACGATCTTGGCATACCTCTTTCGCTTCCTCTACTTTCATGAGCGCTTTCATACATGCTCGTCGGTTATGGGTACTTTTTACCTGGCCTTTATTTAAGACATGATTGATTTGGTCTAGATACATTCGCCTAGGTCGACCCTTACCGACTTGCCCATTCACCCTCGCCTTATAAATTAATTTCGTTAATCTTCTCTCATCCATCCTCTCTACATGCCCAAACCAACTAAGCATACCTTTCTCTATTTTGGTCACCACATCCTCTACCACACCACAGCGTTCCCTTATCATACTATTCCTGACTTTGTCAATCGTCTTCACTCCAGCTATACTTCTCAGACTTCTCATTTCCACTGCGTTAATCTTACTTTCATGCTTCTTCTGCCAAACCCAGCATTCACTACCATACCTAAGTGTAGGGACCAGGACTCCTCGATGCACAGCCAAACGCGCCTTTTCAGTCACTTTCTGGCTGCACATGAAGTTACGCAGGGCCCCATTCACTCTATTCCCTAACAAACTATTATTATTCCCTAACTCCTCTATTCCTAAACCATCATCGCCTTGAAATATCAGCAGTGAGTGTAAATATAAAAGTGACCATCTATGACAGTTCTCACTGGCAGTCAAAGTCGTCATGGTGGCCTGCTAAGGTGCCTCTTAACGCTTCTTCTGAAGAACCCGATGTCATATGAAGCATGGAATGTTGTCAATTCTATTCAATATCTGTACGGTACGGCAAAGTCTTATGGTTGTTCGTGCCTTAATATAGAATCTAAGTACTCTCTGTCTGCTGCTTTTTTAGACCAGCCCGTTTATTTTTGTTATGAAAACGAGGGCGAAGGGAGGGATAGGTAGACCACTCTTATATTAAATCATCACTCCCTCCCTCCGGCAACAGATCAACAAGAGCTCCGATCCCCACCTGGGGTAGCTGTTGTAGCTGACGTCACACAATACATGCACTAGAATCAACATCCAGCATTGAGCATCACGGATTTTTTTGTCCCTATCTTTATTTTTCATACAGTAGTTTTTTTTTATCTTTAATTAATAAAATTGCAATATTTAACTCTGTATTTTGGTATCGTTGAGCTAGATATCATACTTCGTACTGACTACCGCTAGTAGCACGAATCGGTTTGAAGAAAAAGTCATTTGGCGGCAACACTTCATTTGAATATAATGAAGATCACAGACACAGATTTTGAACAATCGGTAGTTTAAACAAAAAGCGCTGTCGATGAGCAATCTTCTCGTGTAGGTATCAGCTCAAGCAGGTTAGCAGCAGCGCAGCGTGTGCTCCCTAACCAATCTTTTTTTATTAAAAAATTTACAATTTAAAAATTAGTTGAGAACTTACATGCTACACTACTACTTACTTACGAACTAATGGGGGGGGGGGGACACGGGGAAACCGCATCAGGGCTATTCCCTTCAACGGTGGTCTCTCCTTTGTCCGCGCCTACGGACAAGTCTACTGGGTGAGGCGCACAAGGTGCGTCCCTCGTGGAGTAATCTTCTAAGTTTCTTAGAAAAAAAAATGCTGTCATAATATTTTTTTTGGTACAATATTGTTATAGTTTATTATTTAAATTACTTCATACGTTTTCAATTTACTCTAAACCATCATCTTAATTACTTTATAGTCTATATTCTTAGCAAAAGTAAGTTAAAAAAAACTTCAACGTATGATCTATACTAATTTAAAAAATCGAAGTGTGTGTGTGTTCGTGTGTCAAAATATTTTTTTTACTAAATAGATGTTAATGTATATACGATACGGCACATATGCATACCAAAAGTATAATTTTTAAAAATTTTGTTTATCTGTCTGTCTGTTTGTTACGGGTAATCTAAGGAGCAGCTGGACCGATTCTGATGGAACTTGCTTTGCTAGATAGCTGAAGTTACTCCACGTAACTTAGGCTACTTTAATTTTCGAAAATAATTAGGGTTCCGCGTAAAAAATTGAAACTCATGAAATTGTGAATAAAATCCGATCCAATGCATGGTTTTACTGACAGGTATTTGAATTAATGTGAAGTGAAGATTATATTTATGTTTTGTTAACCTTAAACTATTAAGCGATAAATAAGAGTGTATCTTTTCGTAAGATAAAACTTGTTCGACTCAAATTTGTCACAATAATATTTATAAAAAAGGTTATTGTTTTGTTTCTGAGTTTTTTATACAAATAAGTGTATTTATAAATAGATTACTTATCTCTTTTCTTTTCTATAAACATTAATTGGTCCTTCTTAACTTGGGATAATAGGTATGCGTCCCAATATTGTATATTATCTGCGCAAACAAACACAAGTAGTACCCAATTACGAATATTCACTATATCAATCCATCACAGATATTTATTATGGTATTTCCCCAAACCCTTTTGGGGTGTATTGAGGGCAGACCTAAACGACGATTGCTCATCTTACCTCTTTACGATAGTAATATAACTTTGCTATCCGAATAATGTAATCTTAATATTGAAGAGTATTTGCCTTTTGATAGCAGTTCATTCTTTTTTTAATTAATCTAACTCTAATTTAAGTTTGTTGTAAAAAAGTAGACCGTCCTGGGACGCTGTACAGATAACACAACAAAAAAGATGATTTGTTATTTACGACTACCTTCTGACATAATCAGCAAATAAATTAATATGAGTATGAAAAAGTGTTACATTACTTATTAATTTCCATACATGTCTACATATATAAATGATTTTTAAAATAACTCCTACACATGAAAAAAAACATGTTAAAACAATCAAATTATTTGGTAAAATATATTTTATTCTTAAACACAATATAACATACACTTGATAATAAACTAAAAAAAATCAAATTCAATTCAAAATGAGTTCACATTATATTATTTACACAATAATAGCAACTAAGAATTCCTTCTTACAGTTCAACATTAATTGAGTTCCGAACCATCTGAAACTTTCAAAGGTTGAAAATTTTGAATCGATCAAACAATTTACTAAGTACAAAGAGCCAATTATAATAATTTAAAAAAGTATTTACAAAGGAGATTTCAGTATTTAATATCGCGTGTTCTACGCACAGTTCATCCGGTGATTGATTGTATTTCAGAGAAACTATGATAAACTAGACGAACTAATTATATCAAAAGGTTATCAAACCTAAAAAACATTAAAACATAATATGACGAAATTACCTTAAATATAGATAGCACGGATACCGTTTTAACACTAATATATTATTTACAATAATCATAGAAACTTATAGTAGGTAATTAATTTCTTTCAAAATTTCTGGTTACTACGAATATAGCGGATAAGTTAATTTATATTATGTCATAGTTTGAAAGAGACGCAGTATTACAGAACATGACTAGCATCTAATGAATAGTGATAAAACAAATATCTAATGTACAAAAATAACGTGGCAATGAAATCATAAAAATGCACTGTTCAAAAGAGTAATCACATGAAGCTAAACAAACTCAACCCATCCTCATGATATTGCGTCGTCGAAGAAGTCGCTCCATTGCGTAGAACACGCGGTCTGACCCTCAATAGGGGCAGACTATCCCACCAGTGCCCGGTACAGCAGCCGCATCGGGATAATGGACCCTGCAGATCTCCTTGAAAGTCTTCCCTTGCCGCGGTCTCTCGACGCTCCTGTGTCCTTGCCCGTAGTATCCGTTGTATCCACCGTAACCGCCATATCCGTAGTTACCATAACCGCTGTAACCGTACGATCTTCGAGCGTTGCCGTTAATAGCGTCGTAGATCGCATCGAAGAAAGGCGCGCACTCCGCCAAAGCGATCGAAACGATTAAGATTATCACGAGAATCCGTGTCGCAGACATCGCGGAAGGTTGGCCGGGTAATTGTGTCAATTCAGTTGAGGTCAGGACGGCCTCGGTCTGCGGAAGCTCACACCGGTGGCGTATAATAACGAATGATGCCGGGTGCTCATGCGGCCGACTTATATATCGGCCTCGGATCATCCGACGGCGTATAAACAGACGTAACGTTAACAGTTCACGGTCCCACCCTGGAATCGCATTGAGGAATTAAATGCGAAAATATTGTATGAAGGGTACGTTCGCTTAGTAAACAGGAAGATACTTCACACGACAGAGATAACGTTAGTTCGTTCTTATCGTGAACTGAACCGGGTTCCAGCTACGATTGTCAATATCGTTATGGTGTTATCATGGTTTAGGAAAGTTTACAATAATTTCTACAACCGCAAAGCGGATGTGAAACAGAATGATAAGTTCGCTCTGTCAGTACTATATGGTCAAGATCCACACGAGACGCGGTCGTAATTTATCTCTAATGTCAGCTATAAACGTTTCGTCGTAACGTTTAGTGATGTTTTCTATTTAGGATCAGTTATGATTGAAATCAATTTTTATAGGTCAAAATAACTACTGTAAAATCATTAAAACACATTGAAATAAAAACAATCACTTAACGATTATGTGTTGTTTTTAATAATAATTTATAAAAGCTTATACAAAAAGCTAGTATCATTAAATATTTTAATAGAATGAGTTCTTAAATAACAC
This sequence comes from Samia ricini, assembly GCA_014132275.2. NCBI lineage: Eukaryota > Metazoa > Arthropoda > Insecta > Lepidoptera > Saturniidae > Samia > Samia ricini. Next base: position 31,062,342 of record AP028162.1, read on the forward strand.
TAAAAAAGTGATTATGAGCAGATGATAGCATAATGGTTTCGCCACACAGAGGGCGGGTAGGGACGCGAGCGCGATGTTTTCTACAAAACATCGCGTCGACGCGGGCCGAACTCGAACTGTGCGCGACTTCTTTTATATTAAAAGCGCGCTGGCGTCCCGGCCCACACGCTGTATGGCGTAACCATAAGAATCCATTGTCTGGTATACAGGGTTGAATATATATAAAGTAATTAGATGGATAGACACCATCGTAAAAGTGATATATAATGCTACCACCACAAAAATCACCAAGTAGCTAGATATAATCCATCTCAATTGTATCGTACTGGATACTTGAGACAACGCTCTGTGAATTGTCTCAAATAATGCAGGTAACCTAATTTCATTACAGAATCCATTGGGCAAAGTAAACCGACGTGAATTCGTACACATTCGTTGGTAGGGCGAAGTAGGTACATTACGTAACCGCTATCAAACTAGGCGACAAATTGTTTTATAAGAATGTGTTTAGTATAAAGTTTTTTTAATCTTTCATATCATTAGCTTGACTCTGCTGAATTATAAATGGAATTAATAATAAACCTAAACTAATAAATAAAATTGAAGTGCCTTTTTGTAATGTCATAACAACAATTGTTTACTAAATAAATACGTATGTACATACGGTACCTATGCCAAAAATATATCTATGCTAATAAATAAAATTGGAGAGTCTCTCTATAATGTCAAAATATTTTTTTTGTTACTAAATAGATATGAATGCGTATACGATACCAATACCAAAACACAATTTTTTTAAATATTTGTCTGTTTGTTCCGGGTAATTTTCAGAACAGCTGGACGGATTTTGATGGCATTTTTTTTTGGTAGATAGCTGAAGTTACTCTGGATAACTTAGGGTACCTTTGTTTATCGAAAATAATTAGGGTTCCGCGTAAAAAAAAAATAAATATAATCAGATTCAGTGCACAGTTTTTACGGGCAAGTGCTTGAATTTATGAGAAAAATATTTACTTTATTTTAATACTAAAGAAATTTTAGGAAATAAGTTACGGTTCCGTATATAACAATTAAAACGCAGTGAAGAACATAAGAAACGCAGGCGCAGCCGCAGGTACACAGCTAGTATATAAATCTATTTCTTATGATTTCAAGCACTTACCCGTACAACGGACCATTGATAATTTCATGAGTTTTAATTTTTTTTGAGCGGAACCCTAATTATTTTCAAATAAAAAAGTAGCTTAAGTTACGTGGAGTAACTTATCTATCTGTCAAATCTCCCGTCCAAATCGGTTCAGCCGTTCCGGAGATTAACATGAATAAACATACAGACAGAAAAACAAAAAATTGTTTTGTTTGTATCAGTATACAGGTAAGAAAAGTGAGCATAATTTACGAATTAACTGCATGACATATTTATTTCTATACTAGCTGTGTGCCCGCGGCTGCGCCTGCGATTCATGTATTCTTTACTGCATTTTTTTACGGAACTCTAATTTTTTTAGTGTTTAGATAAAGAACAAATATTTCCCCTAAATTCAAGCACTCGCCCGTAAAAATGTTCATTGAATCGGATTTTATTTAAAAAAAATATGAGATTTAAATTTTGTACGCGGAACCCAAGTGTTTTCGAAAATTAAAAGCATCCTAAGTTACCCGGAGTAACTTCAGCTATCTACCAAAAAAAGTCCCGTCAAAATCCGCCCAGCCGTTCCGAAAATTACCCATTACAAACAAACAGACAGGCAAAAATTTAAAAATATATATTTTTGGCATATGTATCGATATACATTCATATTTATTTAGTGAAAAAAAATAATTTTGACATTAAAAAAAGACATTTTTATTTATTTTTTTATTTATTAGTATAGATGATACCGATAACCTAAGGTTACCTTTACTAACAGTATAGATTATATAATATATTACATAATATCTTCACAGCGACCCAGTCTTAAGGTAAAGCGGAGTCAAGTTCAAGCAGGCCGACGTGGCGAGCGTTCACCTCTACAGTTTAAAACTTAGCATTCAAAACGTCTAACCACTCACGAATGCATGTGAAGACAACAAATGCGCCGCAAACTTGCAAATTATGTGAATCATTTTGTTTACATCGTTCAATTTTTACTATAATACCTCGATCGATGGCCTTAAATGCAACCCCGATTGTTCTAATAGAAACACATTTCGCTATTAAAACCAAACTCTCGAATTATGTATACCGTATCCGTAATATTTCAAAAAGATTTTTGCGCTCTTTTTTGTGAAGGAAATAAGTTCCCTCATTCATTCATCCGAAGACGTCCACTTAAGTCTCTCCCAAATATCTCCACGGCGAACGGTATAACACCACCCTCATCCAGCGTCGCGGGAGTCTGCTGGAATAGTTCCCTGTTGTTATTTAAACAGTAAAAACTACTATTAATGTATGTAACAACAGTACTATTAATACAGTAGATATCTAACGCATTAGACATTCGTACAAAAATAGTCAGAAAATTTCCTCGAGTATTATCATAATTATTATGGTTGATGTTAATTTGTTGATTCCGCGTCAATAGATTAACAGATGTCACGTCTTTTAGAATTAGCAAAATTAATATCAACCATATTATATTACGTATAATGGATTTCCACAAAGCATCACCTTCATCAATCGAATATCTACTATAAACAGTAGAAGCCGATGATGCAATAACTGTGTCATCGGGCACCACTTCGTTAGACATGTGTTCAAATCCTGTCCTAAAACTAGCTTGAGCTTTCAATGCATTTGTTAGCAACCACCCTTAATATGTCGATTACCCATAAAAATGAAACAATAGGAAGACAATGGAAAGCTGGCTTAAACGCCAGATTAGTACTCAAAGGGTTAAATTAAAAATCTGTAGCTATAGGTACATTTCGGCAACATCATTTTGAGAGCCAGTACCTCTAGAATCGCAGTTCTGTAATATTTCAGGTCGTATCATAACTTATCATCAGTTTAGATTTGATTCAAATACCAACCCTATCCAATACATGAAGATACTACATTAACCACCATATTCAGTTAAAATCGTCTCTCTGAATGATGTCTTCATTTTTCTATTCAAATAATGGATTAATATTGCAAAAGTGATCTATGTGGATTCCTTAAGGTTTATTTATTCGTGTAAGTTATTTTTAGATAGTTTGAGAGACTACCCCGACAATTAATAGCTTCACAATATTTTATAAGGTGATACTGCACATAAACTGTATTCTTGCAAAATATCCCTTAAACCATTTGAACCCATCTGAAGCGTGAAATTTTAGACGAAATGCCGGAATGCAAAATGAAGAAATTCGCCGTAAATCGGTACTGAACAAACACATTTCCTAAGGTAAGTACACTGTTCACAATTAAATTAGAAATGTCGGCCGAATCAGAAGCCCGGGGCACCAGCGTTGCGGAATCGCATGCACCTCACGTACCCGCAAACATTAACGTTGGTACTATACTACACCCAACCTTATAAAACTCTTAAAACAAGACTTTATATATATTGTGACAACTTAGTTTTACTGTCATAGTAGAGTTTACATTTTATGCTGTTTTTTATCTTACCTAAAATAAACTGCTTTTTGTTTTTCTTTTAATAGATACATACATTCGTTTTTAAAATTACGGCATACAATATTTTCCAGTTTTATTGACTCAAGTCTTAGTACTCAAAATGAGTTCGTCGCTTCTTTCTCTATGTTACAATTACAATTTTCAATTCACATAGCCTGGAGAATACCACCCATCGAATTTCACAAGTAAGAACTTCTTCATATTTCGACAACTTGGCGTATCAAAATGATTATAAATGTCCTGATAAAGTAGTAGTTGGTATCGCCAGCATCCAAGGAATTCACATTTAAGTAAGTCATAATTGAGAATATATATCGATCAGTAAGTATTTCAGAATCAAAACACCACTTCTTCCTCAAGCAGCATTGCTAATACTTTTAAGAAGTAATATTAACTCTTTCTTTCTACTATTTGGTTTAGGATATAGTGATAATATTACAGGTTCCTTGAATCCAGTTTGGTGGACTATTTTGAGCCATTTTACTAAACACACGGCCCATGATTATCAGCCTACTAAGCTCTTGCAAGACTCACCTCTTGGCTAATGTACTACCAATATTTCTGATTTCGAAACTACTACTTGAGGAGTTTGCAATACTGACATGTCTCTGTGACAAATTGACAAACCACAATTTAAACTGTCATCTGGAGCGTAAATTCAACCTTCATTTGATAGTGAAAATATCAATCTAGATTTTGTACAATATCGAACTTTGTTTTTCAATCTTGATCTACCATTATAACTGTTATCTTGTTAATAGACAAGTGACGTCTTTTCAAGTCTTGCATTTGCAAATTTTTACTTACAAATCTCGCTTGTATAATTTATAAATAATTACTCCGAACAAATATGGTTATTAGTTTCGTAACCCTAGGTATTACAGATTAGGGGTGCGGTGTCAGACAACCTCCTCGTGGTGCACCCTGGGCAACGGCAGTCCTTCTGACTGCCGGCTAATAGTCTGACTGGGCGAAAGCCCATTTGGGGGGGGGGGAGAGTTGATTACTGTGGTCGCAGTGATCACTCCTCTTCCCTCCGGAAGGTAATGCCTCTTTCAGAGGCGGGCGAAGAGGTGGGGTAGAGAAGTTCTCCCCCACCCCCGCTGGGCCATTGCACAGACGGGCCTGATTGGTTTGCCGCAGGGGGGCGACGCGGCGACATGCCTTGCAACCCCGTATCGCCCCCTATCTCAAATGCGGCGGACGGCCCCGGGGGGTTTTAGTGGGTATTCCCGGGCGCTTTTCGCCCGGGTTTGAGTCCCACACTGGCACGGAACTCGTCACTCCGTGCCCCCTTATCTATTGTATTGGGGGACTCTGATCCCCTAAATACAATAGATAAGGGTAGTGCGTAAATGCATATCCCCCCGTCAAAAAATAAAAAAAGGTATTACAGATCAATATAATGAAACTCACATATCTGTCAAATGCAATTTTAATTCTATAATTATTTACTATCAACCAATAATAATTGTAAATGCTTCAATACCGTTATAACAGGTCTATTATTAATATCTCAGACAAAGCAGGAACTGTATTCATGAAAATTATATCGATTGTAAAATCAGTGATTACGTTGCACCACAGCGCCGTTGCCTTAAAGTTATTTTGCAACGAAGCCTGCCAATGTGAAGAATGGTGGTTATAGAATTACTGCACAATTTCTATTCTCGGCAAAGTTTTATAAAATTATTACGTCATACATTCCAGTCGGTGTTGTTATGAATAGATGACAAAAAATACAAATAATATAGTTTCATAGTTTCTTTTTAGTTATATCTCTATAAATTTATGACTTAATACTAAACAGTACTTTAGTAAAATCTCTCTAGAATGAATTACCTTTTTAAGCGATGATGGCGCAGCGGATAGTGCGGCGGATTCCGCCTCAACGGACGCGGGTTCGAGCCCACCTACATACATACATATGCTCACGCCTGTTTTCCCCGAAGGGTTAGGCAGAGGTGAAGTAGCGAACTACACCACCCACATTTCGCCGAGATTAGTTCCGTCCCAGATGTGACAGGGGGCGAGCCTGTCGCCATATCGGGCACAAATTCCAAACTCCGGGATGAGACTGAGTAGAAAAAACCCAATATCACTTGACCCGACCCGGGGATCGAACCCGAGACCTCAGAACGGCAGTCGTATGTAATACAACTGCGCTACCGAGGCAGCCCACCTATACAACTCTAAAATCAGCCTGAGCTTTCAGTGAAAAAAAACATCGTGAGAAAACCATAGCATGGTGGTAGAGCATTTCCTAATAATCCCCGCCTGGGTAGCTACCACTCTCAAGTTTGAAAACCTGTCACTACATGTCAATAGGTGTGTCTCGGCAGCATCACTTGAGAACCTATACCTCTAGGCTTAGTGTTTTTACCATCCTGGAATACATCTTCACTTGACATCAGATGAGAATGTGGTCAAATCACTGAGCCATGCACCATGTAAAAAACCCAACCTTATTTTTATAAAGTATCTTCAAAAAATTCTGTAAATAGCAAATGTAAAAGAAGCTAAAAACGAATTCCTAAATTACATAAGAATGTTATTCTTTGATAAACATTGTTTTTTATTTAACACTTTATCTTTAAAGAGCCTTTCACATGTTTCACTAACTTCCTTAACATTGACATTCTCGATCAATATACAAAACCGCAAAGTTCAATAAAATCACAATAAAGCTTGCATGTACTCCAGAAACGACAGCCGATGCTTTAGTAGAATGTTTATGTCCCACAATCTATATCTTTTATTCACAATCCACAATTTTATATATGTAATCTATACTTATAATAAAAGATTGACGAGACGAAATATTTAAGAAGATATATAAGAAAAAATATACTATGCGGGGCTACAGAACACATTTCGTTAGTTTTAACATTGTTTATCTCTCGGTCGGTCTGTCTGTCTGTTTATTAATTTGCTCATCAATCACGCAAAAACTACTAAACTGATTTCGATGAAAGTTGCCATCCAGACCGAGAACCTAGACAAATTATAAAATGTCTGAATTTCAAGGGGTTAAAGCCGTGGTCACAGCTAAAGTAACTAAATAAAATTAAGCTGAAGATTCATAATCAACAATACGATGAAGTAATAGCTAGATATTCTACTTTTAAATACAGAATATCGTTAGCCTCAATGGAATATAAAATTTGGTTCGGCAATTTAGCTTTGAAATTTCCAGTTCGATTTTTCATTGTCACTGTAATTTATCAGGCTCATTCAAAAAGGCCGGGAAAGATGCCTATTTCGACGACTAATTAGCTTCGGGAATAAGATCTATACACAGTAACCAATGGAAAGAAAGTTAAGATTTCAGCAAAAATATGTGTTTTAACTTTTAAAAAAACTTTTAAGTCAACAAAATAAAAGTCAAATTTAGGGCAAGTTGCAAAAACTTATAATTCAAAGCATTCTCGATGGTTAAGGAAATTTATTATATGCTAAAACGACACGAAATCCTGAAGACAATGTTTTTCCTTTTGTCACCGTTAAGATAACGGGAAATATATCATAAATAAAATAAAAAAGATTGAATGATTTATATCTAGAAACCAGATATTGAAAGTAAAAATGCAAATTCTCATTTTATAGACATACCGTCTTGTGTACCGAATATTAACGTTTTTATTTTTGATACATAGAAGTTTCTACTTGATACTGTCATAATAATTTAACTGTTATACCTACATATCATGATGACAGTTAATGGAAGTAATAATAAACAATTATTGTTATCTCATGAGTGGTTACTCACAAGAGTTACGTGCGGCCTATATAAATTCCACGGTATTATTGACCTTCTGCCAAGTTTAACGGAGCGCTTAGTCGCTACAAACTTTCTGTAGTCTAAGACCAACATTAAACATTCTCTCTGCGTTCTCGGGTTTTCTATATTCGGGCTAATAATTTGTATATTGTCTTCTATCGTCCCGTAATAGATAAAAATGGTTGATTTATGTGATAAAGATATTCCTGTAAATTAAGATAATTATCATTTTTGTTAAGTCACAATCAAAATATTTTTTTAAAGTTGAGCTCTCATAAGGCGCCGTCAATTTCACAGCTACCACCGATTCGTAAAATACATCTCTTTAAAATTATGCAGGCTCCTTATAATATCTAGAGTGTAACAGTGATCGAAATTTCATTATACTCATTTAAATAACTGTCTTCAAAACACCCATCAGTTAAAATTTCCTTCTGTTTTCTAGTTGATATGTTTAAAATCCACTTGTTACAATAATGACTAAAATTATATGTTTTTCATTTCCTCTATGATAACTTATCTCTCTCTGTCATTCAGTCATGCAGTTTGCATGCAAATGATATATTTTTATGCGCTTGTCTCCAGAGTCGCTTTACGAGAATACCTCGATGTTTTATTAATATGCATCCGGAGATCAATTGATGTTATCCCACAATGTAATCTCTACCGATGATGATTCAATTATTACGCATAACAATGTTATAGTACCTTATAAATAAAATGCTTGTTGGTGCTAGACTGACTTTTTTATTTTTACCCTCCAATATATATAACATAATAATGATACAACCAGTGGCCTAGTTAGGTAACCAAGTGGTACAAAAAATAAGACTCTATCTAAAGTGGTTACATTACATCAATTAAAACAATTAAAATCCTATGAATATTTTAAAGGTCCAAAGCTATTGTAATCAGGTATTTATCGAACTCTGCAGAACACAGGAAGACAAAGCTTCATACTACATTCATGTATGTTTAGGAGCTTTAGTGATCATTTACAACTTGACACCATGTTATACCTCTTTCAGAACAGTTATAAACATTTTAGAAACTGCCGAAACCTGAACGCAACGGATAATAAAAGTTCCAATTGCTTTGAATTGAATTGTCATGATTATAGTTGTATAGCAACCTATTATATTTATATTTTAAAAGTGGGAGAAATTAACGCCAGTTCGGTTAGATTGCTGGTCAGCGTCAAGGGCTCCCTGAGCTTAAGGGCCCAGGTGCATGGACTGCCTATACCTTTACAAGCTACGCCTCTGGATATTCGCAATAAAATACTCAATCTAACTCACTTAAGTTATAAATGGAAACCAATATTTTGCTTTTGTATTGAATTTCATAAGACATTTTTGTATTCCCTTACAGTAAACTTGATGTAAAAGTAAAACTGGCTTAGTCTATACATGCTACTGATTTGCAAAGTTTAATTTCAAAGATATTCTAAGCTGAAGCCATAATGTGAGCGATGATATTGTCTAGAAATTGCACTTCCTCTGTGCATCCACTGCCTAAACTTTGTAACTATGAGTTGTGTTGTAGTACCATTAATAACATATTTATAAGAAAAACTAGATCTAATTTCGTGCCGACTCTTCTCGACTGGGCTATTTTGTGGTTATTTAATGTGTTGATTACCCGTAAAAATAAGACAATAGAAAAACAATGGAATACTGGCGTAAACGCCAGGTAAGTGCTCAAGGGGTTAATCCGTATTTAGACGGTCATAATCAGGACCTAAATTGAATGAAGTATTTTTGATTTAGGTGTTTGATTTTTGGATACATACATTTTTCAGCAGTTTCGTAATCCAATAATTTATATGTGTATAACTAATATGTAGAAGAATCAGACCTAAAATGAAGAACAAACACCAGTGTAAAATTGTATTTAAGTAATCAATGCCGCTTTGTAACGTAGAATTTGTTTTAAATACATTTTCAAGAAAACGATGAAATTAACAAAATATTTAGAAGAGTTTTGTTTTGAAATTTTGTCGACTAAAAATTTGGCAGTTTTAATAAAATATAAATATAAATTATATATGTATTCTAAGTGGGCGAAGTTACTAGAAACTAGTTCAAACTAACAAGAGATAATAATACTTGTTGTTGACAAGTGATGGTGACCATGATATTTTAAATGTGACTGTAAATCTAGATCAGGGTTTTCCTAACATTTTGAGAGACGGAACGACTTAGAAATTTTAATCATTTCACGTAACACTATTATTATTTATTTTCTAATTCATATAATATTCTAATGAAGAAAAAAGTGGGAGTTTATGCAGTGAAAATATTTTTACAATTAATTATAATAAACGACAATAACTTATTTATTCATTTGAGAAAATGACAAATAATTAATAAAAAATAATTTAAATTTATTAAAACAAAAAATATATATTTGTAAATGCCGTTACTGGCTACATTACGCATAAAATCAAATCACATGAATAGTACATAAATGCATGCATGATAATAAATAGCGTTGTGTTATATCTAAGAGAAAATGTAAAATGTACACCGCATTAATTAGGTCAATCATTTTTTTTGTTTGCAGATCAAAAATCAAAAAAATCTTTATTCAATTTGGGCCCTTAGAAGGTGCTTATGTCAGAAAACCACCCTGTCAAAAAGAGCCGGCAAGGAACTCGATCTGTTTTTTTACAGAATATATTGACATGACATGACTAATTTTCTACATTTTTACTATTATAAGCGGACTATTTTAAATTCTTCTATAAAAAATTGAGAGTTAATACTGTTATTAAAAAGTTGCAAGGCGCGGCGAAAAAGCGGTACCTAGGTACGGCGCTGTGTACCGCTATACTTCGAGATTTTTTTTTCTTTGGACCTGATACGAATAAATAACACCAAGTAACAACATCCACAGAACTGGTAAAAGTCTAGTTACAGGCGAAAGTTCAATAAACCCATTGGAATAATTGAAACGTTTACATTCTGCTGGTAGATGTCGCAATTCATAACATCATAATATATACATATTTTTCTAGATTTTTTTTTATTACTCAACGTCGTTCTTAGTTTTACACCGATTATAATCGGAATAGAGTTAGTACCTAATTTTTGTTATTTGCGCTAAACGCACACATGAAGTACCACGGGAAATTTTATAATTTTAAAGGAAATTTTATTTATTTACATTTATTAATTTACGTTTATATAACATATTTAACATATTATGTGATGTGTGGTGTTACAAGAATGGATAAAATAAGGAATGAATATATTAGAGGGAGTTTGAAAGTTGCGTCAATGGTAGAAAAGTTGAAAGGTTCTCGTTTGTCGTGGTATGGACATGTTATGAGAAGAGATGATGCGCATGTGGGTAAAATAGTAATGAATATGAATGTGGAAGGATGGAAAAGTAGAGGAAGGCCAAAGAAAGTGTGGATGGAGTGTGTAAGAAATGACATGAAAGAAAAAGGAGTGAATGAAGAGATAACGGCTGATAGGGACGTATGGAAGAAGAAAACATACTGCGCCGACCCCAAGTGAGTTGGGAAAAGGCAGGAGAATGATGATTTAACATATTATGATGTTATGAATTATATATATATATATTGTTAAACTGACTTACATTTTTTTATATTTAGCTAAAACAGTAATAAATTTAACTGTTATCACAATTTCTAGCTACGTAATTTCAATAATGTTAATGCAGTCGAAAAAAAAATCTGTTACAACCTAATTAATGTAACATCAAATAAAACTATAAATGAAATTATTTAAAAAACAAAAAATTAAATTATCACTATGACCTATCATCATCATCGAATATATAAACAAGATTCAATGCAAAATCGAAATCAATTAACTAATCACCGTAACTAACTTCAAAGTAGTTGGCTATACCAACTTATAATGTTCATCAGGCGATCGTACAAGAGCGTCCCCTGACAATACACGGGTCGTATAAATAAATTTCCTATTTCCATCATCATGCATTTACGAATTAGACTACGTGAAGGCACATTTACATTACAATATACCGAGCGAATTCAATTATATGGAAGCGGTAAACTTCCTCAGATTGTATACTCCACGGGTTCGAAGTACAATGCGCGCTTAAATATTACACAGGGTTGAAAAATTATATTGCAAATTGAAAAGCTTGTTAATTAGATGTCGAGTGTGTTAGGAAGCTTCGCTGATAATCATACAGCTCTGTGTGAGTTATGTTAGCTATCCCAAACAAAATATGGTTTTGTAGGAGAGCCTTAAATTTTCAACTCCTTGTACATGATGTGTACCTTATTAAAATTCCAATGACGTAACCGATTTGACTGGTCGTTGTAGGTCGGTCGGAGTTTACTTTGTTTTAGCTTACGAATTATTCGTAACAGAGAACCGACTTCTTTTTATAGTTTTTTTTTTACTATTCGCATCTAAGATGGCATTTCTTATCAGTTATTTTTGTTATACGAAAGACTAAATGATTTTGAGGGGTTTTTTGCAGGCAGCTGAGTCTGTCTTGTAATAACTGTTGTCTATATTGTTTTTGTGGTGTTATACGTAATATAGTTTGGTTATTAGGTGTAAGTAAAGTGCTTTGAATATAACTGCACAGAACCGTTTATTCTGAGGAAAATGCCATGGAACATTCTAGAAAGATTGCCATCATCCTGCTAGTGTTGATACAAGATTAAACTTCATAATAGGTAGTATTGATAAATAAAACGTCTTCTCGTATGTCCTATGTATTAGACGAATAATTCTACTAATACTAAATGATGTTGATTGGAAAAGTCTTAACAGCTTCACCAATTTTTTTGGGGAGCGCTTAACTTCGACTTGGGTTGCTACCCGAATTCCTAAATTTACCCTAGCTAAACTTATAGTGATTACAGAAAACTACGGATCTCAAAGTCCAAAGTTATAAAAACCATCGACCTACGTGTAATATATATGTAAATGTGTGGGGCGATGCAGTGTTATGCGTGTTATATGGTAGTGCTTGAAAGTGTCAATGTATAGCGCTTGTGTGGGATGTGGAGCATCCCCAATTGGGGATCGGAGCATGTCCTGGGCCGCTGCCGGAGGGAGGCAAAGATGGCCGGGCATACTCGGTGGCAGCAACGATGGTTTGAACAGCTGTGCAAAAGGATTAAATTATTCAACATTATTAAGCATGCGACATTAATTTATATAAAAATGTTACACTTAGATATAATTTTAATAAAGACATAAATAAGAAATGAGATTCATTTTTGTTCGTAGTATTCATATAAGTTATAATAAATATTCGTGTAAATAATCAAATCATTTTATAGATAATATGTTGTGTGTGTATTTAAAGGGTCTTATATTTTATTATAAGTATTTACTTGAAGTAAAAATACAATCATATAAAACCAATAAATCTTATTTAACTTGGAGTTTTAAATGTATTACTTTATCGATTTTAGTATACATTTTAATTAATAATTGTGACTTAACTATCTCGTCAGTGGATTATGTAAGCGAACCCAATTGACGTTAACAAATTACAAATACTGTGATTATATTCTACCTAACGTCACGGATAACCAGAACAGTGCAGTAATGGAATAGCTTATGATTTTTTTTTTGCTAAAATTCATACATCAAAAATAAACCAGTACCTACTGTAATACTTTGTTGACAGATATTTATAAATATAATACAATCATTTACAAGCAAAGTTTTCAGTTTTTAGAGACACTCATTTCCTATTTCTTTAATAAATAATAGAACCATTTTTTATATTTATACAAAGAAAAATGTTCTCAATTACAACATCAATTTCAGAGGGAAAACTATTACAAAAAAATTATCCATTGCTCCTAAACTGTACCAGCTGCATTTTCCAATTGTAACTGTTATCTTGAAGTAGTTCCAGGTACACGTCATGATATTTTTTTTTTTAGTGGGGAAATCCTCTTAGGATTCCCACCCCTGTCGAACAGCTAAGGGTGGATTATCTCGAACTTCTAACGACTAAAACCCAACTGTCGTCTCGAACCCTGTTCTGGGGTGGAGCGTAGCATACGTTAATACATTATTCGCTCCATTCTCAGGGTCTGGTCCCTCAGAGCCAGACTCCAATACAATCAGAGCTTGAGCTACGGAGAAGAATTCAGGAACGCGCATGCGGAGTACGCACGGCCTACGCTTTCTTATGTGATGATATAATTCGACGACCTTTTACTCCACCATATTTTAGACCACATCGTAGTAGAATTAAAGCCAAAGACGATATAATATTGGATATAAATGGAAGAAATACAGAAGTCAGTCTGAATCCACAATACTATCAGAAATAGTTATTCCACAAATATCAAATGAAACAACAACAAACAACGCCATTACCCGAGAACCCTCAGCCAACACCAACAAGGATACCGTTGTAACCAAACAACATTAAAAGATCAGGACGCACAGTTCGTTTCGCTGTGGCATTCGATTTATGAATTGTAATTAATTTAGTAGTAGCTTAATTTCTCCGTAGGGGGGTGGTGTGGCGATTACATTATATGTACCACATCACTATTTACGAGGAACAGCGCTATGACGTCCCCGCGTATGTCATTCGATTGTCTCGTATAAAGCTGGAAGCGTACGTTGATGTGTCAATTGGTATATCTAACTATAATATATTATATTATTCTGTCTATATTATGTTAAAATAATTAGTGTTACAATAAATAGGTACAGTAAATATAAGTCTATAATTTCCCACAAACCATTTATTTAAAGTTTATGATAAAAAAAATGTTAACAAAAAACTACTCAATGGGTCACTGTTCGAATAATATTATTTATAAATTCTACAACAATTTAGAGGGAATATTTAAATGGTGCCAGTATCACTTAATACTGGTGTCAGAGGATCTGACAAGGCCGAGTAGATCTAACTTAATTAACTACAGTGTTATACTATTTGCGAAGACATTTTATATTTGGGGTCGATCCAGTATTACGTGAGGAATATTGTCGTTCATTTTGAGCCCTCCCCCCCATTCCATAGGAAGCGAGAAACTTTTTACCCACTACCTCATAACGTTTACATGTATTGGCATAAATTTGAAGAAAAAAACAAGAAATTTGTTACTAGTATTTCCGGAAAGACAAGCAAGGCTTTCTTCCTATTGATATTATACATCATAATTGAACGACCCCTTTACACTAGTGTATGAACACGGCTTCACATCATGTACAAGTTACAATTATTCTACAGCATTACATCCCTTAAATAATTCTCAGTTTTGTTAAATTTAACCACTCACTCTATTCACCATTATCTTTCGTAATTTGTTTCATATATTTTCCTGGTCTAAAAAAAACGATATACTAAAACCGGAAAACATTTCTATGATTTGATTTAAAAAAAAAGAATCATGTAAATAGGTTTAGTAGTTTGTGAAACTACACACTAACGACGAACAGAAATTGTATATAAGCATTGTTTTTTATAATACTTTGGAAGCGATAATAACGTTAATAAAAACAATTGAAAATTAGAAACAATTCTATTGTAATAAATTCTTTAATCCTTTTTTTACAAACTTACACTTCAGCCTTTACCCAGTTTGCAAAAGTTACAAAAGTAATTTTATATTATAACATATTCAAGTTAGCATTTAATAAACACACCGGAAAGCTGATTTTTAATCAATTGAATAAAGAGTTCGATGAAAAAAAAGTTTTTTGTTGTGCATAATAGCGATTGTAATACTAGGATTGTTTAAATATATTTACTTAAAGTAAATAAATTTCTATATAAAGCAAATTATTTATAATGTTACGTAATTAACATATACTAAAAATATATAAAACTACCTTTGTATATTGTATTGTTATTAACATATTTATAGCCCATTTTTAAGAAATGGCATAAATTTGTTCCGAACTGCAGTAACCAGCGTAATGCACCCGTCTTTTATTTTAGTCCGAGTATAAAGCAAGTGGGTTTAATTTTTGTCTTGTTATTTGAAATATAGAATATTATTTTAATGCAAAATTAACACCTGTACGGATTTACGAATAATAAATGAAATTTCAAATACTCCATACATGGTTTTTTGTGAATAAAAACAGTGTGTTGAATTAAATTATTTTCTCAATAAGTAACTCCAAGATATTAATAATAGTTTACGAAGACTGTAAACAATAAAAAAATATTTTTTGAATATGGCAAAATTATACTCTTTTTACTTCTCTCAGCTATAAATAAAACAATAGTGCTTGCAGTTTTTTTATGTTCATTAAAGTAGAACTTAATATAAAAATTAACAAACCATAACCATTGGTTTCCTTCTTTTAGCCTTGTTTTCTTATTTTAATTTACTTACTTTAATTCTTAATATGTCTTCGACACGTACCTCTACACAATAAGAAAATAAGTAATATATAGCCTGTCATAAAATATAGACAAATTTACGTGAAAACCAATAAAAATGAATTCTATAAATTTTTATTATGATATTGTAAACGGGCGACATTTTTTTTAAATGTTATTACGAAGAATCAATTGAGACAGACACGAGCCGGAATCACACGTAGGGTATAAAAGTCTAGAAGTGAACTGACCTCGCTCAAGTTCATTATCAGTGCGCGACGCGGTTCCGATCCCGTCTCGCGGTCGTTTATCATCAGATGACAGATAGTAACACAACAATTTACTATTTAACAAATAACAACAACCGTAATGCAGTTCATTGTCACTTCCGTGTTACAAAAAAAAAAGTTATTATGTTTCGTTCTTTTTTGTGCGCGTGGTGTGTAAAGCACGTAAGATATTAGGATGACAACAGAATACCCGCCATTTTATTTTTTATTTTAAACATTTCACGTATCATTAGAAATCAAAGTTATTGGCGGAATTTCATTCAGTCTGTCATATAGCAGTTATTGTCTTTAATTCATTAACTAGCTTATTTGACCCTATATTATGTAATGTTGCTAACTTTTTGCGTGTATGTTTAAAGTTTTATTTGTGTGTTTTATTTTTTGTTCAATTTAATTTATATCTATTTTGAAATAATTAAAATCGAATGCCAACTATACAAAATGAGCGATTTCGACACCTGCTTTCGTTCTTTTAATCAAGATTTTAACGCCGCAATAAGTGGCAATGATCAAGGGTGTCATTCATACTGATACCTCTTTCGTTCTCTTTTAGATGCTATGCCTTGAGTTTCGTTAAATGATTTTTTTCGAGTCGAAATCGCATGATTTCTACTAACCGAAAATCTTGTTGAATATTGGGAAAAAAGTAATAAACAACAAATAAGAATACATTTGGTTGTCGTTGTAAATTTTTATGGACAAATAAACTTCTAAAAACAACGACAGGAATTTAGTTACGGCCTCAAAAGAATTTTTTACATTTTTATTCAGACAATTTTTCGACTCTTTTGATAATTTTAATACTTAATAATATATTATTACATTATGTCATGCACATCTTAATTTCTCAAATCTAATATTCCAATTGTGAAAATGGTTACTTCACGATGATTCTCTTTACCCCAATTAAAAGTAATTTCACGTAAGGGGTCGTTAGCGTCAACGGGGCGTGGTGGCTGTGCTTATTTTTGATGATACAGGGAAGAGGGGGTTCTAAATGGTGCTTACGCATGCAATGTTTACCTATTTACTTACGTTTTTTTTAAATCATTGCGTAAGAGCTTTGCTGACAAGAGTGATTCAAAAAGATCTAAAGTTATAATGAGCCCCTGTCGCAAATTATCTATACTAATAATTAAAATTGAAGTGTCTGTTTGTAATGTCAAAATTATCTTTTTTTTACTAAATAGATATGATTGTATAAACGAGACCTATACCAAAAACGATTTTTAAAATTTTTGTCTGTCTGTCTGTTTGTAATGGGTAATCTCCGGAACGGCTGGACCAATTTTGACAGCACTTTTTTTGTAGATAGCTGAAGTTACTCCGGGTACCTTAGGTTACTTTCAATTTTCAAAAATAATTAAGGTTACGCGTGTGAAAAATAACTCATAAAAATTTGAATAAAATCCGATTCAATGCAGTTTTACGGCCAAGTGCTTGAATATATGAGAAATATTTTTACTTTATCTTAGTACTCAAAAAAATATTAGGGTTCCGTATAAAAAAAAACGCAGTGAAGAAGACATGAAACGCGGGCGCACGGCTAGTGTTATATAATTTTGTGTACTGGAAATCTCGACGTATCTTCGTGGAATGCGACCGTGAACTATCTACACCGAAATACGGGTTTCATTGCCAAACGTATTTTTCCATCAAACGATTATCGTACGGCCTTAAAAACTATTATGCCGAAACTACAGTTGTCCTAATCTGGCAACTGTCGACCGTTATGTACGCGCGCTGACAAATTATCACTAATGTAACTCAATGCCGGACCATGATTCGGGGTCGAATGACATTTGCTATAATATTCCTAAATTATCTGACTTCATACAGTCATACGGATCGTTTCTGACGTCATACAGATCGCTTCCTTGAACAAACCACAGCCTTGATCCCCGTTTATCATTTCTTTTCTAAGTGTAAAAACAACATAATACAATATCTGGGTTAATTGTAATATATATATTCGCTACAAGGAATTTAATTTAATATTATACTAATGAATGATTTATTCATTATCTTTATACTAAGAATTAATTATTTATGTGTAATACCTACTCGGAAAATATAAATATATATAATATAACTTCCTTCCTTAAAATAACTCAAAAAAATCTACAGATATTTTTTTTAAATTCGCAACTTGAAACAAATGTTTAATATTTTATCAGAAACAATTTATTAAAAAATTTAGTAGGTAATGTAGCAATCAACCGTAACACACTGAAATAACGAGAAAAAAAACATAGAAATATTTTGACAATTTATACTTAACAAACGCCGAATTATATGATATTTCAATATACGTGATATGTTCATGACATCTCCAACCTATTGTCAAGTTTTAGCCAGTAAATTCTAAATTTATAACTGTAATTATGTATATAAAGAAAATTTAAGTGTAGTAAAATTTAAGTGTTAATGTGAAAATATTTTTTTGACTAAATAGACATGAATGTGTATATAACTATTTACTACTATCATAAAAATACAATGTTTATAATTTTTAGCTGCCTTATCCGTCAGAGCGGCTAGACCGATTTTGACGGGATTTTTTTTTGCTATATAGCTGAAATATTTTTTATACCTTAAGTTTTTCCGCGTAACTAAGAGTACTTATGTTTATCGAAAATAAAAAGGATTTCTCGTAAAAAAATAAAAACTAATGAAAATGTGAATAAAATCCATATACGAAACCAGGGAGCAGCCGCGAGGGCCCGTTCTTCTTTTTTCGGCCCATTCTTCTTTTTTTTCTGGCCCGTCTGGCCCATTCTTCTTTTTTCTGGCCCGTCTCTGCTCTATCCCTTTCTTCCCTATCCTTTTTTCTTCTTGGGGGCGGGAACTTTATCCTGCCTCCGGATTGTTGACCTACTGGTCATGCCTCCTTACGAGGCGGGCTAAGTGGTGGAGGGGAACTTTTCTCCTCCATCCCCATTGGGTCATTGAACTGACGGGCCCGGTGGGTTCGCTGCAGGGGGCGACGCGGCGACATGCGAAAGCAACCCCGTATCGCCCTCAACACAAATGCGGCGGACGGCTCCGGGGGGTTTTAGTGGGTATTTCCGGGCGCTTCACGCCCGGGTGAGTCCCACACTGGCACGGAGCTCGTCACTCCGTGCCCCCTTATCTATTGTATTTGGGGGACTCTGATCTTCCAAATACAATAGATAAGGGTAGTGCGTAAATGCATTTCCCTTGGCAGCCGCGAGCACACAGCTTGTTTAAAATAAATAATAATTTAATAAATATGCCAATTTCTTTACAAGCCACTTCTATTTTCAGAGAATACTTATATTTCGTTTGTTGAAATGCGTATTTACGAATAAACTATCAGTTTTACGACGTCCATATTGGTGAACAGGTGAGCATTCAAAAACTTTCAAAATTTTAAAAAAAATGTATTCTATTGTCGTGCGTCGGTTAGGAACGTAGAGTACACGGCTATAACCCGTTGCATACGCAGCGACGGACTATACAAGAACATGCAAAAATATTATCGTCAGGAACGCTATGGTCCTGTTCGGTGACGAAACGGTCTAGCGGACATAGTAACTCATACAAACTATATTTTTGCATGTGCCGGTCATGCTATGATACAGTCTAGTGGGCATAGTCCTGTAACGCGTCACAATTACGGATTTTTCACAAATGTATAGTGATCATGATCCACACGGATTCTATTGCCCCACCATCCCGTTAACACTGAGTTATCCCAGGATGTCTTTGGGGGACTTCGGTCTCACTAATGCAATGGATAAGGGTAGTGCGTAAATGCATTTCCCCCGTCAAAAAAAAAAAAAGGATGCAAAGTGTCTATTCATGTGACAATGGAAGGTTTTTCACCTAATAAATACCTACTTATTTCCCTTATTTATTAGCTATTCCCGCTCAATTATTCACTATGTAATATAGTTTTTTTAAAATCATAATTAGAAAAAAAAGGACCCTACAATTATACAGGTCCAGAAAAAGTTCCGTTAAAATGAGTCCAACTGTTATTTTTGGTATGATTACCGTATATAAATTACATAATTCTTATATATTTAGTAAATAGTTGTTAATTTGATTTTACCAACAGACACTTCAATATTATCTATTAGTACAGATTTTAAAAACGTAACTTCTTCGTTTTTTTTTTTTAATGTGGCAACCCTATGATGAGATTCGTGTATGCATCTATCTATCTATTCATAATATGCGCTCTAAATATTATGCGTAGTAGATCGTTTTACTGTCTCGCTATTGTAGGTTAAGGTCAGGTGCAGAAGATGTTGGGAAAACCCTGTCTCCATTACTTATAAATTATGATGGATTGCGAACAATAAAACTCAGCCAAGATTACAAATTTTATTTACAATATAAGTAATTTATGTTCAAAAAAAAAACTCTGTTTATGAATATTTATTCCAAAGTGAACGATCAAAATTATATTGTTCCTTATTTTTTTATTGATGTCAACTTCATATGAATTCTGAATTCACATTTTGATCACAAGAAAACCGTTTCAAAATAAAATATACTTATACGAATGACAGCTCGACAATGTTATGCCGACATGGAGACCAACAGTATTCGAATTCTAAGCATAGAAAACCTTTGCTAAGAAAATACTTGCAATTATCTATACATTAAGTCACATCAAGTTCTAGTACATCGTCACTAAATATTAGGTAAAACTTGTACATAAATAGTTTTCCATCGAACTACTTAAATTCTAAAATGAAATTCTACGATTATTATTATTTTACTATTCCTTTTTCCGTTTATTTCTACATAGTATATTTCTGTACAATTTTCTTACAATCGTTTTGATTAATTTACATATTAGGTACAGTATAAAAATAATCCCTAACAATATTACAATACTGACACTAATGACATCTATGAGCCAATCTTCGTACCAGGAAATATTTTTAGATGGAAGCGGAGGTGGCGCGTTGCCGTGTCGCGCTACATACTCGGTCCAATAGATGGCGCTGTCCATAGCTGATTGCGGTCGGTCATGCCACAATCTTGACACTCTTAGAGCACTCTGTTGCATCCTAAAAAAAAAAAAAAAACGTTTTTAATTTAACAAATTTTGCGTAACCGCCTTTCCCGCCTCGAGGACGCGCGATACAGTGACACTGATCATGCATTAAGTAACACGCACTACACTGCACACACACTCCTGTAAATAACAAGCAGGTACACAGATCCCGTAAGGAACCTTTTTATAATTATTATTAAATCAAAAAATGTAGGGCTTAGCTAGGTTCAAAATTTCGCGGAATATTTTACACTCAGGTAACCAAGCCGAGATTCGTAACACTTTAGAAATCCTTGTGCTAGTTACCTCTTTGCGGCTGAGTGCCTTCAGCACTCACCCACAACGCCACGGTGAAGCTGTAAAGGCCCTTCCGGTCAACAGCATTAGCTATTTAGAAAAAGAAAAAAACAAAGTCGTGAATCCGTAAATATGATAATAAAATGTCATATAAACTTACTCGTTTGATGTTATTTCCATAATCGCTTTTGCGAAACTCTCGGCGTTTAAATCGTAGAAATGTAACGTTTTTCCCAAACCGGACTCGCGAACGGCGGCCGAGTTTGAGAACTGATCGCCGAAGAACGGTACGGCGAGCAATGGTTTACCACAGTGTGCTGCTTCCGACATACTAAGCATACCTCCATGAGACACAAAGCCTACAACTTTAGGATGACCTGAAAATGAAAAAAAAACGATCCTTGTATACTAATTACAATAGTAATCGAAATGAAACTCATAAATAATGAAAGCAGAAATAATTAAATAATACTTTACATAATAAATCTAACTGCGGCATCCAATCGCTAATATAGATTTTTTCAGACCCGACTGGCAGGGTTATGTTGCTTATCTTCCAAATGATCTTATACGGCACTTTTTTAAAAGCGTCCAGGAAATGTTGCAGTTTGTTTTTAGACATCATTTCTATTTTCAAAATGGATCCGAAGCTGACATAGATAGCGCCGTGCGCAGCCTCTGATAAGAATTTCTCAAATGCCTGAAATAAATTGGTATATATATATATATATATATATATATATATATATATATATATATATACAGTAATACCCCGCTTAGCGCGACCCCGTTACGCGCGGTTTCACTATAACGCGAATGTCAAATTACGCGCTCATAAGCCTCGCATTACACGAAAGAGTGCGTATAAACAAAGACAATAGATGTATTTTTCCGTAAAAAAAATAAGAGTATATATTGCATAAAGTGTTCTTAGAATTAAAGTGATTGATTAAAATGATTTGTATTTTTTTGTATTAAATTTTGACTATGTTTAATCATAAACCTCGATATACGCGAATTTCAGTTAACGCGATTTTCTTCGGATCGTATCTCTCGCGTAAAGCGGGGTATTACTGTATATATATATATATTGTGTACATTGGACCAGTATTTGTTGTATTCTATTATGTATAGATTACGAGTTTGAACATATTCATAGTTTATATCGAATTATATAGCCGAAGCCTACTCTAATCTATAAATAACTTTGACATGCAAATCCCAGAATACAAAGAAGTAATTGATGCTTGACGATAGATTGATAAACTCTAGGATACTGATGATAAATTGTTGCAAGATAGGTAATTTTTTACACTGGATAGGCTCAGCGCTTTGACCACAATCTCACCTGATGTTAAGTGACGATGTGGTACAGGATGTTGAACACACTAAGCCTAGACGTATTGGTTCTCAAGTGACGCTGCCGGAACACACCTATTGGTATTTGGCGACAGGTTTTCAAACTTGAGGATGGTAGCCACCCAAACGGCATTCTTAGAGAATGACATACCACCATGCTCTACGAAACAGCTGTTATTTCAATATAACAAACAGACACTTCAATTCGGAGCGGTCATATATGATTAAGTCCATAAACTAGTCTATACTAATAAATAAAATTGTAATGTCTGTTTGTAATGTCAAAATAACAATTTTGACTAAATACATATGAATGTATATACGATACCTATATCAAAAATTCAATTTTTATAATTTTTGTCTGTCTGTCTGTTTGTTCCGGGTAATCTCCAGAACGGCTAAACCGATTTTGAAGGGATTTTTTTTGTTAGATAGCCGAAGCTACTCTGCGTAACTTAGGGTACTATGGTTTTTTGAAAACAATTAGGGTTCCGCGTAAAACAAAATTAAAACCCATGAAATTTCGAATAATATACGATACAATGCACAGTTTTACTTCCAATGGAGGTATTTGAGTTTGTGAGAAATATCTTTGTTTAATGTTAGTAGCGAAGAAATTAAGGAAAAAAATTAGGGCCAGTATAAAGAAATTAAGGAGAAGCCGCGGGCACACACTTAATAAAATCCATGAATTTATTATTTACAGTCGTGTCGGCATTACCTCAGTAATTGTAATCATTTTTAATATTATTATAGCAATAATTCCATTTTTTAAATTTGTAACACTCAAAAGATAATACACCTAATAATAATAATTCTACGGACCTAGTTCTGCTTGGCTTGTTACGACCGTTAATAAAAATAAAAAAAAATAAAAATAAAATTATGTAATTAATAATAACAAAATAAGTGTTTACAAAATAATTTAATATATAGATATAAAAAATTTAATAGAAGTAGATTTAAGCTCACATATGCGAAAGAAGATTACTAACTGCATAGCTGCTTGAATTGCTATTATAGGCAATTTTTTCCGACGCAAGTCGATTTAAATCTCCAGTCTAAAAAAGGTGCGGACCCAGAGTCTGCAGATAGTTTAATTTAAATAATAAAAAAAAAAAAAAAATAAATAATAATTAATCAACTTACTTCGGGTACCGGCTTTGGTTCAGTTATATGAATACCCGCAATGTCCAAAACTTGTGGAGGCAAAATACGTGAACCAGTAATGGAAAAATGTTGATACGCAAACAGCATTTTCATTTTTTCACTCACGGCACGCTGTATATTCAATTTATTCCCCGGTACGTGCTGATCAAACACGTCGTACACTTCTCTATGCGTTCGCCATGTATAAATCGTATTATAAAATAGATGTAAAATATAATTTTGAACTTTATGAATTACCGACGGATTCGTTCCCGCGGGCGAATAATAACACGCATCCGTAGCGACATTGAACGGTATGCCCAATTTCCAATAAGCAGTCGGCATTAAAACATGCGATTTAATCCCAATTATAGGGGCGTCATACATCTCAGCTGCGTATGCCAAGCCGCAATCACAAGTGAATAATTCAGTGAATATAACATCGTACTTTTCCTTAGACGCGTAATGTAATTGTAAATTGTCACTCGCAAATAGACTCTCACATTCCGCCCTTGTTACTTTCGGGCCAAACCTTATTTGACGGTAAAGGTTAATCAAAGGGATGTAAGCTGTATTTGTCGTTTCATAAAACTCAAACTCCACGTTCGTACTGGCAGAGGAAGCTTGAAGGTCGACAAACTTTAAACTTGATATGGGTTCTTCCTTAGGAAAATTATTTATCACGGTCACATTGTGACCTCTTCGCGCTAGTTCGCGGAACAACGGATATAATGCCATGTTGTGACTCGGAATCGGTTTCGGTATAATACCTAATATGTTAAAGGTTAATGCATATTTAAAACACAATAGTAGTAATAACAAAGCATAGTTATAAGTAAACATTGCGATTTGTTAACAAAGAACAGATTAAAACACAGATAACACGTCGGTATTGCGTTATGTCTGGCGCTACACTGACAGACGCCATTGAACGATCGTTTTATAAAAATAAACATAGTTATGTTTAGTGACTAGAAAGAGAAATATTGATCTTTTCCTTAAACAATTAGTCCTTAAAATTCCTTAGTCAATGTAAAGAATTCAATGCATACATTTTTTTTGTAATAAACTAGATGATGATTGACAAAGAATCCGGCGCAAAAGTAGGCGTATGTGTACGCAATGAGTAGTTAAACCCTTTTGTTCTGTCTAAAGAAAATTATATGAAAATAAAGTATTATTACCTAGATTGATTTTTAAAGATAGATTGAGCATAATTAAGCTACATTAAAACTACAGGTTCATACGGTCTTTAATCAAATCCAGCGATGCTATACATATGACCTACTTGCATAGATAAGATAAACTATATTGAGTTTTCTCTTGCAATTAATCTGGCATAGATTGCGTATTAGAATTTTATCTATGTTATTAGCCTAGATTTATTTGAGTTACATTAGATTAGATTCTAAATAAAATACAATCAAAGTATTAACTAACAACGGATTATGTGAATTGAGAGACAAAATGCAAAATTTAAGTTTTAATGTTTTAACGCTTTAAGTAATATTAAATATTTTTAAAATATTTAATATTTTTGAAATATCATTTATAAATCTAGTTTATAGAAAATTATTCACTATTCAAAGTAATTTCAAAAAAAAATATAAAGTTTTTAAAAATATCTTAGTTTTACCGTTATTTTTCTAACAAGATACTTCCATCAATTATTGTTTCCAATAAGATATTTCCAACAAGTTAATGTTTCCAATACGATATTTTTACTGTTATTGCTTATGACTTGTGTTCTGTATTACATTTAAAAAAAATGTACTTAATCGTAAAATTAAATTTGTAGATGAGAAATAGATAATGTAGTTAATTTATACAAATAGACAAAAATAAAATGTTTGTTTGTAATATCAAAACAATAGATTTATAATCAAACCAATGAGGCGTTCAAAAAAAAAATTTTTTTTCTCGGAATCACGTTAAAAACTTGTGTTTAGATACCAAAATAGGTCTCAGAAATTAATATTTAACTTAATGTTAATATTGTCCGCATCATACATTTCGAATTCCTATATAACACAGCAAAAAAAAAAAAACGATTTTAATAACTAATGAACTAACTATAATTGCACTGCATTTTCCGTCGAAAATTTTGTGGAGAATCGAACGGTCTATAAAAAAGATCTGATGTCATTTTTCGATAAATCAACACAGTCAAAAGTTATACGAGGTCAAAGTTGAATTCATTCGCAATTTAAGCGTTTTCTTTGTAATCTCATAAATTTATTTTACTGGCAGTTTTGTGAATTTGTAAGAAATACTTTTGCTTAATTTTAGTAGCATCATCATCATTCTCCTGCCTTTTCCCAACTCACTTGGGGTCGGCGCAGTATGTTTTCTTCTTCCATACGTCCCTATCAGCCGTCATCTCTTCATTCACTCCTTTTTCTTTCATATCATTTCTTACACACTCCATCTACACTTTCTTTGGCCTTCCTCTACTTTTCCATCCTTCCACATTCATATTCATTACTATTGTACCCACATCCGCCTCCTCTCTTCTCATAACATGTCCATACCACGACAAACGAGAACCTTTCGACTTTCAACTGTTCAATAGAAAATAACTAGGTATTAAAAAAATATTAAAAACTATATAACGCAGTGAAAAATATATAAAACACAGGCGCAGCCTCGGGCACACAGATCAGATTTTTGTCAGACAAAAGTGTGAAGCGGACAACCTTAATATTAATGCCTCATATTTTCAGAACCCTAATACATATGAATACGTTACCTATACTAAAACAGAATTTTAAAAAATATTGTCAGTTTGTTCTGACTAATCTACGAAACGGCTGGACCGAATTTATCGGGACTATTTCTGGCAGGTAGCTGTAGTTAAGTGGTGTAACTAAGGCTACTTTTATTTTTGGAATATAATCATAAAATTTTGAACAAAATACGATTCAATGCGCAGTTTTACTTACAAATGTTTGAATTTCTGAGAAATGTCTTTGTTTTTCTGTTAGTACCAAAAACAATTTAGGGTCTGTAACAAAAATGGGATTCATTATTTTACAATGAACGTTTAAAAACTATATTACGCAGTGTATAATTGTGCGAATAAAAAAATAATTATATTCAGGCGGAAATAAAAAAACCAGCGAAGGTACGAATGTCGTTTAATTTTGTGTTAGTTTTTAAATAATCTCAGTGTTACATGTTATAAAAAGCAATGTCGACGACTGTCTGCCCTTGACCCACATCTGCATTTTCTTTATTTCCACATTTTTTTTATAAACCAACACTTAACAACAAATAGTACTAACAATAATTATATAGATCACGCGAGTGGAACCACGGGCCGAGCTAGTTTTGTATACAATAAATCCATTCGTTTCCATAAAAACTTTTATTTATTTATTTGTTATTTTAAAGTCTGGTTTCTCTTCATCGTCTTTTGACTGGACATTTAAGACGGACCTCCTTAGAGCTAACTGGTGGCCCCTGCTTTAGTGTACATTTTGTTACATTAGGTAAAGTTATCAGGATGATTATAATGAAGACGACAAAAAGCAATCTACGTTTGATTGCAATATGTACTTTATTATGATAATTACAAAGAATCGAAATAATTATAATTCTGTACAATTGTGTCTATAATTGTGTGTAATTGATATACATACCTAAAAAAAAACGTAAAGGTTATATTAAAAACAAAAACTAAGGTCGTGAATAGTGTCATGTGAAAGGACGCAGCTGTTTATTGCGATTGGTAAACGTATTTCGACGCAGTGACACTGCATGCACTTTAGACGCATTACGCTGCACATCAAACGCAGGTATGTGGGTTTTGTAAGACTTTCCTCCTTATAAATCGTAGGGGTTCAGCTAGGGTAAATTCGGCGTGCCTCCCTTAGGGGGGTGCCTCCCTTAGGGGGGGCGGGTGAAGAGGTGGGGTCGAGAATATTCTCCCCCATCCCCATTGGGCCATTGCACGACGAGGCCCGGTGGGTTCGCTGCAGGGGGGCGACGCGGTGACATGCCTTGGCAACCCCGTATCGCCCCCCGTTCCAAATGCAGCGGACGGCCCCGGGGGGTTTTAGTGGGTATTTCCGGGCGACTCTCGCCCGGGCGAGTCCCACACTGCACGGAGCTCGTCACTCCGTGCCCCCTATCTATTGTACTGGGGGACTTCGATCTCCTAAGTACAATAGATAAGGGTAGTGCGTAAATGCATTTCCCCCCGTCAAAAAAAAAAAAAAAAAGGGTAAATTCGGCGGAATTTTTAATCAGGTAACAGCTAAGCCGAGGTTTAGCACTTAGTAGTGGTTTAGAAGTACTACTTGAGCGCCCATGTAAAGAGCCCAAAAGTTTGATGAGGCTATCAAGACTCTTCCGATGTTTTATATGACCTCATAAAACTAATACTCTCGCATGAGCCGAACAGTTTAATGATTAAATAAGAATGAATGATCCGATCGAAAGAGTCCACTGCTGAACCTAGGTCTCCCCACAAAGAGGGGAAATTCCCATTATCGCCACGCTTGGCAGGCGGGTTGGCGATCGCAGTAGGTGTTTGTGGTACTTAGAAGCTGCTGCCCATCCCCTAATTTATCTCTTAGTCGCCTTTTACGACACCCACGAGAAGTTATGGAGTGGTGCTATTCTTACCCAGCTCCACACGGAACATTAAATAAGAATATTCTTAAAAAAAAGTTACACTCCCGTCGAACACGTTTATAAAAAGTTCAATCACAAAAGAGTGCTTTAGGGTTGTCTAGATAATTGTTGATTTTATACAATTTTAAATATTACGACACTGTTTAGTAAAAAGCGTGGTTAACGCTGGTTTATTTTTGTAACAAGACCGATAGATTCGCATTACCAATGCTATGTCGTTAGCCGTCAATATTCAAAGTATGTCAAGTGAAGGATAGTGTTTAAGTCGCTATCGGCTAGCGATCAGAGATAAATAATAAAATTGATACTTACACAGTCGTATATTTAGATCGATGTAATTTACATAATTAGGTATTGCTCGGGCAATGCACATAATTATTGCCAATAGATGTAAAAACCAAGCAAATTTTAGGTTATGTTAACAAAACCATGAATAAATTATGAAATTTAAACATTAAAAAAAAAACAGTTTCTACCAAAAAAAGTGTGTTCACTTCTGTCGGCAGTCCCTATGGTTGGCTATTTTTTTTAATAAACTTACTTCCATATTTTATACAATCGTTCGTAGAAGTTTTGCATACCCATCCACCTCCGCGGATCTTAAAAAATCTACATCCGCAACATACCTTGTCATAAAACCATAGTACATTGGTTTGGAATATTATAATGCGCATCTGACTATCTACCATGTTTAAGTTCGAATATTTGTCGACAAGCAACTATAGGTGTGTTCCGGCAGCATCACTTTAGACCCAGTAACTACCTGTAGGCTGACCCAACGGGGAAAGGAGCGGGTCCCTGACCTTCCCTTGAACTGGTGAAGCGGCCGAAGGGACTTGCCTTTGTTGACCGGGACTTTTCCTAACGCGGGTAGGGACTTGGCCTTCAGGCTGGGTTATCTGTCTGGATGGTATGTCGCGGTAGTTAAGCTTTGCGATCTCGTGTTGCTCCCTCTTGTATGAGTAGACGGTCACTCATAGGGTTTTTGTGAGTAATCGCTAGGGTCTTATTCCCTAATGTTATTCCCACACACCCTCCCTGCTCACGCATGGGTCGACGGCGCCTAAATGAATTTCCCTATGTAAAAAGGGACCTGGACCAAATCATCGCTTAATATTACGTGAGATCGCGGTTTTGGTGCTGCGCCAAACACAGTATAAAAAAGTTAAGTTACACATGCCTTTGCAATGTGATGCCTATTTCTTTACTAAAGTACCAGTCATTTCTTTAAATTTTACAAACCGTAATTAACTGCAACGCTATAGCGAAACCTAGTTACCACTGGAATAACTGGACATCGAAATAAGTCAGTAGGTACTAGCTTACAAAATAACCTTTTTTTTTTTTTTTTTTGACGGGTGGAAATTCATTACGCACTACCCTTACCCATTGCATTAGTGAGACCGAAGTCCCCCTATGCAATGGGTAAGGGGGTGCGGAGGGACGTCTCCGCACCAGTGTGGGACTCACCCGGGCGAGAGTCGCCCGGAAATACCCACTAAAACCCCCCGGGGCCGTCCGTCGCATTTGGGATGGGGGCGACACGGGGTGGCTTTCGCAGTCACCGCGTCGCGCCCCTTGCGGCGAACCCACCGGGCCTCGTCCATGCAATGGCCCAATGGGGATGGGGGAGAAGAATGCCCCCCCACCTCTTCGCCCGCCCTCCCGAAGGGAGGCATGACCCAACGGTCAACAGTCCGGGGGGGGCAGCTTACAAAATAACCTAACTTTTTGATGAAAAAAAAAAATCATAATAAATCATCACGATTAAACATTAAAGCATAAAGAAAAAAAAAAAAATTGGCATAGAAATTAATTACTCATTTACCAATCCAATTCTCGTCATAAACTAAAGATAAAATAAAGAAGATCAAGATTTTCTCCTTTTTTATGAACTGATTCTCTTTGTTTAATAGCTGTTGATAAGTTTTAAGTGTTGTTTATCGATTAAAAAAAATTTGACATATTTTTTCTACAAATTTTTAATAATTTACTTGCACATTGCTCGCAGAACCAATGCCCGATGGGATCAACGGATTTTCGAATGTGTACCACGCACCGGAAGACGAGGCGTGGGTAGGCCAACCCAACCTCCCCCCCCCCCCCCACAAGGTGGACCGACGACCTGGTGAAGGTCGAGGGAGTCCGCTGGATGCGGGTGGCGCACGACCGGTCGTCGTCCAGATCTTTGGGAGAGACCTATGTCCAGCAGTGGACGTCATTCGATTGAACGGTCAATCAATTTCCGACCACCACATAAACACTAATTGATTATAAGGTTGATATAATTACAAACAAAAAAATCCGTAGAATAATCACAATGACGTAAACAATTTATTCCAGATACATTACACACAATAATATTATTATAATATTCAAATAAATAAAAACCATACATCTAACTTGTTTAGGTACATATATATATATATATAAATATAAAATGTCATAGTAAGCTTAAAATAACCTCTTCTGCACAATGTAAAGACAGACAGCTAGAAAGAAAAAAAACAAATGCAAAGAGCATAATGACTTTGTCAGTAAATTCCCTGCGACCATACTTATTCAGTAGTTTACTCGATTGGGATATAGTACTTCCAGTATTCTCAAGCTCAGATTGAGTGCCCTGAAAATTTCAAAATCACTTTAAAAACCATTACACTCATAATAACAACCATTCCAAACGTACATTATAAATTGTCGTACACTCCTTAGAATATACCATATACCATAGAATAGAATGACAGCCATAAAATTATATATATATATATACTGTCACTAGTATCAATTTACTATATATATTACCGTTTATATATTACACTTTATAATAAAATAATGACTACGTATACATGTATTTTAAAATGTGTACATTAATTTTTGATCGGAATTCGTTCAGTAATAATTTGACAGCTGTCATTATAACCAATCTGTTTTAAATGATTTGGCCACGCAAATATCGTTCAGCCATTTCCGTAAGGAGACGCAATGGCTTTGTGTTTGATATAAAATTTATACAAGATTTAAAACCATTTACAGCATTCTAATTTTACAAAATTCTTTGCCGATATATATTGTGATTTTACGTCGACAAATATAGGAATTGTCAAGAATGACTACAGTATCATTCAGACGATAGGGGAACGTACTACGTGACTCGTTTAAGGTGGGGAGGGAGGTCTTCAAAATACTACTGTCAATCACAGGAGGGGGGAGACTTATATTTTTGTTACATAGGATTGATGGTGGGAACGTATTCATTGAAGACGTGTGAGACGTATATTAATGTAATTAAACAGAAAAGCATTGTTCTTTTTGTAAATTAAGTTACGTTAGCATTACTATCGTACATATTGAATATATATTTTTTTTTACACGGTATAGGCTTAGTGCTTTGACCACAATCTCACCTGATGTTAAGTGACAATGTGGTCCAGGATGGTAAACACACTAAGGCTAAAGGAACTGGTTCTCAAGTGCCGGATCACACCTATTGGTATTTGGCGACAGGTTTCCAAACTATGCTTTTACATACGTTTTCCTTCATAATATTTAATTTACTAGTAATTATAACCATGCATGCAGTCTTATGCAATAAACGCCGTATTAAATAAGGCGAATATGAGTCAAATTATTTTCATTTGTTTCACTTTCTTATGATTGATTAAAAATTATACTTGTCAATTCTACGTAAAAACTTTAAGGGGTGCGAGGGGTCTTGATATATACTTCGAGTGGACACCAAGAGTAGGGAGGGGAAGAAATATCTTAAAAAATGGGTCACGTAGTACGGGTGTATTTCCTAGATCATGTTATAACTATGAATCATAATCTAAACATAAGTCAGCAAAGTTATTTATATATATATTTGCTAGGAGTCAAACACTCACATGAACAGTTGAACTGGATGAAACTAAGTTGTCTAAAGTATCCTGACTTCTTTGTGTAGTGTCTGCCAATTGCCTGCTGATTGATAACAGTTGTTCCGTAACACCTGCAAAAACATTTACACAAAGCACATAAATAAATTGTACAATCTCTCAGATTACAATACAGTACAATAATAACAGATACACTGAACAATCTAATATGCGTTAGAAAAATAAAAAATCATTTAGGGCATAGAACCTAACTGTATTTTCTCTTAACTGCATATGCTTAGTACTTTGAACACAAACTCACCGGATGTTAAGTGATGAA
Organism: Samia ricini; assembly: GCA_014132275.2. Classification (NCBI taxonomy): domain Eukaryota; kingdom Metazoa; phylum Arthropoda; class Insecta; order Lepidoptera; family Saturniidae; genus Samia; species Samia ricini. The sequence continues at coordinate 31,095,011 of AP028162.1, forward strand.
GTGGTCCAAGATGGTAAACACACTAACCCTAAAGGTGACTCTCAAGCGATGCTATTGGTATTTGATGACAGGTTTTCAAACTTGAGGATGGTGGTATCATTATAAGAACAAATTCTGCCACCATGCTCTGACTTCCTTATGTTTTTCTTCACCAAAAGCTTAAGCTTACTTTAGAGTTGGATAGATGGGCTTGAACCTACATTCATCGACGTAAAATCATCACTTACAAACTGTGTGCATTTTATCTTTATATTTTATTTTCACACTGTATAGATTTAGCATTTTTTTCTGCACACTCACTTGATATTAAGTGATATAAAAGTTAGAGAAACAGGACCTCAAATAATGCAGCTAGAACACATTCCATACATTCACACCACTGTGGTTAATGATCAAATAAATTTTGCAAGGTAATTGAAATTACCTTTTAGGACACTTAATGTTATCAAAAAAAAAAAAAACATCAATCGAAGAATCAAAATAAGACAGAATAAAAAAATATGAAATATAACCCTATTAAGTTTAGAATGTAATGTAACAAGACAAAATTAGCATTAACCTGATGACATTTTGAGTAACCCAGCCCTGTCAACTTTCCTGTTCCTGATGATTGGCTGTGGCCCATCGGCATCATTCATTAATGCTTCCCTTTGTGCTTTTTCAATTGCAAACATACTGCTTATGTTTGCTTCCTTAAATTCTTTTATAAGACTAGAAAACATAATAAAGAAATTTACTAATATTTTAATATTTCATTGATAACTAATCTGGAATCACACAAATTATTTTTTATGGCAATTTTAATGTTGGCACTTTGATTTGATTTTCTCTAATTCATTGAACCAAAATGAGACAGAGATGAGAATATAATATATGAAGAGAAGATAAAATCCACAAATCTGTTATAATATATGCATATTGTATGAGGTACATGATAGAAAATTACATGTGAGAGAGATGTGAATTATCAATATTCAAATTTATCAATATTCACTAATATCCAAACTTACTTAGCTAGTTGATGTTTCTGTGATTCAACTTCGATAACATATTTTCTCTGACCCATCTCCTTTCCAAAGAGCTCTAAACTTTCAATTTCATCTCTCAGTTGATTAATCTTGACTCTACCTTTTTCATTTAACTCATTTAATAATTCCATTGACTCTCTGCACTCTAAAATATCCTTGAAATAAATATTTTTTAATATATTAGTTACATATACTGCGACCTTTAAAATGTCCATTATTATATATGAGTTTTAAAGCATATTTTTTAAAGAAAAAGTAATTTTAGTTATCATAACTGCTATTGTACATTGTTGTTGGATATTTAAGAAAGAAAATGTAAAAAAAACTTGTAGATATGGAGATTGAAGTCTATTATTACATTGTAATTACCATATTCAAAAATTTAAAGTAATAATTATTTCCTCCTTGTAACAATCAATAAAATGATAAAACAAATAAGTTTAAAACAATCATTGACAAAAAACATAATAAATTGGGTGTAAATTTTGCAAAACTTCCATGCTCCTGCTATGACGAAGTTTATCAATTACCACATCCCTTTTATACAAAATAAGCTATTAACCATCTCTACAATTGTATTGTAAAATTCTGACTAAGATTACTTATTACAATTAATAATATCACGAAAGATAACGAGTAGTGTGGGGCTTTGGGAACGTTTATTTATTTTAAATATTTACGGTCATTTTACTTTATAAAATTAAAAGCATCTTACTATTGAATTGTATATTTTATTACTTCTTTTATTTTTGATTGACATAGAATGTACTATCTTTAAAATTAGAAGTTACATATTTTTAACATATCAAGTAAAACCTTGGTCTTTTTGGAACATCCTCCAAACCAGACATGAAACAACAAACATACACATAAATTAAATTAAAATTATTTGCGACAATTTCTCTGCCATATTTCCAAATAAAGCCGTATGAAATAAATTATATATAAACATCGTATTTACTCGGCATTTTTACGTTTCTACTACTGCAAGTAAATTGTTCAGGTCTAACATTCTGCTCAGGTGTTTGCTTTATATAAAAACATGTATAAAATAATTAAAAATTACAGTTTCTACAAAAATAAACCAATACAAAACATTCATATTTATAGATTTCAATTCTGTTATTATACATTATTATTAATTTTCCTATTTTCATTTTGTAATTCAGTTCAAAAAATCTGTTATATAATTTTATGACTACCATAGTTGATACTAGTAGAGGACAGCTATGGATAGTCTGACAATATTTGTGCTAGGATCATATTCACCATTATTAGTTTCAGACGCGTCTTATGTACCTGTACCTGTCAATCTTTATTTTATAATAGCTCAACACTCCATAGACCAGAGAGATTTATTATTTATTTATTTATTTAGATTCACATCTCTCAACTTCTTTAATAACTAGTCATTCTTAACTTTTGGTAGGTGCCCAACATCATAAATCAGACTGTTTTTACCACAGACTGTTTTACACCTCCAAAATAATATATATAAATATATGACCTTTTTTTTTTTTTCTCCTGTGCCACTCTGCTGCAACCACCAACACCGTGGTGAGTGCAGCTTTTACAGCGACCTTTAAAACCCGCTGTCTAAAAAAAAACTTTCATTTACCTACTTAATCTTATATTTGTAGGTGACATTAAGAATCAGCGTCTGTAACAAAGTAGCAGTATATATTCTGACACAGAGGACACATTTCATTTCAGATTATCCCACTATATTCTTATCATGGATATCTGAATTATATAACTATATTTATGTGCCCTTTTCTTAAATATATGTAGCAAAAACCACGTTTTTCTTTATTCGCTCTATTTTCTAGAAGAGACATCTTGTTGGCTTTGCTACACCAAAGTGTTGAGTCTATTGTACGGAATTGACATATGGTCTACCAAGCTACGTCTGTTTACAGTTAGTATCCCTGTGAATCATATTAATAATACTTTTATTACATATAAGTCAGACTTGCCATACCAATACGGTCCTCTGTTTCTACCTTCCATTTTGATTAACTCTGATAGTCAAATCTACTTCAACGGAAAATATTTCTTCTTTGAACACTTTTTATTTTTTATATTTTCTTTTAATAGGGAATTATATTTCTCAACTAAGAGGAATTATCTACACTCATATTTTTCAATTTCGTCAAATTCTTTTTCAATTAAACTCTCGTCTTCTTCGAGTAATATTTTATTTTTAATTTCCTCATCTAATTTATCAATTATTATTTAATATTGATGAGTCCTTTATATGTTGCTTTCAATTCAAATTCAGTTGGAGAATTCTTTTCTGCGTTTAATAATGTCGCCAATATATTTGCTTTCTTTGTAAATTGACCTCTTACTGACCTGTGTTTTTCCATGTTTATTATTTTCAGGCTCTTTTATTATCACGGTCGCCACGTTGTGTTTTTTTCTATGTTTATTATTTTCAGGAACTTTTATTATCACGGTCGCCACGTTGTGGGGCTTTGGGAACGTTTATTTATTTAAATATTTACGGTCATTTTACATTATTAATAAAAAGCTTCTTACTATTGCATTGTATATTTTATTACTTCTTTTATTTTTGATTGACATAGAATGTACTATCTTTAAAATTAGAAGTTACATATTTTTAACATATCAAGTAAAACCTTGGTCTTTTTGGAACAAGTAGGTATTTGGTAATTATTCTACAAAAGAGTTTCCTTACCTGGATAACAGCTTTGACGTGAAAAGTGTATCTCGCCAACCTTTTCGAATAAGCTAGAAAATTTAAATCTGGAGTTTCTACTTTTTACAGAAAAAATCGATGTAAGCTTCCGGAGAACACATATTTCCAACATTCACGTTAGCGGTCCTTTTATTTTTCAAAATATGGTCATTACAATCAAAAGTTGAAATAAATCACATACATCACACAAAAGATAGCTCTGTTTTGACCACAGACAGTGCTGCCAGGATAAAAATTAAAAATAGTATATCATTTGCAAAAAAGTAGTACATTATTGTTTTTTAAACAAAAAAAAAATAGTACGTTTTTAAACATTGATTTATTAATTACCATTTATTGTATATTTTTGAGCTAGATGCATATTTTTTCTGGACACAGGAAGTTCATTTCTTCTCTTGCAAAGTCTTTCTTAGAGTGAGGTTTTTCAGTCGACATTTTATGTACCAAGGTCAATTACACCTATTCCGTTAATGATATATTATACTACAGTTAATTACCGTTAATACAGTTACAAAAAAAACTGGCAACGAAAAATAGTACATTACGTAATTTAAATTAGTTAATTAAGATCAATCTGAGAATTCCTTTTTAATAAGTAATTTGGGCTAATTTTAGACAATTCGAAATATACCAAGTAACCATTTACCCACAAACATTATAACGCGAAAAACATTTTATTGTTTCTCTCAAGTGGGGAAGTCCAGCGATTCATGTTAAACAGACTCAAAAATGAAGGGAATTTAAATAAATAAAATGTACGCATTACCGCATGCCATAATCTGATTCTATTTTAGTACACAAGTAACTCAGATAAATAGAAATATTATACTATTGATCAAAATAAAGTCACCTTTTAAAAAAGTCGTATATTTTGCGTACGATTTCTGTAATGCGATAGTTCACAAAGAAAATTTAGAAAAAGTCGTACAAATACTGTTTTAGTCGTACACCTGGCAGCACTGCCACAGACTACTCTAGTAAGGTACAAGTGTTTTCACGTTTACAATTTTGATGTTAGCTGCGTTTGTTAAAGAAAGCACTAGGTAAGTATCCATATGTGATCCATATTATATCAAAATTTCGATATTATATTTGAAATTAATTGAAAATCAATTGATTTGCAAAAATCGAATTTAATAAAAAAAAAGTAGTGTTTTATTTTATAACAATTATTATGTATTCCACTTTTAATTGTAATATTTTTGTTCGTTTCGTGTAAGTATAAATTAACATAAACTAAGGCGCGTAAGTTTTAGTATAAGTGTTGCCTCTATCAGCATATAAATGGACTCCCGCACACTTTCCGGGTCCCCCTCCGGCGGCGACCCAAGACGTGTCTCGCTCCCCAACTGGGGAGGCTCTTGACGTCGCCGCCAACGCGATACAGTAACTCTGACATAATACTACATGCATTACACGCACAACACTGCATACACACTCCTGCACATAACACGCAGGTACACAGGTCCTGTAAGGAACCTTTTTCTTTGTATATTAAATAAAAAATGTAAGGTTTGGCTAGGATTAATTCCGCGCGAATTTTGAAACATAGGTAGCGGCCAAGCCGAGGTTGGAGCCCTTGTGCTAGTTACCTTTTACGGCTAGTGCCTTCAGCACTTGCCCCCAAAGTTACGGTGAAGCTGTAAAGGCCCTTCCGGTCAACAGCATTAGCTAAATTAGAAAAAAAAAAAAAACATTTAAATAGATTCGTTCTGAATAAAACTATACGTAGTATCCCTTTGTAATTTATGAACGCAACCATAATAAAATGTCTAGTGGAAAATAAGTAAAACTGCCAAATATATGAAAAAAATTTACGTTCGCATATTTCGACTATTTTTCAGGTAATTGCTTTTTGAGGTTTAAATATCGATACATCAAAGTATCTAATTTTATTACTACTCTGTATATATTGACATCGTTTGAATATCTCTACACAATATATATCGATTTGCCCATCCCTAGCATAAGTCAAAAATCAATACGTAAACTGTCAAATCGCTTCTGAGGTGACATTCGGTTATGATAAATCACTCAATTGTCAATAGTTAAATCGATTTAACATCATTTCATTTTCATTTTATAATATTGGTCCAAAGTAATAAGTACTCCAGAAATTTTGCAATGATTTATTTTATGTATTTAAAATCTTCTAATTAGATTAGATTATAAATAATATAAATTTGAGTCTCTTAGTGTTATTACATTATTTCACAATTATCAATTCGATGGACCGACCCCACCGAGTTCATAAATTAGCTTGGTCAACAAACGGAAATTAATACAAACACTTCTGTGACTATATACTGTTACACTACAAATACTAATAAATAATAATAACAAACACATTATACTAGAAAATTACTCTTCATTTTATAATGGCAGATAACGTTTTATTCCTAGCGGTTATTTATGTAAATAATTTAATTCCCCACATGAATTTGCAGTGTCCAAGTATAAAGCGTGATAGCCATTCGGCTGTTTTACATTACTGCGGCACTTTGGGCATTTTGATCTATCTAACTTTCAAAGATTCTTGAAGACAATCCGAACAAAATACATGACCGCACTTCGTTGCAACTATTGACTTATTGCACAAATCTTGAAAACATATAGGGCAAATGATGTTTAGAAATTTCTTGGTTTGATCCGATATAATCTAAAAAGTATGTTTTAGCTATAAAAAATAATTATAATGGAATATACAAACTACAGATCGTATTATGCCTTTGAGCCATCGTTGTTCTCAATAGAAATACATTTCCATAGGTATCGGTGACAAAGTTTTTTTAGACTTAATTCTTTTACGGTATGGAGATAAATCATAACATACATTTTTTTACAAATTTTGTCATACATTTCTATTTTACCAATCAAATGTGATATTTTTTTTTTTGTGTTGCTTTGCGTACATACTCGGATTTACCTCTAAAACAACTTCACCGATTTTGACAATTAAAATTAAAAATATTGTGTTTCTAAAATATTTGTTAATTAGCAAGTCATGTGTTTTTTACACGGTATAGGCTCAGTGCTTTGACCACAATCTCTCCTGATGTTAAGTGATGATGTGGTTCAGGATGGTAAGCCTAGAGGTACTGGTTCTCAACTGATGCTGCCGGAACACACCTGTTGGTATTTGGTGACAGATTTTCTAACTTGCGGGTGGTAGCTACCCAGGCTGGTAATAATAATAAGAGAAAACGCCCTACCACCATGCTATGGTTTCCTCACGATGTTTTCCTTCACCGAAAACTCAGGCTAATTTTACTGTTTGATAGGTAGGCTCGAAGCTGCGTCCATTGACGAGGAATCAAGCTCCACTATACACCATAACGCCAACCACAATATACGCCATCATCGCATCGTTAAAAAAATATCAATATCATTTTTAGAAAACATAATTTTTTTTTTTTTTGGTCACGTATCTAATATTTGAACAGCCCTATATTACTGACAGATATTATTCACACCGTAATCATTTACGTAATCAGTATATTCAAAAGATGAAGCATTTAATTGTTAATATCTTCTCATAATTCCAGCAACAAAACATAACCTCTTTTCCGTTACTCAGGATGTTCGATTTAGTATGAAATTTTTATAATTATTTTTAAATTTCTTGACCATATAGAAACAAATTGTGAAATAACATTAAATAAGTAGCTAGTCACTCCATTCAGCCCGCACATATTACTTTTCTGTTAAAAGTGTGAGTTGTCCAGAATACAGGAGTCCTCCGTAGCTTTTGCCACTTATAATTGCCACTAATATTCTTTGATATAGGTCATAATTATAGTTCTCGCCTATGACCAATTCTCACCTAATGTTAAGTGAAGACGTAGTCAAAAACACGTTAATGCTGAAGAAATTCATTATCAAACGATATCGTCGTAACTTATAATCCACAAGAGCTACCACCATTTTATATTTCGTGATCATAACATCACTGAATGAATATAAGTACCATATAAACAACCTGCCCTTGTGACATTTTATAATTTAGTCACCTTTACTTACAATTCGATAAAAAATCTATATAATCAAATAACTCAACATTAATTATATATTACAAGGCGCTACGAAGTTCCCGCTAGTATCAAGTAAATGAATTGGTAAATAAACTATCTGTAAACAAGAAAATCAGCTCACTTTTTCCTTCTTCTTTTTCTTTTGTTTCAAAAATCCATGCTTCTTACTTTTTTTAATTGTATCAGGTGCGTTTAGGGGTTTCATATCCAGACGGTCAAGTAATTTTACGAGATATTATTCTATTGGGATCAATAAATGTTACAAATAATTTTGTCATATCACAACGTGTACATTATACTTCTATTTGACAATGTAAAGAAGACTTTTTACAGTATTCTCTTTTTTTTAGGAATACCTAAACTGGAAAAAGTTTCATTATTTACTAAAAAGGAAAATTTTATTTATAATAGGTATGTAATAAAAGTCGTTAATCAATTACTTGTAAGTCTTTATTCATATAGGATACAATTATTATAGCTAAACTAAACGAATCGTGGATAAAAGTGTTTTCACTACATTATTGTTCAATTTAAATTTCACCGTTTAAGAGAATCCTTCGTGTATAAACGTAAACTTTGTTTTCGTATTCTTCGAAGTTACTTTGCATTTATTTCGTAATAATTTCACTAGTTTCTTTGGTCCGCAGCAATATAAGTTTAGATGATTACTGAAAGCAATAAAAAAGAAGTGTCATATTGTTTTCTTTGTGAATTATCTAGATCAAAATAGACACTCAATCCGTAACAAGAAATTGCAAGGACACTATATGTAAGAAAAAATGGTGTTTTTTTTATCTCGAGCATACTTTTGCCTTGAGTGGACTCGATAGCTATACCTTTGTAAATACCCCTTAGACTACTCAGCCTGAAAAAATATCTACCTAACTCAAGACCACCACAACTGTACGAACCTACGCTTGACCTGTATGTAAATTTCACAGATTTGGTCCTAACTAAAATGTACGGATTGCAAAAAAAATGGTCCTCTACAGAACTTTTGTACCATTTTTTATAATTTATTATGGAAATTAACAAAATTCTTTAGCCCCAATTTTGTATTATTTTATTAATCTTTAGTGCTCCAACAAATCGTATGTATTTCGTTGAAGCTTTCCAAATGATTTTTTTTTGAAATCTCAGAATTCACTTCACTTGTCCACGATAACCAAACTATATTACGTAAAGGGCGATCAAAATTACATAATATAGAAAAATAGACTGCAAGTTAACGAATTAAAAAAAAAAAAATTTTGCCACGCCGTGTTAAAACTTCATGCTTTGTACCTTGCGTTTAGTGTAATATATGCAGCGTGTTGTATGTATTGCTAGCGTATAAAATGTTACGTGTTGTATATATTGTGTGGATGTAAAAGGTTTCGTATCACTGCTGGAAAGGGACTCGGAGTGTGTGTGAAATTAAAGAACAGCTAACTCTAACTAATTTCCATACTCACTCGGGATACAAATGGGCCCAGTATCCAAAAACCCTGTCCCAGTGTGGTCTCCCGCGCCTCACCCTGCATCCGAGTAGTGGATATTTCTTAGCCACGTCATAAGTCTCATCTACGCCATCGTTTTTGTAGACACTCCTCTTCCTATTCGGTGTAAGTAGTGTGGCCTTCTCATCATCAGTAAGCGTTCTTTCACGTGCTATTTTCGATCCTTTCTCGTTAACGATAACTATTTGTGTAGAATTCTCCTCGAGACGATTATCTTTGTAAGTGACGTGGAGTTCTAAATGCAAGCGATCGGGTCGGTTCGCGTTTCGCAATTGCAGCAACGTTTTGTTAGCTAATTCCGCGAGCCATGAAATTTCTTTCTCGTGTCTGACTATCCATAGTAAATGTACTCGACCCGGTAGACGACTACGTGGGTTACTGAAAACATTTCAAGTACTTCCATCCATCCATCCATCCGTAAATGCGTCCACTGCTGGACTTGGTCTCCCCCAAAGATAAGGGGGAAATTGTAATAATCGCCACGCTTGGCAGGCGGGTTAGCGATCGCAGTAGGTATTTGTGGACCTCATAGGATGCTGCTGCTCGTCCCTTGGTGGCTCCATTAGTCGCTTTTTACGACACCCCCGGGTAGACATGGGGTGGTATTAATCTTAAGTCGGCACCACACGGAAAGTACTTACACAAAGAATATTAACAAGATGACGTTAATACGTATATTATACATAAATTTCAAATGTTAGATATTGAAAAAAAGGCGGTTGTCAGTTCAAATGTAGACTCCGCCTGATTGGCCTAGATCAGTTTCACATCACGAGCACATTTAGTAGTTATTTATATCTTGTGGTCTACTCCGTCTCGATAACTAACAATTATCATCATTCTCCTGCCTTTTCCCAACTCACTTGGGGTCGGCGCAGTTTGTTTTCTTCTTCCATACGTCCCTAACAGCCGTCATCTCTTCATTTACTCCTTTTTCTTTCATATCATTTTCTTACACACTCCATCTACACTTTCTTTGGCCTTCCTCTACTTTTCCATCCTTCCACATTCATATTCATTACTATTGTACCCACATCCGCCTCCTCTCTTCTCATAACATGTCCATACCACGACAAACGGGAACCTTTCAACTTTTCTACCATTGACGCAACTTTCAAACTTCCTCTAATATATATTATAATAACTAACAATTATATGCCCATAAATATAACTTGTACATTCATTTACTTCCTTATGTGACATAAAGACCCTCGTTTCGGGTTTGGACTCTTGAAATACAAAAAACTACTGAACGGATTTTGATTATGTTCTCATTAAAAGATAAAATATTTAAAAAAAAAACTACATATGATGTGAGACATATATTTGCAATAAAAAGAAATGGGTACTCTAAAATTAAAGTAATTTGTTTAAAACTTCGAAACTCACTAAACGTATGTTTTTAATTCAAGCCACTAATTTTTGGACCTCAGCAAAGCTCAGTTTAATTTATTTACTGCTTAGCCTAATATAAAGTAAATATTTCAAAATATGCGACAGTTAAATAATATTCATATTCTGGTTTTTTTTTTACACGGAATAGGATCAGTGCTTTGACCATAACCTCAGCTGATGTTAAGTGACGATGTGGTCCAGAATGGTAAACACATTAAGCGTAGAGGTACTGGTTCTCAAGTGATGCTACCAGAACACATCTAGTGATAAATGGCGACAGGTTTTCAAACTTTTCAATACCCTGCCACCATGCTATGATTTCCTCACGATGGTTTCCTTCGCCGAAAGCTCAGGCCGATTTTAGAGTCGGTTAGGTGGGGATCGAACCCACGTCTATCAATGCGGAATCCGGCCGCACTACCCGCTGCGCCATCATCGCTTTCTGCTATAAGCTAATGTCATTTTTAATGTTACTATAGACTATCACTCGTATCTTATTACCATAAAATGCATTTAAAAGACTTAAAACAAAAATATATTTTATTTCCGTAATTTACATAAAAAAAATAGGCAAGTGATGTGAACTTAGGTCAATTTAGCTGGTTGACGCGGTGCCTGCGAAAGCCACCCCGTGTCGTCCCCATCCCAAATGCGGCGGACGGCCCCAGGGGGTTTTAGTGGGTATTTCCGGACGCTTCACGTCCGGGCGAGGCCCACACTGGCACGGAGACGTCCCTCCGCGCCCCCTTACCTATTGCATTGGGGACCCCGGTCTCACTAATGCAAATGGTAAGGGAAATAGGATTAACCTAGTATCATTATAACACAGATTAAGAAGAATGCTAATGAAAATATATTACAGTAAGATGCGATGCAAAATCGCGACAAACGGTGTGACACCGACCCCAGCCGCGACGCATATCGACACTTCGTTATCGGCAGCGCTCTCCATCGGACTTGAAAACGGACCGTCAACTAGGACACTGGAATCATTTCTATTTGTTTATATTATTTTAAGCTTTTTCGACAAATTTACTTTAATTTTGTATGGGTGGTATTTTAACCCTTTCAGGACCATAAGTAGGCGGAGAGTAAATATTACCATACAACTGTTTCTTTTAGTTTTTTAAACATAGAGTATATGAAAATCACAAAATAATGCATATGTAAGTCTATCTCTTTTAGAGTTTTGTGGGAAACATTTTGTTGAATATTATTCAAATTGAAATTCGAATATTGATATAATTAAATAGACAGCTGCCAATTTTACAATGGGAAAAATGTTTCCCCTGGCCGTGAAAGGGTTAAAATAAACCCCGCCTGGGTAGCATTCATGTTATGCACTCACCGACATGCAACCACAAAATTTCGGGGTAGCTTTAAATTTACTGCCACTGATTGAATGATTGAATGATTTGCCTCCTCCATTACGTAGTCTTGGTTAGTAATTTGTTAACATTTAAAAATAATATATTAAAAAATTCTTATTAACAGCTCAATCTATGTAAGACTTTCCTTCTACTAACTAGAACATCCTTTATATTTTATAATTTATATGTTATAAATATCGTAACGCCTCGAAATTTTATCTTTTATGTAATATTAATAATATTAATAATACCCCGCTTTACGCGAGTGATACGTTCCGAAAAAAAAATGGCGTTAAATGAAATTCGCGTATATCGAGGTTTATGATTAAACATAGTCAAAATTTAATACAAAAAAATACAAATCATTTTAATCAACCACTTTAATTCTAAGAACACTTTATGCAATACATAATCTTATTTTTTACGGAAAAATACATCTATTGTCTTTACATTATGTTTATACGCACTCTTTTTCGCGTAGTGCGAGGCATTTGAGCGCGAAATTTCAAGTTCGCGTTATAGTGAAACCGCGCGTAACGGGGTCGCGCTAAGCGGGGTATTACTGTATTGTAAAGTATTTTTTTACGTTCCGTTAATCGCTCTGGGCTTCAGCTGAAAATCAGCGCTGAGTATCTCTTGGTACTTCAGCATATGCTGAGCTGGACCCTTTGACCCTGACCCTTTCATCTATGAGATTTGGTTGGTGGGTGACACATAGTTACCCTATTATGTGATTATTTTTTTTTTTTGGTATCATTTCTTCATTGATATTATTTTTCTTTTTTTTTTCAGTATGAGTTTTGTATCTCATTTGTGAATAAAGATTTTCTTTCTTTCTTTCTTTCTACCACCCTCAAGTTAGAAAACCTGTCGCCAAATACCAACTGGTGTGTTCCGGCAGCATCGCTTGAGAAACGATGCATCTAGGCTTAGTGTGTTTACCATGTTGGACCACATCGTCACTTACCATCAGGTGAGATTGTGGACAATGCACTGAGCCTTATGTAAAAATTTTATTTTTATTTTTTACATTCATATATGTGGTAACTTATATGGTAGTAGATTGCTTTTAGTTTTGTGTTGTGTGTAAGTGGTGTCTTGCAACCATAAACTAAATTACGGAAGGCAATTTATCGCATATAATTTTTCCACATATATATAAAAAAAAACACATGGAAAACGAAGAAAAAGTAACTTTAAAAAAATCGGAAATTAAAAAAAATGTTTTAAATCAATATTTTGTTCCCTAAGCATTTTATTTGTACGATACGTAGCTACGATAAACAAAAAAAAAGTTTAATATAGAATCCCATGTAATTCTGAGTAAGACCTTGTGTAACTTTAGTTGTCACCAATAGATGGCAGTATTAGGTAAACATTTAATAAATGAGTTGTAAAACATGATCGTATTTTATTACCTTAAGTTATTATATCCTTTGTCTAAAAGTAATTTTTCTAAAGATTCGGTCCAATCACCTTTCACCCTAATCCATACTACGAAATTTCTTTGGTATGATGTAGGAACCTGAAAAAAATAAAAAATATATTTCTACCTAAAATCTAATTCTAATATGAGACTCTAAAGTAGTCAATTCCGTAAAATAACGAACAAAAACCCGAAAGTAAAGAATGAATTAGCTTATCCATTTAAGTCTTGATAAGGTACACTTAATAACGTAAAAAAATTATGACTTCGGAAAAGGTTGTCACCGAAGAAATCAGTAAAATGTATAACATTTTTGTCCGTCTATCTGTCTGCTTGTTCAAGCTACGCCTTCCGGTCCGTGGTTCTTCTGCCCGTGTTTCATATATTCTGTGCATATAACATTTAATTTATACCTAACCTAAAAACAACGAAAGAATGAAGAAAAATGAGAGTCTTTTGTTTTTATTAACGGTTAATATGTAGATAAGAGTAAATCGAAAAAAAAAAAAAATAAGAACGGGTCGTTCGTCTATGAAAAAATCCCTCATCGAATGATAGTAGTCCCATTTGTCCCACATATTCAGTAGTTTTGAGGTGATGGTGCGTCAAAGGAACCTATTATCCTTATATAGAAATAGATAAGAAAAATTGTGTAGGTGCATTTTTTCCGCTAATTAAAACAAAAGACTCTCATTTTTCTTTATTCATTTGTTTTTTTTATAAATGAAACGCTATGTACTCAGAATATATGAAACGCGGGCAGAACCGCGAGCATATACAACTAGTAAAACATAAACATAGACCAACCTTAACAACAGTAAAAGGGTGCCACTCTATAAGAGACACATCTAAACACTGCAACAAAACGTATTGTCCCTCGCGACACACGAACTGTTCGTGCGGGCAACTCATTGACAAACTTATCGTACGACCGGCCATATGTTTAACCTTTAAAAAAAACCGATGTTCTTCGTTTTATTACACACATTAAAGAAACTATAAAATTCATCATACTGAGCTGTATAGTAGGAACTGCGATAAATACAAGTAAGTGCACAAGAGTTAATATTACACCATTACATAGGATATTGATTGATTAGTTTTATTCATATTACATGTATTATATATTATACTATCAGTGTGCCCGCGGCTGCGCCCGCTGGGTTTTAATTTAAATCTTAGTACTAAGATAAAATAAAAATATTTCTCATAAATTATAGCACATGTCCGTAAAACTGTGCATTGAATCGGATTTCATTCAAATTTTTATAAGTTTTTTTTATTTACGCGAAACCCTAATTATTTTCGAAAATCAAAAGTTACGCGGAGTACCTAACTTCAGTTATATACCAAAAACAGTTTCGTCAAAATCGGTCCAGCCGTTCTGGAGATTACCCAATAGAAACAGACAGACAACAAAAATTTAAAAAATTGTATTTTTGGTCTATACCAATGGTTTCGTATATACATTCATATCTATTTAGAAAAAAAAATATTTTGACATTACAAACAGTCACTTTTTATTTATTAGTATAGATTATATTCTGCTTATATTAGTATAATAATAAAAATTACAATCAATTCATAAAATCAATAGTCTCTATAAACATGCCTACTTATTCATAAGATATGTGTGCAATATAATTATTTATTATATTAAAATCAAACAGGCGTCGCTTCCTACTCAAACCGGTATCCAAGACAATGTATATTAAATTACACTGACATATAAACTCAGACACAGACGGACCAAATGAAGCGCAATCCAATTAAAAACTTATAGGCAAAGTACCAATAAAACCGTAAAAATAAACCGGTACTTATTATAATGGCCGCGACATATGCGGTTTATGTAAAATAGATATGGAATTCAATTGCCACACACCGTGCTTATAAGAGTCGAGTTAGTACTGTTACTACGCATTCTTATTGACAGTGTGTTTTTTCTCTTACGGCTGGGCATATATAAATATCAAACTATTACGTTACGTAAAGCTTTTAAGAAATTTATACCTTCTTTTGTTGCCAAACTAAAAAGCCAATTAGATGAAAAATGAAAAAGATTACAAAAAAAAACAATTGTCTTTTCTTATAATAAAACTACACGAAGCATATGGGGCACCTCAGAATTAATTTTCCCCATGTTGTTTTTTTCAATACACTATTTATTTATTATACTAAAGCAGTACCAACAATACACAAATTAAACATTGTCCGCTTAATTATATAAGTCTAATTATGATATGCGTACCCATTACAGGCTCTCGCAACTTTGGCAAACATATTATATTTGATTTATAAGTACAAAAATAACTTTATGAATCTCTATGGAATTAATTTTCACATCGGGTTATAAAAGTTGTAAAATTTGGCGCATATGTACCTAAATTATTTAGAATAGTGTTACACTCTTATTATGTTCTGCCCATTCTCACTACAGGGAAGCTAAGTCCAAGAATTGTTTTACACAGCGGTTGGAAAGAACTGTTGGTAATTTTATGCCTTCGGTACTTATGGGCAACATTAAATTGTACTATTTCTAAAAATAAAAGGGGTCTCAATACCTCCGGCAATGATTTTATGAAGAAATGCTAGGTGATGTAGGTTACGCCTAACCTTAACCATTTTAAAATATGAATGTCTGTTATCATACTCGTATGTATTTCCATAGGAGATTCCTGAAGATACACTAATAGGTACACTTGTGGACAATAAACAAACTATATCTCATAAAATGTCATAAAAATTTATGTAATAACATAAGATCAAATAAAGCAAGATAATAGATTAAATATTTAAAAAAAAAAAAAACAGATACATAACAGACTAAGATCCCTCTAGAACTTCGCCAAATTTGTCATATCCAAAAATTATATATACTACGTTTGCAAGAAATATTGTATGACTATGCTATAAATCTATTTTTTCTGGTAGGTAGTAACATATATGAAAGGCACATCATATAAATATACCTACTGTCAATATTATAACTTACTTCTAAAATTTTCACTTTAGCTAGATTTCTTGTCAATATTCGCCACAGAAAATCCAAGAAGTAACAACTGATAGGCACAGATATCCATAACCAAGTCTGAAAAAAAAAGCTTTAATGAACAAAAATAGTTTACCAATTAACATTGGAATATGAAGTATTTCATTGTTAGAATATAATGTTCAAAACTAGTTATCTAGTTAGCTAACTAGTTGTAGGAAATGCAATATATACAAAAAATAACCTACAAATTATTTCAACAAATAAAGTAACAACATTGAACGTGACCTTATATGTTTATCGAATGAATAAACACAAAATCCCATCATCGTGCACAATGAATGAATCCGTAACAACGAGGACACGTATTAGGGATAGAAGGCTCAATCCGGATTGATGTATTTACAAATGCGACCGAAGCGGAACAGTCGTAAACCTATTAAACAGGTGACTACAGCTGTCCGATGAATATTACCTATCTAGCTACTAATTCTTTGTTAAACAGATTTCAATTCTTACTGTTTAATTTGTAAAGATTAAATACAAAATTAATTTACCGATGTAATTTATACAAGGATTGATTTGGAAAAAAAACTCATACGAACTTGTACTAACATTGCCTTTTTCTAAAATTATATAAGTAGTTAAGTACCTATAAATACTTTACAGTGAAAGTGTAATATAGGGCTATAAGTATAATGAATTTGCCGTTGGAAAATTCAAAAACGATACTTAGATAGTTCGTAGGTATTATTGATTTAATAAGATGTTGAAAGTTTCAGATTATTAACACAATTAAAAAGCAAATAAATAAAAATTAAAAAAAACATCACAGTAATCCGAAATTTTGGATATATTTGGAGCTGATATGGTACTTATAGGAACAAAATGAAGATCTATATCGGTTGATAGGGTCCTTGAAAAAAAAAGGCGTTTCTATTTTAATTACAAATTTTGACCATGATACAATTTTGGCATAATTATGAAAAAGAATATATAAAGACAACGAAAGACCGCCAAAAACTAAACTAATGTCTGTCAATTATATAGATACATTAAAATGGATAAGAAATGACAATCGCGAAACAATAGAATCTCAACAGAGGATGCCGATTTAAAAATATAAATATAATATGAAGATCTTTCTTTCTACATTCTATAAATACTTCCAGGCCATGCTATCAACTGAGATTGACGTAGTTTATTTCGGGAAAGTTAATGACCTGTGAATAATTCGGAACCACATCGGATTATGCAGCTACGTTTGACGAAAATTGTAAAAAAAAATAGGTTGTCATATTTTATAATTTTCTATTAATGAGATCACCGAAAAACGAGTCAAAATACATTTGATGTAAAAATAATTTAATATGAATTATTGAAACGTTAATTTACTGGCAAATTTATTACAACAGACAGAACGTTGAGAATAGAATAAAATTATGGTATGAAATGAATTCCGAAGTCTCAGCCAATTAAAATCTTACATTGTTCTAGACTATATTGAAGATACGAACGATTCCACTTAGTCACTAAGTGGCAAGCTTTAAATCAATTACATCTGAAAGATGTGGGTCCATGTTGGATGGATGATAGACCATGTAACATCATTAAAATACGATATTAATTTTACCTGTACGTATATGGTAAATATATCATAGTAATTTCCAAGTACACTGCATCATCATAGGCCTAGAGCATCTTTCCAGATGACTTAAAGCAGCAACCGTGTAGGGTGGCAACTGCGATTGTGACTAACATTGCAAATACAAATAAAAATCAATGTATGTTTGTTCTCTATACAGTCCTAAAATATTTATCCTATTATGACGAAACCATAGGCATAAAATATGTTCTACACGTACAGGGCACAGGTAGTATTAATAATGTTTTACAGACGTGCGGATCGGACCGCGTACATGGTACGGCGGGCTATTGAACTGACCGAAGTTAAGAGTCACCTAGTGGGCGAGGTCACGTAGGGACGTGATTTAAGAAGTGTGTAGCAACAAAAAACTTTGAAACAAATTATATAGGAAAAGTAACTGGCGATTGATAAATCTAGAGTAATAAAACGTCAATAAGAATGTGGTAGTTGACATGTCATATTACTTGAGCTTGTTGATTGTTTCTCGGCCTGTAAATCATAACACACATAAAGGTGAAATAAATTTATCATTGTGAAACTTTAAGATATCATTTTTCCACAAGCGCATAAAAATAGAAATAGCTATTTATCGAAGTAACGGACACAAAGACAGACAGATATAGAAACGATAACATTGCAGCTACAGCAGTAGCTTTTTTTGCGCTTCAATAGTGCGTCCCTATCAGACTGGTTGTCTATCTTCGGTGGTCCGCCGTACCATGTGCGTGGTCTTGACCGTGTGTCTGTTAGAGCTTTAAATAAAATATAAGTATTATGACTTCATACCTTTGATTTAATTGGCGTAAATTTTGGAGTTTTAAATGTAGTATCGTTTCTCCAAACTGATATCGTCATTTGAAAATTGACTAGTTTCTATAATTTGTTCTTTCAAAACGCCACTGAAACAGAATAAAAAGCGATTTAAATCAAATGGATATTTGTTTTTAAATTGTTTAATAATCTAAAAAAAATTGAAATACCTGTTTGTATTGTGTAAATGTTTTTTTCTACATAGATATGAATGTATACAAGATATAAAATACCTAGTATATATATAAAAGCAAAACTGTAGGAAATAAAAGTTGATCATGGTTTACTACATAAGAATACACAATAGTATTTAAAAAAATGGCTGCAAATATATTCAAAACTGTTTAGCAAAAAGAATTTGCAGACTTTGTTTAAATGTTACATATTTCTAAAATAATAATTGTTTACAGAGAGATCAACATACAACATTTTGCATATTTTTACGTATGTATTAATTGTGTAATGAAATGTTTATCGTATTTATTCTTACATTTTTTTAAACACTTTTGTATAATTTAATACGATAATCTCGTGAACCCTCAATGACGTTTTACGTCTGGCTTTTGCCAGTATAATGTACCAGCCAGCTTGAAACCTATTGGTTTGGTGCGTAACGATGGCAAAAGACCCGATGGGATTACGCTTATGCCTTTTGAATAAGCAAGTTATCATATTCAAGAATGATTTCATTTACAAAAAAAAAATCTGTGACATTCGTGGTATTATAGAACAATCAGTTGTAGACCAACCGATCATAATTATGTCACTGGATCTATGTAACTAAACCTTGTAACATATTACCTTGCGTGGGTGTCAAGAAATTATGTACAAATGTGACGTATTTCTGATTCAGAGAAAACTAACACAGATAGATATCATTTCTATTTCCGAGATATTTGAAATTCCGCAAAATATAAATAGGAAAAGATAAAACAATTCAATAGCACTTATGTAATAAACTTATGTTATCTTTTTTTTTCAGGAGCTATTAACAATCAATTAATTTGATAATAATAGTAGGTTAAGCGATGATAGCACAATTTGTAATGCTCTGGGATTCCGAGTCGATGGACCCAGGTTCGCACCTACCTATCCAACCCTATAGGTTTGCGTTTTCTTACCTTTGAATTTCATGGGGGACGAGGTCCTATGAATAGTCGTTACAAAAGCAATATTTGCTTATTAATCTTCCTTTTTTTTATTCAAGATTATGCAATTTTTCAAGGAATTAGGGGCAAACGAGCAAGTGGGTCACCTGATGGTAAGTGATCACCGCCGTTTTTTATACGATATAGACTTAAAGCTTTGACCACAATCTCACCTGATGTTAAGTAACGATGTGGTCCTAGGATGGTAAACGCACTAAGCCTAGATACTAGTTCTCAAGTGATACTGCCGGAACACACCTATTATTATTTGAGGGTGGTAGATATCCAGGCGGATGTTGTTAGAAAATGCCCTACCACCATGCTATGGTTTCCTAACGATGTTTTCCTTCACCGAAAGCTCAAGCTGTTTTTAGAGTTGGATAGATAGATTTGAACCCACGTCCATTGACGCGGAATCCTGCCGCACTACCCACTACGTCATCATCGCTTCATTTACCTACGTATTGTTTGAACGGCCCCTACTACAAAGCTGTTGAAATCACTAGAATAATATCCCTACAAGACTAATGTCCTTTCTTTTTTTTTGTGACTTTTTCTCTAAAATTTTTTACATCATTTGATATGATCATACAAGATAATTTCTTGTTATTTACGAGTAATTAAGTCACAGAACATCTCGTCATCATTTGAACAAGTCAATCATTTCAATATCACCATCATTATTTGAATATTTTTGCAAAGCACTTTAAGAGAAATGAACTTAATAGATTGACTCGTATAAATTTACTTCGAAATCATGAATCATCATTTCAAATCCTGAGTCACAAGCCCCGCGGTTACTGCGGCGACACCATTGTGTATGCCACTTTTGAAACTTTAAAACCTCATTTAGATTCCTGGTCGTCCAGACTTTGTTTTACTCGCAACTGATTTTACCGAGACGAATAATAATAATTAATCGAGTATTTGAATTTATAAATGTCAATATTTATACGAAGTACAAATTTTCAAACTGGGTCGTGACCTCAATTTACCGTTTAAATTTAGAATTTACATGAAACTCAACACAATGATAAATTCTAAATCACCTATGTATTTTGACGAATATATATCATATCATATAGTGAAAATTTATAGGTATACATTCGGTTAGTGATGCAATGCAATTTATTAATATCATAACTGGAAATTCCACAACAAACTCACGTTATCACTCATCTATTGTTTATATGACTATTTTTCGTAATATGTAATAATACCAACCGTTGAAAGAAGCAGACCATTTTGCAGACACTAATATTTAAATTAATTTATAGTATTTCAAACACATTCTGTATGTGTTATTAAATAATTAATGGAATACCTCTAGCACATTGTTTAGATTAGGTATGAAAATATTTCCGCAAACACGTAATCTGTAAACCGTTTCATAAATCGGAGTTTCATATACAATAGAACTTCAGACGACGGAGACACAGATTATGTATTATAGAACTAGATTATACAATCAAATACATTGATATCAATATTAAAACCTTTGTGGTGAAAGACTAATAAAATAAATCTTACCTCAGTGGATGAACGATTAATAAAAGTACAAACGGCAGGTACAACTGATGCGTATACCAGAACGCGTTGTATATCCTCCGGCGTATCACCCTCAGTGACATCACACCCATACACATAATGATAAAGAGCATAGAAACACCAGTTACTCCTGCTAAACTCATTAACAACAAAAGTGGATTCTGAAAAAAATATCTATAAATAGATATAAAAAAAACATAGATTGGGTACAAATTCCTTCTCAATATTTGAATTTAATCTTCGGAATTTATCATAGAGCATTGCCAGCGCATAATTCGAATTACGAATTTCTAATTTTCGATCGCTGAGTCACACGCTAGTGACATGAAGAATAGATTTTAATATGGCCCGCTTATAATTAATTTCAGATAGATCCGTGAAAATAATGAAACGTATATTTTATTTTAATTGGAAATTAAATATCTAGCTCAAAATACTATCTTCATAAAACTGTTACTATTTGCGTTAACGTAACTCTTTAAACTTGGCACTAAAGACAATTTTAGCACCCAAACTGAAAAAGTTTTTTAGTTTGTTTATACTACTTGTTTTGCAACTGCAAAGAGATTTTGTATCTTGTAAACTGCAAATGTATATATAGGTATACCAAGGCTAGCTGGCAACCTGCATGGTTCGCAAACTAACCTCATTTCTGTAACTCGCGAAGTTAATCTCGGCCCATTCTTCGTTGTAACCTCTAGAGAAATTCCATAAGTTTTTGAAATGCGAAATGGAATGTAACACTGTAAAATAACATCTTTAATTACTTCATACAACTAATATATCTTTAATAAAACTAAAATAAAAATAAAAACATAGAAGATCCTATCCATTATTACTAAAAATATAAGTTTCGTTAATTAAGTTTTCTTTACAGAGATTCAAAATGAATGAAGAATATACCGCTTGAAAAAATCTTCAACTTTAATCTAAAAAAGGTAAGTCACATATAGCCTCTTTGAATTGAACAGAATCAAATAATATATAAATAGTGGTGGCAGCCATTAGGCGCGTCTCAAGAACTTAATGGTGTACCACTCATAGGGAGCCCTAATGAGCCCTACGCCATTTCCTATTCGCTTTGCGTACGCTGTTTACAACTTCAAATCTTTTCGATATTTTAAGTATTAGCTTCAATTTAAATATTTTTCACTTCTTTACATTATTTATATGAGATTTAGAATAATTATAACAAGCCGATATAAGTACTAAAAATAAATATGATATTTAATACTAAATGATTTTTGTGCAGTTATTATTAAATTCTAAAATTAACCGTTATGTACTCACCGGCAAACAATAACAGTGTAATCGCGACCGTCATATGAAAACTCTTTGCATTCTCCAACCAGAAAAAAAATAACCTCGGCCATACTTTAGACATTATTCTGTAGAAAATTTGATTGAGTTTCTTGCAAAAAGGAAGCAGAACCAGAGCGAAGCATAGATTTAAAACAGTAGCTGTACCGCGAGATATACATAAACCTAACTGAAAAAAAAATTTGTCATATAATCCATTCTAATATACAGTACCTTTTTTATTTGTATGTAAATATTTTTATTACGAAGAAAATGACAATTGGCTGGTTTGAAATAAGAACACTATAATTGACGTGATTACTCCGAAATTAAAACTCGTATATAAGTGACACAAAAATCTATACTAATATTATAAAGAGGAAAAATTTGTATTTTTGTATATAAAAATTTGTATTAAAAACTACTTGACCAATTTGGACGAAATTTGGTATGGAGAGAGAGTTTGAAATCCAGGGAATGATAGTTTTTATTCCGAAAATCCTACGGGAACGGGAACTTTGTGGGTAAAACCTCGGAGAGCAGCTAGTGTAAATATATAAAAGGAAAGGGGGGGGTCCTTTGACGCACCATCACCTCAAAACTATTACATATTGGGATGGAACTACTAGCATTATACGTAGAATCCGCGAGCATTTTTCCTAAACGGTTTTAGGCTATTTATTTTTTGTATTCCATGGACCGTTTCTAATTTTTTTTTTTTCGATTTGCTCTTATTTACATTTTTTAAGTTAATAAAAACAAAAAATACTATCATTTTTTCTTCATTCATTTGTTTATTTAGGTTATATATGCACTTTTTTCACTTACACACAACATATGAAACGCAGGCGGAGCCGCGAGCACATAGCTAGTATTAGTGTAATATGTATAAATTTAGATGAAGTATTTTCCTTACCCCTAATATTTTTCTTAAATAATAAAATTGTTGTCCACGACTATAGTAAACAAAGGTGTCATAAAAAAGGTATAAGACTAATGAGATCCATAATATCTGTAACAAAGAGAATTTATTTATTTAAAATATTATTTCAGTATTCACTGAGTAACTGTTAAACTATTTTATGTCAAACGTATAAAAAAGAAATAATTAATTGCATGCAAAGATCAAGATATTAATGAGAATATTAAAAATATTATAATTTATAAAAGTTTATCTCGGGTATTTTCCAAAGGCCATCAAATACACTGAAGACCCATCACATGATACACGTTTTTATTTCTTTAGATAAAAAACAATAGTTTTTAAGTGAAAAATGATATTTAAAAAAAAGTATGGCATAACAGTTTAAAATTAAGCTTAGATTCTTATGTTTTTTTTTTAGCAAATACTCCGTTAGTATAAAATGAAGATACATAACGATTACTTTTATACTTTTATTGATAATGTAGTTAGAAGATGCACAATTTTACAATATTTAAGGACTGCAACACTATTCGCTTCACTATCCAGTACTATCTATTCGAATCTTAATTAATTTTCACTTATGCATACAACTCAAAATGATATTAAATGCAGTTGTAATTATCAATTCCATTGAATTAATGGAAAATACAATCGTTAATATCCCTGAAAAGTGTGTAAAAATTTAATACAAATATGTACGTTTAAAATGGAACAAAAAATGACAATATTTTTCCAACTGCAGATAAATTATTCATTCGCAGTAACACTTTATAGTCACATTCTGTTATTATCTGGACGCCATACTTAATATGTTTTTATTGGCGAAAATGTTTTTTATACGATCTTTCTAATAGGATGTATTTAAATTTTAAATTATTGGTTGTTTAGCTCATAAAATAGATCATTGTTACATTACAAGGCTGAAAGAAGTGTTCCTAAAAATATTTATATTGCTTTATATGGTAGTATAACTATAAACAAAGATGGTTGCGCTTTCAAGATAGTTGCGCTCTCAATATCTATTTAATTCCGCTTATCTTTATTTACTTTACTGACTTTTATGTACTTGAAATGTAGCTCCCGACAATTTTTTTTTCTAACCTAGCTACTGTTGTTGACCGTAAGGGCCTTTACAGCTTCACCTAACTTACTTTGTAGGCAAGTGCTGAAGGCACTCAGCCGCAAAAAGGTAACTAGCACAAGGGTTACCAAAATGGTACAAACCTCGGCTTGGCCCTTACCTGAGTGTGAAAATTCCCGCGGAATTTTAAACCTAGCTAAACAGTACATTATTTATATAATATAAAAAAAAGTTCCTTACAGAACCGATGTACCTGCGAGTTGTGTGTAGAAGTGTGTGTGTGGTGTTGTGCATATGATGCTCAAAGCATGTTCAGTGTCACTGTATCGCGTTGGCGGCGACGTCAAGACCCTCCCCAGTTGGGGAACGAGACACCTCTTGGGTCACCGCCGGAGGGGGACCCGGAGTGTGTGCAGGAGCAAAATTAGCCACCTGTCCCCGGTGGTGGGAACGGCGGTCTCGCGGGCGTGGCCGCAGACACGCATATTTTTCTCGGTTGATATGGAAAGATCCTATTTTCGCGGGTGATTTCATCTTCGGGGTCGGTAAGGAAGTCTCGCAGCCTCCGAAACGATTTCGGAGCTTTCGGATCGACGGAGTAAGATACGGATTTAACTGTAAGCGGATTCGGATGTGTATCCGCGCGAAACTGGGACTTGATTACGGAATAATTGAAGGGTAGGTTCAGATCTCTGTGAAAGTCCACATTTCACTGAAACCCTCTGACACCTACGGTTTTCCTTACGAAGCGATTCTGAATCACTGGAAAAGAAGCCAAGTCTTTATGGGCAAAAGCAGGGGCGCAATACGTCATGACTACCGTTTTGTACAGAGTAACTCTATGGCGGAGGGTCATTTTACTCCGGGAGTTGTATAGGGGGAAAAGACGCCTTAGCACCATGGCGGTCTGGTGCTTGACTGTCTCAAAGTGAGGTTTGAAAGTCATTCGGACGTCTAATAGAACACCGAGGTACTTGACTTCGGTAGCCCAGGGGATCTCTATACCTAGGTATTTAATGGGACGAAGAGGAGTGTCGTTCTCTTCGGAGAACATGATCGCGGTGCTATCCGGGGTTTATCGCTATGTGCCACTTTTCGTACCAAAGACTTGACAGCCTTTTGGACGCGGGCTCTAAGAATGTTTCATTGTCTATAAGAGAAGTAAACGACCGTGTCATCGGCGTACAGATCTAAATGAACCTTATTTAACTCGGCCTGGGACCGGGTGTTCTTTCAGGTTTGGGTTTAGGTCTGGTAGATATGCTGTTAAGTATTGATCATAACTGAAAAAACGGGGCACTTGAATTCTAACGTAGTACCCGCCAGAGTTGTCGCGGGATTCAGTTTGGAAATAACTTGACGCGAGAATACACGTTGTTATAGATGTAAGTTATTTGTGATTAGAGTTAAATGTTAAATTGATTGTTTGTTGTTTGTTAAGCCTTTCTAGCTATTACTCAATTCACACATTCACACTATACACTGTTTACTACACACGGGCTACGGAAGGTGAAGCAGGACACCGGCGTTACTCGAGAGGTAAGTGTCGATCTTACATTATTTTGGTCTACTGCGAATCGCAGGTCGGCCAGGGTTAATCACGACCCCGAATCGTTTAGACTAGGGCCCAGCGCGATTCGTTTGATTACAGTCGTGACTAACTCGAACATATGCTATGTAAAGGTTGAAGACGACAAGCACCAGAATGGAGCCCTGGGGAACTACTACGCGGATCGGGTGGGATGAAGAGAGCAGACTCTTATCTAAAGCGGACACTACGGTTTGAAATGTAATCGAGTAAGATATGAACTAGCGTATCGGGGATACCTAACTCCACTAGTTTGAATACAAGGCCAGCATGCCAGAACTTGTCGAATACCTTGGGAACGTCAAAGAAGAAAGCGAGCGTGTGCCAGGGTGTTTCTGGGGTTCGATGAAAATTTGACAGGATGTGCTCCGTCAGGCGTTGCACTTGGTGCCCACAAGAGTGTCTGGCTCTGAAACCAAACTGTTCGTGGGGCAAGAGATTTTTGTCCTCTATCACAACTAGGAGACTGTTCAGAAGCATCCGCTCATAGATTTTACCTATTGTGTTTAATAAGCTGATTGAATGGTAACTATCTGGTAACCTGGTGTCTTTTCCAGGTTTGTGTATGCCTATAACTATCGCTTCGGCTTCGCTATAGCGGTGGCGACATCATCACAGGTGACAGGTGAAAGGGAACAACCTGGAAATGAGCGACTAAACCCTGAACCGTGGATTCTACAACAGAGACGTGGAGGACGGGAACGTTATCTGTTACGGGGAAACATTGCTGCTTGAGGGTAGTGGTTAAGCACTCGGCTTTTTCGTCATAGTCAAATGCGGGTAGAAGACTCTGTGCGTTTCAGTCCAGCGGGGGCGTCATACTAGCGACAGTACGGTCCATCTTCACAGACCGTGCAAGTTTCCAGTACCCGAGGTAGGAAGGTTTCAGCTCCTCGAAGAGACTTTGCCACTTATTGTCACGAAGCTGATCTATGCGTCACATACAACTAGTTATAAATTCTGCTTTTAATAGTCCTAAGGGGCCGTTAAATTATTAACTAAGCTAAATGTTAGCTATTATTACATAAGAAGTAGCATAGTTTGAAAAAAAGAGAGAATTAATAAGTAAATATTAATTACCGTAATCACCAATCAGACCCCTCACCCCATGTCGTCAATAATAAGCGAAGCAAAAACACTATTAAAGCTTACGTAATACTTGATAGACCCCTAAATGAAGGATTAATATTTCCTCACTCATAATCGATAAGTCAAATGTAATATTACTCAGGTAACGGCTAAGCCGAGGTTTGTACTACTTTGGTAACCCTTGTGCTAGTTACCTTTTTGCGGCTGAGTACCTTCAACACTCGCCCTCAAAGTCACTGTGAAGCTATAAAGGCCCTTCTGGTCAACAACGTTAGCTATTTAGAAAAAAAATCTAAACTTTTAGCGAATTTACTTTGTTAGGTTTTAAAAGAAATTGTTATTACATATCACATTATTCTGGCAAATTATAAAGTTCAAAGTATTTGTAATTTCGTATATGACCTATAGAAAATGACTAACAACATTTTAGAATTTTTTATTATTTCCTCTTAGTCATTATTAGTGGTAATTCTTCGCTCGATGTCTACTGAATTCAAAGGCTTATCATCTAACACTGTAGTTTCATGTTAATAAAAGCGTGTTAAAGAAACATTGGACCATAAGAAATATAATTTATAACGTCAAATATTCCTTCATACGCATACGCCGCGCGACACGTCGTGACACATTTTACTCAGCATAAAAGAGCATAAACTCTGTGATGCTTATATAAGCACACAGAGTGCGTCGGAAGTGTAAACTCATGTATATATCTACCCACTTCAGACTCTATTCAACGTCCGTGCGTAGTCCGCCCTGTTCTATACATTATAAGGTATACCTACAGAGCCTTTGATAGACGTGTCATACCTACCTATATTGAACCATTGAATGGGCCCGATGACAGCACGAACGGAGTGTGGTCCCGCATTAATTACTAGTTGTCGTACAAACTTTTGGGAATTGGAATCCTCTATGTAGATTTGTTGTCTAGAAATGGATAAGTTTAGCCAGGGTTATTCCGCAGAGTTGTACGGAAGTTAACAACTTTTGTTTATCTCCCTGACTTATTTATCCAGCTAAGCTGAGTGCTTTAAGCAATGGCAAACAGCCCTGAAGTTGTAATGTGGAAAGGATCTTCAGATAACTGTTTAACAAATTCACGAATACCACGTTTCGCTGGCGGGATTCTGCATTTTATACTAAGCAGGTATATCATCATTTCTAAAGTCAATTCATAAAACAAGACCGTATTGTATTTATTTATTTAAAAAATAAATAAAGAAAAACTACAGTTTTAATTAATTTCCGTATGAAGATGCCCAGCTTAATTTTGACAATGTTTGTAACATGATGTAATATAAGGAAGTCGATGGATTCTATCATTATCATTGTGTCCTGAAATAGGTAACCTTAATGGTTGCAACACACAGCCAAGTGCGGCCTATAGTAAAATAGCGTTGGCGTCCCAACTCGCCCGTTGTGTGACGAAACCATAAGGGAATCGATGAGGAAGACATTCATAGTAAACCCATCAAAGCGTGATAGATTTTCCCTCCCTGTGTTGGTTCGAACGCATTAATATAAATCTTTAAGGGTTATGTTCAATCAATCATTTTATTGACGTAAAAGAATTGAAAATTAATGGCAGAGAAAATAAATATTATAAGAAGATTTTTATACGCTCAATAAAAACCGTATAGTTACCGACACATGATCCTTCTGTAATTCTGTAAAAAATAAGTACGTTTCAAACTAATTTTGAAAAATCCGTGAAACACCATAATTACATTACTTCCCCCTCCTCACCAAATATGAACATTGCATCGTATTGTGATCACAATTTCATGACTTTGAATTTTTTTACACGGAACCCTAATTATTTCCATTAAAAAATAATTTTCATAAATTGAATCACATAGCCAGAAAAACTGTCAATTAAATTATTTTTTTGCTTCTAATTTAACCGTAATATTTTCCTGAAATTATTTTTGGTAATAACAAAAACCAAAGATACTTCTCAAAAATTCAAACACCTGCAAATCGACTCTGTGCGTTGAATCGGATTTATTCTTCGAACTTATGATAAGTTCTAGTTGGAGTTTTTGGCGGGATCTCAGTCTGACATGTAGCAATTGTTTTCTTTAATTCATTAAACTTGTGTACTTGACTCTATATCATGTAATCTTGGTGGCGTTTTGTGTGAAATAGTTTAGTTATTGTGTTCAAGTTAAGTTTATTATAGAAGACAACGCGTAGCATACATTCTGAGGTGCCGACAAAGCTCCATGGAAAGTTCGAGCAGGATAGGCCACCGTTCTGTTGGAGCTTGGTAACGCTGATACAAGATTGAAAATCTAACCCACATGACATTGGCACAAATTGTGTGTACACACAGATTGCCATTAACTAAGAAGAAGAAGAAGAAGTTCTAGTTTTTTTAATTAGGACCTTAATTTTTTTCTAAAAACAAAAGTACCCTAAGTCACGCTGAGTAACTTCATCCATTTACCAAAACAAAGTCCCGTCAAAATCTGTCCAGTCGTTCTGGAGATTAGCCGGAATAAACAGACAGACAACATTTAAAAAAGTTGTGTTTTTGTATAGATATAAAAAAAATCATATATACATTAATATTAATTTAGTAAAGAGTTATTATTCTGATATTACAAACAGACATTTCACTTTTGTTTATTACTATAGATAAAACTTGTATATACTCGTATATGCCAAATGTAATCTGAGCCCTTTGTTTATTAAAAAAAAAACATAAAACATGTCTAAAGTATTACATAAAAAGGTAGAATTAATATTTTGTTTGCTTATAGATAACCTCAAAAACAACTTTACCGATTTAAAAAATTCTTTCCTTTCTTTTAGTTTTCTAATAAAAACGTATGTAATTTATACAAAATATCATATGATAATGCGACCTTGCAGAACCGTAAATTTAATGAGTTATGGATATTTTTTACGTAATAGAATGAATGTATGAATTACCATATAAGTAAATAAATAAATACTTCAACCTTCAACACGTATCATATAAAACTTTTTGAGAAACGAAACCAAAATGACTTCATCATACATCTACTGGAATATAGGACGAGTTAAACCCCAACTACAAAGTAACGAAGCAATGTATGTCTATACTTTAATACAATTTTAAAGGGTGACATCATCGTATTATCGGAATTTTGCATAGCTTGTCCATCTCCAAGCTGTTTGGTCAGCAAACAAAATTGAGCTAATCAAATATGCAATCCTTTTAAATAGGTACCTATTACTTTTTATATTCTCATTTATATAAGCAATGGTTTATAAGCTTTTTATTCATAAAACAGAGCATAACTACTTATTAGAATAATGATTAAGATGCGACTTGCCCTTAAATAACGGAAATCATTTAAATATTTTCATAATTAAAGGAAACTATATATATTTGAATGTTACTCATTGCATTAAATTATCATAAACATTTGCCACAATCCCACATTTAGAATACCATGTTCTTTATTATAAATAATTAAATAGGTAATGAATAAAAAGAATACATACCAAAACAGCACGTCTCTTTATATATTCGAAGCCATCACAGAAAAGTGTTGAAAATTTCATTTTTTCAACCATAAATGAAACAAACCGATGTTAACTCAGATTTATGAGATAAAATATATTGTTTTATCTTTAAATTTCATTTTCCCGCTCTTTTTCGTTACTTTAAAAAAACTATGTATGGTAACGAATCAAAGATTGTGTGATCTGTGATTACAATCAAAGTAACCGTACGAGCGCGTGCATTTGACTGCCTTACGTCTAGCTGTAACCGGTTGCCGCGACCGCAGCCGACGCTGACCGCTGACGCTGTGTGAGTTTTAGGTTATGTTATTATGTATCCTTACATTGCTTACCACATACACTGGCGACCAGAGATGAATAAAATTTGGGCGACCAAATCCATATGCTGTTTGCTCGCGGCTTCGCTTGCGTTTCATGTATTCTTCAATGCGTAATATAGTTTTTCAATAATCTTTGGAAAATATATTTTAATGGTGATGTCCATTGAATCGTATTTTGTCTACAATTTCATGAGTTTTATTTTTTTACACGGAACCCTAATTATTTTCCTAATATTTCTCATAAATTCGAGCACTTGTCCGTAAAACAGACCATTTAATCGTCTTTTTTGCAAAATTTTTGTGTTTTTTTTTTATGCAGAACCATAATCATTTTTGTACTAACAGAAAGCACAGATACTTCTCACAAATTCAAACGCCTGCTAGTAAAACTGTGCATTGTAGCGGATTTTATTCAAAATTTCTTTAATAGCTTTAATTTCTTACGCGGAACCCTAATTATTCTCGAAAACTTCGTAACTTCAGCTATGTACCAAATAAGTCCCGTCAAAATCGGTTCAGAAACCGGAACAAACAGACAGATAGACAGACAAAATTTAAAAAAAAAAACTGTTTTTGGTATAGTTACCGTATATACATTCCAAAAATTCTAATTTTGATATTACAAACAGAAAATTTTATTTACTATAGATATAATACATACTTACAAATAAACTTAAAGTGTCTGTTTGTACTATAAAAATATTAGTTTTTTTTACTAAATACATTTTAATGTGTATAAGGTACCTACTTATACAAAAAAAAACAAATATTAAAACTTTGTCTTTTTATTTGGAGCGGTTAATCTCCGAAACGGAAAAACCGATGCTAACGGGCTTTTCTCTGGTAGAAGCTACTTTTATTTTGAGGAAAATACTTAAGGTTCCGCTTTAAGAAATTTTTTCCTACTTACTTCATTAACAACTAACATACTCTAGGTATATACGTGCTTTACTTTAGCAAAATCTATCTACTTTTTTATGTGCATATTTTTCCTTTTTTTGTCATGAATATAAGAGATATTATATATCTTTAATAAAATAAACCAAAAATAATAACCATCAAAATAATACCTGCTATGCCAGAACTCCTCCCAGTATCTCTCAGGTCATCACAGAAAACAAGAAACGATGCAAGAGCGGGCTCGGCGTGCACGCACACTGTTGTCGAGTTGTATGTTTATTAACGGACTTGTTCCTACTACCACCATTGATTATCTCGTAATTATAAGAGCGTGTTCATCCGCTCCGACTAGTATCAAGGACTTGAGCCTAACCGCCTTGGCCACCATGAAGAAAGACTCTAAAAAAACTATCCCAGAGAGGCTTTCTTGTGTGATGTCTTGAAGAATAAATCTTATTAAAATTCAGAGGGGAAAAAAGCCTTTTATAAAAATACCAGGCTGGGTTCCAGAAAGAGTGAGCCCTGTAAGGAACTATGTAAAACTGTAAAAAAATCACATAGGAAGAACATCTCATTAAAAAATCACAACGAAGGCTGAAATTGCGGGAGGTGATATGCACTTCATTGGGAACCCTCTTTCAGAGAGCAGCTCGCTCCCGTCAGGAAGTCACAGATGAATACGAAAGTAATACTAGTGGCTCCTAGTAATGCGCAACCGTAAGGCAAGTTGGGGTTTATATTGGCTATAACCCCGCGTAGTGGCTTATAGGTACCCAGGACAGGTTTCCCTCGTAATTTATTCGCTTGCTGTATTGAACCCTAGTTTTTGCCATTTTGGCGACATGTTACGTATTTTAGTTTGGTCATTGCGCACAAATGAAGTATATTGGACATAAATACATCGTGTAAATTATCAAATGTTACAATCACTCGCTAGAAATTTCTAATAAAGGGACCTCATTTTATTTTAATCTTGATTAAAGATTAAACAAAGTAGGACCTAAAAAACTTGTATTCATAAACATAATAAACTATAAACAACAGTAAACAATTAATCAAAATCACTAATGTAAAGATTTTTTTTATTATTGTAAGTGTTATTTTATTATTAATTAAGTGGTAGAGATCTTCATCTCCAAAATATATTGATATTTTGCGTAATGATATATCGTAACGTTGTATTAATTTTTTTTTATACCACTAAAGTGGCAAACAGGCATACGATCCGCCTGATGGTAAGCGGTCATCGTAGCCTATGGACGCCTGCAACATCTCCTATCACACATATCACGTGCGCGTTGACAACTGCTTTAAGAAAAACTTTCAAACTTTTTCCTTAAAGAACCCTATACTGTATTCCGCATGAAACACGGCCGCTGGGACCTCATTTCACATCCAGACAGTTGGCGGAAGAAAACTTCTTTGAAACCGCACAGTCTGTGACCAGTTTGGCTCCAAGATGTGAGGGTGAACTCCCTGGTGATTGTGAGCCGTACGATGGTAGAATGTTGATACCGGTTAATTGTTCAGTGATTGATACTATGCGATATATCGATAATATCGATGTATCGTATGCTCAACTCAAGTCCATCAACCCCTCTTCGACCCCGTCTCAAAAATGTTATATACTCCTACAAACTTATCTGGCCCGGTGATGGCATCGATGTGATGGCTTTTAGTGTTGCCAGTAAATACTTTTTAAAACAAAATTGGGTATAGTCAATATACATATTATTGTACATATTTTATTTAAATGATAAGTCATGCTATTAAAAAAAAACTAAGAAAAACAATAAACACACACTGCTGTGATCCAACAGGAGGTTATTCAACATGGCAATGCATGGCAATTAAAAGATAGCGATCGCTAGTTCCTCTTTTGTCCGCCGGATTAGATAAGTTTGTCACTCTATAATATTTATTATTGAAATATAGCATTATTACAAGTGGCGTTTGACTTCCAAATTATTGTAAATTATTGGCACTTGGGACGGAATAGAAAATATATTCAATGTAGCTTTCATCAAAATAAAGAAGAAATAGTGTATTTTTAATTTGTTCGAAATATTATAAATTGGAAGAAATATATCGATATCCAATGATTCCAGAATAATAGATTGATTTGATTTATAGAATGAATTAATATTTAATTTAATTTCGATATATAACAAACACTACACCACAGAGTATATTTGTATTTAGGAGAACTCTATAGCCTTTGTCTATAGCTTTAGCTGCACTAATGTCAAAACTTCGAAGTTGTAATTGTAAACAAAAATGTTTTTAGTTTTAATTTTAGTAAGATCGCTTACAGAAACCGTTTTAGATAATTTTTAAACTTAAGCACGAAATCAAACTTACAATAAGTAAATAATGGAACCACTTTCACCATGGAAAAAACCAAATGAAGTAATGCAACTGCACAGGTTGAAAAAACGAAAGAAAGCACTGCAGGTTCGGTATCCTAATCGAAAATTATAACTTGGTTAAATATACCAAGTAATATGGTCTAAAATTATTTCAGGAACGCATGAAACAACCCTCAAATGAAGACTCATGTAAACAAACCACTGTACAGTTAGATTTTTCTAGAATATTGAATGGGGACAAAAGAAAGAATCCATTTTCGAAGTAAGTTTTAATTTATTCGAGAACTGCTTAAGCTACCTAGTAACTTTATTTATTATGCAAGCAATATATAAAACACATTTATCAATATTATTTAGCCCTCTTAAATAAAACTGAATGATAAATCTGTACATTGTATGAAAATTATGATAAATATTTTGATAACCTAATAAATTTATATATTTCAGTGGAAAAAACATTGCTTTTAAATCCAATATTTCTAATTCCCTAGACAAAACCATAACTAATGAGACAACTCAGAAAGTATGTTTTACCTTATCACTTTTCCCACTATTATTGTCATTTTTCTATTTTCTTATTTTTAAACAATTTATCATAATGGTTAAAGCAGTTTTAATACAATTTACATTAAACAGAAATATGTATCTTTAATATTTTAGTTAAAATATTTTTAGGATACTTGATTGATTGCATGTGAACTGTTTCCATATTACTAATGAAATTAAATGATATAACTTCATAAGCTGTGCTACAATTATAAATCACTGTATCATGATTAGAGTGTACTGTCTCTCTAGAAGTTTATTTAACTTTGCTGTTTTTTGGGAAATTGACAGATTAGTATCACTAGTGTTAATATAATTTCTACTGAGAGCATAAAATGCCAGGTAATATTTATCGAGGGGAAATACATCTGGACCTTTATACCATGTACCTTCCAAATATTAGAACGAGATATTCAAGACATTTGCATATAATGTCAATATTTGCATATAACTCATCCTTTATAACATTAAAATTTCTAATTCAGGAATGATCAACAACATTCTAAGAAAAACCAAAACTGATATCCATCCAACACTTGATGAATCAAATGATAAAACCTTATTCGCATTACTGAGCTTACCAGCAAAAGTTAGCAAAAAACCTCCACAAGATGTTGACACAGAGAAATTGTCCACATTTTCAAATCTATTACAGAAATTCACAGCTGAACATTCAGTTGAGACAGTGAGTTTATTTTTTAATTTTATAAAATTCACAATAATTATTGTGAACACATCAACTACCATTTAATCTTTGTGAACGAATGTTCAGTGTGTTAAGATTATAAGAATACTAGATTATGTCCATGTTCTTGTCCTTCTTGACTTTAGATTCAAGTTCAGAGAGAAACTGTGTCATTGTTAATTAATCTTAGGATATAGAGATATGCCATCAAGAAGTTTTCTCTAGTATTGTTGAAGAATCACAATTCTCTAGTAGTTGATTTTGATGTATCTCTTAAGAAAGACATGAAAATTGATTTTTGTACAAAATTATTAAATTTTAATCCTGACATAAAAGTTTGATGATGATATATTGTTTAATATTCCTTGAAAAAGTATCTGAGAGTGAAACTGCATCAAAATCCAGTCTCATGATAAACCAGGTGTTAGCAGATAAACACACATAGAGCAACACAAAGCGATTTTGTTTTAAGTCTATTAAGCACAAAATATATTAAGAATGTCTTTATGTAAAATATTATTACAGCAAACTATTCGTGCACAACAGGGAGTGTTTTATTTTATTATATATTTAAATTAAAATAAAATATTGTATAGACTGAGTGTTTTGGCTACAATCTCACCTGATGTTATGTCCTGATGTAACCTAAGAAGCTCATAGAAACGCTAAACCTAGAGGTGCTGCTGGGTTTTAAAGTTATAGTTTCAGAATTGGCAAACTTGACGAGTGGAAGTTACCTAGGTGGGCTTTAGGTTATACCCTTTTTTTTTTTGACGGGGTGAAATGCATTTACGCACTACCCTTACCTATTGCATTAGTAAGACCGAAGTCCCCCAATGCAATAGGTAAGAGGGCACGTAGGGACGAACTCCGTGCCAGTTTGGGACTCGCCCGGGCGTGAAGCGCCCGGAAATACCCAATAAAACCCCCCGGGGCCGTCCGCCGCATTTGGGATGGGGGCGACACGGGGTGGCTTTCGCAAGCACCGCGTCGCAAAAAAAATGTGTTATCCATCCTGGGTTCGAACTTCCGACCTTTCAGTCGGTACCGTCTATGGGACACGCGTATTAGTCCACCGAGCTAACCACGCTCTCTTTTAGGTTATACCCTACCATCATGCTATGTTTTTATCACAGTCTTTTCCTTGACAAAAAGCTCAGGTTTATTATAGAATATGGTTACAAATCTACATCCATCAGAGATGGTATCCGTCACACTACCAATGAGTCATTATACTTTTTGGCATGCTTTAAACTTTAATTATGTAATTAACCTATTTCAGCATTATGTTGAAAAGAAATATAAATACTTACCCATAGATTGGGCAGTTAAAACTAAGTTAAGGTTGATGTCACCAAAACCATTTCCATGGACATCGAAACTAAAAGCAAGTGAAGAAGCATCAGGCACAACAGGGTGAGTTTTATAATCTATAAGGATTATCTATTTGGCAGTATGCCGTTTTCTGTGTAATGTCTTGTAAACTATATTTTATGTTTTTTGTTACTTCAAACTAGACTTCTTTTTAACTGCTCGCCTCAGCCGCCTGATGAACATTGAAAAATAAATACTGTTAATTTCTACATTTAATGTCTTTATATAATAAGGTACTTTAACAGTATAAGAAATTATAAGTCAAAAAAATACATTAATGTCAATTTAAAGTATGCCTTTAAGTACATCTATATCAGTAAAACAAAGTTTTAAATCCAAAAAAAAAATCATCACTTTAATGCTGTTAATGCACGTACGGACCGAATCGCGTATATGGTACGGCGGGGTGGTTGTAGTCATCAGTCACCTAAGTAGGGATGAGGTATAAATTTTTTCAAATAGATCGATTTTTTAATTTGATTCACAAAAAACACCGAGGTTTAAGAGATCAGTATTTTTTCGACTTGTTTTATTTGACTTTTTCTTCGAAAATGTTATTCTTTCAATTGTAAAAATTAGACTATAATTATCATTTATATCAAAAACTGTTCCCTATTTTTTTTCTTAACATAACTAAAGGTCTTCAATATCAAATTTTTAAAAAAAGAACTCCGGAAAAATGATACTGAACTGTTTTATTTATACTTATTTACAAATAATCGTAATATCATAGAAAACTAAAAGGATACTCGATAGTATAATCGATCTTTTTAACCTTGATGTTTTCTGAATCGATTCTTCAAGCTTAAATTCTAATCGATTCAAAAATCGAATTTTTTCGAAAAGGATTCCCATCCCTACTTAGGCAACTGATACCCTCGGCTGCCCGTCGTACCATCTCCGCGGTCAGGTCCGTAAGTGTATTAGCAGCATGAGCGCAATCATTTTACGAACTTAATATATTAAAAAAACAGAGCGGTCACGTGATGAGTGATTCAAACACGAACATAAGAAGCAAGAATTAAATACAATTTACAGTTTCGTTCGTTGTCTCGACACTACGAAATCTTCAACGCTTGACACATCACCTCGCGCTCGTTTCCACCAAACATGCCTCTACTGGCAACACCCACACTTACCGTGGCTGGACCTTTACCCGCGGTCCTCTGGTAAAGTCTCCGCCACTAACTTCTTGGCTACCAATGAGGACGTCAAGCAGGCCTTGTACAGAGAATGGACCGAAAGTTTCAGATCATTATTTCAAGTAAAGAATATTTTACTATTACGAAATAATTTTTAAAATATTAATGATACGCTTTTAATTATTGCGGCCGGATTACGCGTCAATGGACGCGATTTCGAACCAACCTATACTTTTTTATATAGGTTCAGTGCTTTGACCACAATCTCACCTGATGTTCAGTGACGATGTGGTCCAGGATGGCAAATACACTAAACCTAGGTACTGGTTCTCAAGTGATGCTGCCGGAACACACCTACTAGTGTTTGGTGATAGGTTTTCAAACTTGATGGTGGTAGCTACCCAGGCGGGCGTCGTTAGAGCCCTATCACCATGCTCTAGTTTCTTCACGACGTTTTCCTTCACCGAAAGCTCCGGCTGAATTTTGAGTTGGATAGTCGGGGATCGAACCCGCGTCAATTGACGCGGAATCCGGTCATACAACCCACTGCGTCATCATCACTTCAAAAATTACTGTTAATGTGTCCCCATACATAAAAATAAGACAATAGGAAAACAATGGAAAGCTGGCGTAAACGCCATGTAGGTGCTCAAGGGGTTAAAAATGATTAATATTTTTTCAAAAAAACCTTAAATTTAAAAAATAGCAATGTTATTACAAAAAAGTTATACTCCCGTTGAACACATGTTTACAAAAAGTGTTTTAGTGTTTTTTTTTAGAGATTATATTTTACACAAATTTAAATCTTAAACACTGTTTAGTAAAAAGCGTGTTTAACGTTAGTTTATTTTTGTTTTTGTAATATGACCATTGGTATTTAAAATAAACTGGGCTAATATAAAGTAAATTATAAAATAAGAAAGTCTGTCTATACCTCTACATTTTCCTTTTTTTATTTCTCAAATTTACTTGACGGCCGTCTAGAAACGATTAAAAATTGAGCAATTTTTTCTCATCTTCGAAGGTTCTATAATTTATCTATATATATATAAAAGGAAAATGGTGTTCCTGTGACGCACTATCACCACAAAACTATTGAGCATATCGAGATGGTACTACTACCATTCGACACGGAACTTTTCCTGGATGGTTATAGCTGTTTATTTTTTTGGATTCCATCGACCCTTTCTCATTTTTATTTTTCAATTTACTCTTATGTACATTTTTTCCACACTAATAAAAACAAAAGACTCTCATTTTACTTCATTCATTCGTATTTTCAGTCACACTTAAAGAACGTAAGAAACGCAGACGAAGCCGCAAGCACCAGCTAGTAATTAACCCCTTGAGCATTAACCTGGCGTTTACGCCAGCTTTGCCATTCTTTTCCTATTATATTGTCTTTTCTTCTATTGTCTTCTTATTGTCTCATTTTTATGGGTAATCGATATATTAATATAAATGTAAAAAAATCAAAACGTACAGAGACATGGAATTAGCGGATGTATATTACGAGTGTATGCGATAAAAATATTTCCTATAATGCCATTATCCAGGGAGGATACAGGGCAGTACGTTTGGGGGCAAGGAACAGACGCCGCCCGCATTTCCTTTTAACTTAGACATTTTTCACTTTTATTACAGCTCCTCCGGGCCCTACACTGCCCTTATTTCTATGTATGCGCCAATACATTCACGTGTTTATTTCGAGCGGCCGGACTGTGCGGTGTCTCTGAACCTTGCGCCCTGATTGTTCCAACAACCCGAGGCTTCAGGCAAACTCTCAGGCAAGAAGGTACTGTATTACTTCTCTGAATGTCTTTTCTGTATTTGAATAATCTCTGCCTGTCTAAATATTCGTAAATTTGGTTTATAGCTCGAAATTCGTCCGAACTAATTTACGTGACTTTATTGAAGTGGAAACTTCTTTAGCGACGTTGAGCGATTCTTAGTCGGGAAAAAACTTATAGTCTCGCGTTACCAATGCTATGACGTCAGCCGCCAACATGATTGCGTTTAAGTGCTGGCGCTCAAAGATAATAAAACTTATACTTCCGCAGCCTATCGTATATTGTGATTATAAATAAACAATACTACAATGTACGTAACTATTGCTACTAGCGGCAATAGATGTAAAAATCAGACAAATATTATATGTTAAATATTACGTTAGGTTAATAAATCCGATTGACAAATTGTGTAGGTTATTTAGGATCGAGTAGTTTAGGCGAAAGGTTTATTTAGAGTCGAGTAGTTTAGGCGAAAGGTTTATTTAGAGTCGAGTAGTATAGGCGAGAGGTTTATTTAGAGTCGAGTAGTATAGGCGAGAGGTTTATTTAGAGTCGAGTAGTATAGGCGAGAGGTTTATTTAGAGTCGAGTAGTTTAGGCGAGAGGTTTATTTAGAAGCGAGTAGTTTACGCGAGAGGTTTATTTAGGGTCGAGTAGTTTTAGGCGAGAGGTTTATTTAGAGTCGAGTAGTATAGGCGAAAGGTTTATTTAGAGTCGAGTAGTATAGGCGAGTGGTTTTTATTTAGAGTCGAGTAGTATAGGCGAGAGGTTTATTTAGAGTCGAGTAGTTTAGGCGAAAGGTTTATTTAGAGTCGAGTAGTTTAGGCGAAAGGTTTATTTAGAGTCGAGTAGTATAGGCGAGAGGTTTATTTAGAGTCGAGTAGTTTAGGCGAGAGGTTTATTTAGAGTCGAGTAGTTTAGGCGAAAGGTTTATTTAGAGTCGAGTAGTATAGGCGAGAGGTTTATTTAGAGTCGAGTAGTTTAGGCGAAAGGTTTATTTAGAGTCGAGTAGTTTAGGCGAAAGGTTTATTTAGAGTCAAGTAATATAGGCGAGAGGTTTATTTAGAGTCGAGTAGTTTAGGAGAGAGGTTTATTTAGGGTCGAGTAGTTTAGGCGAGAGGTTTATTTAGAGTCGAGTAGTATAGGCGAGAGGTTTATTTAGAGTCGAGTAGTATAGGCGAGAGGTTTATTTTAGAGTCGAGTAGTTTAGGCGAAAGGTTTATTTAGAGTCGAGTAGTTTAGGCGAAAGGTTTATTTAGAGTCGAGTAATATAGGCGAGAGGTTTATTTAGAGTCGAGTAGTTTAGGAGAGAGGTTTATTTAGAGTCGAGTAGTTTAGGCGAAACGTTTATTTAGAGTCGAGTAATATAGGCGAAAGGTTTATTTAGAGTCGAGTAGTATAGGCGAGTGGTTTATTTAGAGTCGAGTAGTATAGGCGAG
The DNA here is from genome assembly GCA_014132275.2 of Samia ricini. Classification (NCBI taxonomy): domain Eukaryota; kingdom Metazoa; phylum Arthropoda; class Insecta; order Lepidoptera; family Saturniidae; genus Samia; species Samia ricini. Next base: position 31,136,693 of record AP028162.1, read on the forward strand.
AGGTTTATTTAGAGTCGAGTAGTTTAGGCGAAAGGTTTATTTAGAGTCGAGTAGTTTAGGCGAAAGGTTTATTTAGAGTCGAGTAGTATAGGCGAGAGGTTTATTTAGAGTCGAGTAGTTTAGGCGAGAGGTTTATTTAGAGTCGAGTAGTTTAGGCGAAAGGTTTATTTAGAGTCGAGTAATATAGGCGAGAGGTTTATTTTAGAGTCGAGTAGTTTAGGAGAGAGGTTTATTTAGGGTCGAGTAGTTTAGGCGAGAGGTTTATTTAGAGTCGAGTAGTATAGGCGAAAGGTTTATTTAGAGTCGAGTAGTATAGGCGAGAGGTTTATTTAGAGTCGAGTAGTATAGGCGAGAGGTTTATTAAGAGTCGAGTAGTTTAGGCGAAAGGTTTATTTAGAGTCGAGTAGTTTAGGCGAAAGGTTTATTTAGAGTCGAGTAGTATAGGCGAGAGGTTTATTTAGAGTCGAGTAGTTTAGGCGAGAGGTTTATTTAGAGTCGAGTAGTTTAGGCGAAAGGTTTATTTAGAGTCGAGTAGTATAGGCGAGAGGTTTATTTAGAGTCGAGTAGTATAGGCGAGAGGTTTATTTAGAGTCGAGTAGTTTAGGCGAGAGGTTTATTTAGGGTCGATTAGTTTACGCGAGAGGTTTATTTAGGGTCGAGTAGTTTAGGCGAGGGTTTATTTAGAGTCGAGTAGTATAGGCGAGAGGGTTATTTAGAGTCGAGTAGTATAGGCGAGAGGTTTATTTAGAGTCGAGTAGTTTAGGCGAGAGGTTTATTTAGGGTCGATTAGTTTACGCGAGAGGTTTATTTAGGGTCGAGTAGTTTAGGCGAGAGGTTTATTTAGAGTCGAGTAGTATAGGCGAGAGGGTTATTTAGAGTCGAGTAGTATAGGCGAGAGGTTTATTTAGAGTCGAGTAGTTTAGGCGAAAGGTTTATTTAGAGTCGAGTAGTTTAGGCGAAAGGTTTATTTAGAGTCGAGTAATATAGGCGAGAGGTTTATTTAGAGTCGAGTAGTTTAGGAGAGAGGTTTATTTAGGGTCGAGTAGTTTAGGCGAGAGGTTTATTTAGAGTCGAGTAGTATAGGCGAAAGGTTTATTTAGAGTCGAGTAGTATAGGCGAGTGGTTTATTTAGAGTCGAGTAGTATAGGCGAGAGGTTTATTTAGAGTCGAGTAGTTTAGGCGAAAGGTTTATTTAGAGTCGAGTAGTTTAGGCGAAAGGTTTATTTAGAGTCGAGTAGTATAGGCGAGAGGTTTATTTAGAGTCGAGTAGTTTAGGCGAGAGGTTTATTTAGAGTCGAGTAGTTTAGGCGAAAGGTTTATTTAGAGTCGAGTAGTATAGGCGAGAGGTTTATTTAGAGTCGAGTAGTTTAGCCGAAAGGTTTATTTAGAGTCGAGTAGTTTAGGCGAAAGGTTTATTTAGAGTCGAGTAATATAGGCGAGAGGTTTATTTAGAGTCGAGTAGTTTAGGAGAGAGGTTTATTTAGGGTCGAGTAGTTTAGGCGAGAGGTTTATTTAGAGTCGAGTAGTATAGGCGAAAGGTTTATTTAGAGTCGAGTAGTATAGGCGAGAGGTTTATTTAGAGTCGAGTAGTATAGGCGAGAGGTTTATTTAGAGTCGAGTAGTTTAGGCGAAAGGTTTATTTAGAGTCGAGTAGTTTAGGCGAAAGGTTTATTTAGAGTCGAGTAGTATAGGCGAGAGGTTTATTTAGAGTCGAGTAGTTTAGGCGAGAGGTTTATTTAGAGTCGAGTAGTTTAGGTGAAAGGTTTATTTAGAGTCGAGTAGTATAGGCGAGAGGTTTATTTAGAGTCGAGTAGTATAGGCGAGAGGTTTATTTAGAGTCGAGTAGTTTAGGCGAGAGGTTTATTTAGGGTCGATTAGTTTAGGCGAGAGGCTTATTTAGAGTCGAGTAGTTTAGGCAAGAGGTAATAAGGTCGAGTAGTTGCAAGAAAGGGATAGAGCATTTTCCCCGGATACTCATTTAAAAACTTTAAAGGCTTATCTCAGAAGTTTATTAACCAAATGAAATAAGGTTTTCATTATAAATATTATATTTATAAAGAAAAAATCAAAAACTTTACATGTTGTTTTCAACATATTAAATATTAATCAAATACCCTATACCAACTAAACCATTGGTCATTTTAGTATGTTATAATCAACAATTGAAACCGCTTGCACATCTTGCATAGATAAAGGCCATTCAGTAATTACGTATGGATCAATTTGAGGTTACGCTATACTTATTTTTGATGACATGGGAGAAGGGGAGCTCTGAATAATGATTACGTAACCAATATTTACTTATTTTAAAGTATGATAATGCTTAATATGTTGAATACCCATAAAAATAAGACAATAGGAAAACAATGGAAAGCTGGCGTAAACGCCAGGTAAGTGCTCAAGGGGTTAAGTAATATGTAGATGTATATATATATAATCAAAAATAGGATATAAATTAATAAATAAATAAAATAAAAAGCTTCTTATTTTAACATTGACAACAAGTGTATTCTTATTTGTAGAATGTAAATTTTGATTTTTTTTTTATGACAATGAATATATTTTTAATGTATCTATAGTAATAAATAATATTTAAATATCTGTTTGCAATGTTATTTTTTTTTTTTACTAAACAGATATAAATGTGTATACGATACCTATACCAAAAATATAATTTTTTAAATTTTTGTCTGTGTTTCTGTTTGTTCCGGGTAATCACCGGAACGGCTGGACGGATTTTGACGGGACTTTTTTTGGTAGATAGCTGAAGTTACTCCGCGTAACTTAGGGTACTTTTCATTTTCGATATTTAGGGTTCCGCGTAAGAAAATTGAATAAAATACGATCCAATGATACTTTATCTTAGTACTAAATAAAATTAGGGTTCCGTATAAAAAAATGCAGTGAAGAATATATTTTATAATATTAAAATATAAATAGCAGGTTAAATTTGAACCGGTAGATGTCGAGTTCACGATGCCGTTGCGACCGGACGGTAAGAAGAGACTCAACACCTCCGATGAGGAACGGCTCAAGAACTCTTCATCAGACAGCTGCTACGGCACCATGGAGGATGCCAAGTCCCAGGAACCGCGGGAGAAGGAGGATGACGACGAGGACCCTGATCAGTTCCTATCGCAGTTGGGCTTAGAAACGGACGTCATTAAAAAAATCAACGTTACGCAGGTAGAATGAAATTTTCCCATTTTATTTTCATCGGATGTATAGTTGTCGCAAATTGCTAATGCGCTTAAAAGTCCTCGTGACGTCATCCTTTAACAAAAGTACAGCCAACAAAACAAGTTTTTTTTTTTCACTACATTTAATTTTTTTAGTACTGGGGTAAAGAGTAAAAGTATTTCTTATAAATTGAAGCACTTGCTGCCCATTAAACTGTGCATTTAAATGGGCTTTACTAAATTTCGTGTGAGTTTTAATGTTTTTTACCCGGAAAACTTAGTTATTTTTGAAAATTAAGAGTACCCTAAGTTACGCGGAGTAACTTCAGCTATTTACCAAAAAAAGTCCCGTCAAAATCCGTCCAGCCGTTCCGGAGATTTTGGACCCGGAACAGACGGACAAAAATTTTGAAAATTACATTTTTGGTTAAAGGTATCTTTTGTATACATACATCCATATCTATTTAGTCCAAGAAAATATTTCTTACATTAAAAGAGACACTTAAATTTTATTTATTAGTATAAATGAATTACAAATATTTGAAATCTCATTCTAGACTGGGTGTGCGCTCGCGACTCCGCCTGCATTTCATAATGTATTATTTACTGCGTAATACATAGTTTAAAATTAATATTGGAAATTATTTCCCAAATTGATGGTACTCTCCATTGAATCGTGGCTTCTTCATCGCCATCAAAACATTATTCTCCAATGATTATTTATAAAACTATATTACGCAGTGAAGAAAGAAACGGCGGGCGGAGCCGCGGGCACAAAGCCAGTGTAAATAAATAATAAAGCCGAATTTATTGTGTAATCTAATTGCGTTGTTATTATTGAATAGGCACGTATGAGTAAAACCGCTGAGAGTAACGTCGACAGCGCCGCGGAATCGTTAGTGTTCATCCGGGGGGCGGACGCTCAGGCGCTGTTCAATTTCCTGCTGAACTGCAAGTCCATCGTGAGCCCCACCGGCCCCTTCGCCGGGGTCCCGCCGACGCTGCTGTCCCCCACCGCCTTCCACGGCGGAGCGCTGCAGTCTTTGAAAGTAACTATTCATTTCCACATAATTATTCCAGTACCTAATCTAATTTTAATATATTGCAAAAGAATATTCTAGAAGATTACTTTTTTGTTAACTTAATTGAGTATTAGTCTTATAACTTATTCATATAAACTGATCAATAAAAGCTTAAACAATAAGTTTGTTTTCTTGTCCGAGGTAAACTCGAAAACTACTGGACCGATCAGCGTGAAACCACAACCATTCGACGCGGAATTAATCGCAGATGGTTATAGGCTATATATATTTTTCAAATTCTATGAGCCCTTTGCCATGTTTTTGTTTGTTTATTATTCCTTTGTCGCACCATCACCTCAAAACTACTGAACATATCGGGATAGGACTAATACCTTTCAACGCGGTATTTTTCGTAGACAGGTATTTTTTGGATTCCACCGATACTCTCTCATTTTTTTTTCCATTTACTTTTTTGTACATTTTCCACTTCAATTTACTCTTATATACATTTTTTTTCCGCTAATAAAAACAAAATACTCTTACTTTTATTCATTCATTTGTTTTTTTTTAATTAGCTATAAATGAAACGTCATATGCACAGAACTTATGAAACACGGGCACCAGTGTACGTATGTATGTAATAAGTACATATGTGATTTTTTTCTTAAATCATGTATATATATAAAAATTACCTTTTAAAATATACAGGAAATGAACAAGTGCATTAAATAGTTTAATAGGAAATACCAGACCATATAAACAGCTCGGCTGAATGAGTCGATTACCTTTGCCTTTTTCTTTGAAAATTTTTGTTTTTGTTTGGTTGTTAGTACTTATATATAGGAGTTTTTGGCAGACGGTAAAACTAGGCAGTTTCTATATAAATTCTTCTATGGAAAAAATCAGAACATAGAATGGGGAGATGGTCATTTTGTATACATTTACTATTATTATTTTTTTTTTTTTTATTATTATTGAAATTAAACTATCTGCAGACGTCGGGAAAAAAATGCCTATAATAGCAATTCAAGCAGCTATGCAGTTATAATATTCTTTCGCATATGTGAGCTTAAATCTACTTCTATTAAATTTTTTTGTATCTATATGTTTAATTATTTTGTAGACACTTATTTTGTTATTATTAATTAATTAATTACATAATTATTATGTATTATTACTTGAATTTTTTTTTTATTTTTATTAAAGGTCGTAACAAGCCAAGCAGAACTAGGTCCGTGTCCGCATAATTACCTCATAGTTTGGGTTTGGGCAATTATTGCTTGTATGACCTTTCTGTCTCCATGTTTTATGGTTTACTATTATTTAATATCATTTTCCACCGAGAGGAGCCTGGGGATTACATTTGTATAGAGTTATCGGTGCTCGTATTCAAAGACAAATGTGATGTTTTAACAAAAATAATATAACACTCTATAGGACATTCGAATTCCATGTTTGATATCGGTGTTTTCTTGTATTGTCTTAGGTGAAAGAAAACGTGATACATTCCGATAGTCACAAGTATTATTCTATAGAGCTAAGAGGTCCGATACTCCCGACTACGGTGCATCATCTCTTCGCGATGCTGAAGAGCAGTTCGCTGGGACAGTTCAGCGCTACTTTCGCCCAACACCAGCCGACGCTGGCGTTCTCGTGGGCGGCCACTAGTATCGCCGAAGGTTAGTTATTACCACAGCTATCTGTTAAAGCCATCTATCTATGTATTCATTAGCCCTTAAAAAAAAAAAAAAAAAAACGGAACGCCGACACGCAACCGCCGTCGCGGTCTCTCGCTATATTTTAAAGTGCACATTAATTATCCAATTATACCTTATGCCATTAAAAATGCTGTATTTTGCATATGTTAGGAGCTACCTTTTTTTTTTTTGTCGAGGGGAAATGCATTTACGCTCTACCCTTACCTATTGCATTAGTGAGACCGGAGTCCCCCAATGCAATAGGTAAGGGGGCGCGGAGGGACGACTCCGCACCAGTGTGGGACTCGCCCGGACGTGAAGCGCCCGGAAATACTCACTAAACCCCCCGGGGCCGTCCGCCGCATTTGGGATGGGGGCGACACGGGGTGGCTTTCGCAGTCACCGCGTCGTCCCCTGCGGATTATTCACCTAATCTTTTGTTTTCAATAAATTAAATAACCTGTCGAATACCCTATTTTGGTAGCAAAAGGTAGAACTGGAAAATACCACCGCAACTTATACAGTATGTTCAGGTTTAAACATTTGTGACGATTATCGTGAAATCCGTCAAAGAGCAAATATTTAACAAATAGCGCCATCGGCAAACATTTCCAATCTGTTCTTGATTGGTTTGCATAACGCACACGCACTCTGTTTCAGTTTTACGATAACGGAAAATTAGAACTTTCGAGAGTCTTAACTTCCTATGTATCACACGAAACATAAGTACAGCAATACCCCGCTTAGCGCGACTCCGTTACACGCGGTTTCACTATAACGCGAATGTTAAATTTCGCGCTCAAATGCCTCGCATTACGCGAAAGAGTGCGTATAAACATAATGTAAAGACAATAGATGTATTTTTCCGTAAAAAAAATAAGAGTATGTATTGCATAAAGTGTTCTTAGAATTAAAGTGATTGATTAAAATGATTTGTATTTTTTTGTATTAAATTTTGACTATGTTTAATCATAAGCCTCAATATAAGCGAATTTCAGTTAACGCGATTTTCTTCTGAACGTATCCCTCGCGTAAAGCGGGGTATTACTGTAATAAACATTACTTATGTAAAAGTTTTATTTCAGATGAATCATCGAAGGAGAACGAACCGAATCATTTCACTAAAGCGTTTAACAAAGAAAACCTTTCAGACTGCGGCATCAGTGAACAAATGTTACAGCACTTCTGTTCTCCGGACCCGAGTTACATTAAACCTTTGGACAGTATAAAATATAATACAGAAGATGACACATATACCTGGTGATATTTCAGTGTATTCTTGTTGTATTTTTTTTTTACAAAATTAGTTGTGTTTTTGAAATAAACCATATATTTGCAAAATTGTATTTTCTTTATTTCTGCGGCGTCACCATTAGCATGTTTTATCTGTGGTTATATTATTTAATTTATGAAACACCTACTTATGTGTTCTATGTGGGTTCTCGGTATGTCATGTGATTGTTCTATGTTTAATTCTTAACATTCTACGTCAGTGGTCGTCACACTTTTCTAGTCAAAGCCCAGATAGGTCAATAAGAAGTACCACTACGGGCCGATGTTAATGGATTGGGTAATTGATTCCAGAGATAAATAACATCAATTAATTGACATATGTTAAGCCGTTAAACGCGATTTCCCCTTAGAGTTTGTGTGGCAATAAACCTATGAAGTCATTTTTAACAAACTAATTTACTAACTATAGTCCGTTCACTATAACTTATCTCTTGACTCCCTTCCTTTATGTTGGCACTACAGATCGTCATTGGAAAGTAAATCGATTCTTTCAAATCCAAGCACTGTGATTTTAGAGTAGAAATTAGGGCTTTTTATTGATTTAATCATGAAGGTTCATGCTTTTTGTGAAAGAGAAAAAGCAAAGCTCCGATTATTCCATTAAATCGAGGGCGGTTTGTGTGTTGAAATGACAGGCTATTAAAATCGAGTTGCTAAACTTTATTTAAACTCTGTATGATGTGATAAATATATTTTATTTTTTAGTATATATTTTGTATTAGGGGTATATGTACGATAATTACTATCCATCCGGAAAGTAGTAAAAAAAGTAGTAGGGGCGGGAGGGGAAAAGAAAGTTTAGAAAAGATTTTATTACACCGGACAATACTTACCATATTTCAAGTTAATACGCTACTTCTCGCTATCTGGAAAAATACGCACCAAGAGAATGGCTGTAAAATTGGATGACTTCATGAAACAAAATCTCGAGAAAGATTAATAGAGTTTAAATAGGAAAAATGTAGTTCAAAATAGAAGTTGTTAATGTAGAGACATGAAATTTACCCTATTTAATTGTAAAGCTAAAATTTTTCACATAATTAGTACGACATTATATTTTCTTTGACGAACACTAATGTAATATTAACGAAAATGTTCTTGTTTGGTCTTCATTACTTATGATGATTTGTAGATATTTATTTAACGTAGTTTCCTATGTATATTAAGCTTTGAGAGCTTTCCTTAGTTTAGTAGTCTGTGAAATATCTGTCAATAGTATTGCTATTTATGTTTCGTTTTTTACTCGAACATCAAACTTTAATTCACTTATATTAAATGAGTAATTTTAGTCACTCATAATTAATCTTTTGTCACAATTCATCCAACCTTTTCCATCTACCCTAATTTTTGGGAGACACAAAATGAAAAATATACAGCCAACTGTCAGAGCTACCTACACCTGAACGGAGGGACTTTTAATAGCAACGGACTGTATATGTATACTCGGTTTTGAGTCAAATTATTAGTACATTGCGGGCCGCACAAATACCGTCCAAGGGCAGCAGTTTGACGACCGCTGTTCTACGTAATTTAGTGTTGGTTATGCAATCATAAATGAAGTGTTATGGAAATACTAATACGGAAAAAGAAATCTGAACAAAACTCCCTAAAATAGTTATGTAGCAAAATAACTGTTTTGTAATAAACTTGACCAATGTGATTTTTAAATCTACGTGATATTAGCAACATTATATATATCGTAGCGGTGTGTAGTAGCTGGTTATTGTCATAACGAAACTAAAACAGCTATTGGTTTTTAATAGCAGCTTCTGAAACTATTTATTACTAGTAGCAGCTTTCTATCTCCTAACGATAACCCAAAGTAACCAGTTTTGTCGTTTACCTATTACAAAAAAATAAATGGTTAATTACAAAGCTATTTTAAACAATACAGTATTACTCATATCCTTTTTTTACACGGAATAGGCTCACTGCTTTGGCCACAATCTCATCTGAAGTGACAATGTGATCCAGGATGGTAAACATACTAATTCTAGAGCTGCTGGTTCTCAAGTGATGATGTCGGAACACACTTATTGGTATTTGGCGACAGGTTTACAAAATTTAGGGTGGTAGCTACCCAGGCGGGCATTATTAGAAAATGCCCTATCACCATGCTATAGTTTCCTTCACCGAAAGCTCAGACCGATTTTAGAGTCGGATACCCGCTGCGCAATCATTGCTTTAAATAGGTTAGATACGTTGTGCATTTAATAATCAAAATTGCCCTTTACAACATATTAAAATGAATATCTAAAGAAGATATTAGAGATATAGACAATAAGATAGCGCATGCCGTTGGAAATTAGAAAATATTTTTACCAGAAAATGTATATTTAACTATGCGACGCGCTACCACAATTACTTTTTTGCAATTTCATCTATGGTCTAAAATTCAAATAACAAACGCAATGTATTCCAATAAATCGCGCCAATTCAACAAACCGCACATGCTATCTCACAATGCTTCGTTTTTTATCTCACTCACGCGATCGGTCGAATTCGGAGTCGCTTCGGATTATTTCGTTTTACCGGTCCCGCGATCTGGTGGAGTGTATCGTCCAATCATAGCGATAGCAGGTTTACAATCCTACCATATTATAATCGTTACATCTAATAGTTGTGATTTGTTATCATTACCTAGCATCCATATTTAGTCAGCATATAACTAGCTATCGTATAAAACGCCCTCGACTAATATATCGTACCTTCAAAATGAAAGTAGCCTAAACCTAAAAATTATATTTTGAGAAAATGATTATTCTTTTTTTAAAAGACTTGAACTTTTTTATTCGTCAATATTTTCGTAAATTACCATAACATCGTTCTAATATTCTATAATAGAGTTATTTTACGACTCGATATTATGATTTTTGACTTGAGTGTTTTATTTTTAAGGCGGTGGTATACTTACTACAACAGTAAACACTAACTATCAAACTATACCGCTTGGTTGGTAAAATAAAACAACATAGTTATCATTACTTAATCGTACGATTTATTGAAGTTTATTTTTATTTTCTTTTTAATTTTTGGTAAATTAAAAATAAAGTTTTCATTAGTCCACAATCACTTACACGATAAACAAGATTCATACAGATCAGAATGAAATAAATAATAATTGTGAAATCTTGCATTAAAATGACAATAATATTATTATTACGTGTGTGTGTGTGTGTGTGTGTATATGTAACTCCCTAACTGGATTACTGCACACTAGTCACTATAATAATTATCACTTCAAAACCCAAGGTGGAAACAGGAATCTTGGAAAAGCTTACATCTAAAATGCGTTCATCCGCCCTCACTGAAACAAACAAAACAACCATTAATCACCCAATAATTAACAAACCAATTGTTCTTACAAAGTCAATAAAAGAATTATAACAACTATATATAGTTTAAATTAAAAAAAACGCTTTATTACCTGATGTTGTGTCGAATTGAATTAAGAGTGTGTACAAGAATTTAACGTGGTCTCTTTATGATTTCTGAAAATAATAACAATAGAAAAACACAGATTAGAATAAATAAATAAATTAATAAAGTTACATTATACTTATATAATAATATTATAAATACACAATGTCTGTCTGTCTATTCAGTTGGCTTATAACTTGAAAACGAATTAATCAGTTAACATTATTATTACCATAATATGTTATGAGGTAATGGTGACTCAGTGGTCATGTGGTCGGAAACCATGTCCACGGTTCAATTCCCGCGTATTTTATCCTATATGCATTTATAGTCAGTGAAGGAAAGCATCATTATAATATTACAGTGGTAAAAATTTCTTAGCTGCCATCATGTTAATATGTCGATTCTCCATAAAAATGAGACAATAGGAAAACAATGGAAAGCTGACGTAAACGCCAGGTTAGTGCTCAAGGGATTAAAAATCTATCGTCAAGCACAAATTTAGAGTATGTTGCAGAAGCATCACTTGAGAGGCAGTGCCTTTATTAGGCTTAGCGTGATATAATCCTGGGCCACAAACACTGTCACTTAAGATCATGTGAGATATTTGTCGTTTAAAATGAAACGTCGTCACATCCAATCTAGATTTACCAGGGAATTATACTATTCATTAGTTTAAAATGTATCAGATTTTGAAACGAAGTTTCCTTTATAAGTTCACTCAGGTGGTAGTGAAGTTTTTGGGTTTCACACAGGTTAAAAAACGATTGTTGCTGAACCAAGGGGGGAAGGGGCGGGGACCCTTTTTTTTTTTTTTCGAGGGGAATGCATTTACGCACTTGCTGTCCAGCCAGACCTAAAAGGGACGTACCCTTTCAGGTCTGGCTGAAGCGCCTCGTGATGATGTTTGACAGTCTCTCGCATGTAAGTGCAAGGGGCTGTCACACAGGATTAGTGTGGGACTCGCGGCGAGAAGCGCCGTTGACCACTACCCCACTAAACCCCCCGGACCTCCCGCCACCTAGTTGGAGCAACACGGGTTCGAACTAGTGCATGCACCGCGAAAAGGGGCGGGAGCCCTGACCTTCATTTGCACTGGGGAAGCCGTCGGGGGGCTGGTCTTGGTTGATCGGGACTGGTCCCTAAGCGGGTTAGGGGCTAAACCTTCGAGCTGGGCCGTCCGTCCGGGGGTTATATCGCGGTGCATGCTTGCGATCCCGTGTTGCCCCCCCCCCTCGTGTGGCGGTAGAGACGGTCACTCATAGGGTTTTAGTGGGTAGTCGCTAGGGTCTCCTTCCCTGGTGTTAGTCCCACACACCCTCCCTGCCCCCGCATGAGAGGACGGTGCCTAAATGCATGAGTATATGACAAACATTCAAAACCTTATTTTTTTCAAAAGTGGATGTAACGAGGACTCATATTATTATGTGACTATAATTGTTTTTTTTAACAATACCCACCTAGATCATTATTATTAAGTTTTATTCATATCATCATGTTTTAGCAGTCATTTGAGACTGTAGAGCAGTGGGCGTCAAACTGCGGCCCTTGGACGGTATTTGTGTGGTTTTGGTAGACAATGTGTATCCAGAACCGATTTTACATATATTTGTTCGTGAAGTAGGTTTTCAAAAATTACTTCATAGGTTGTTATTGGCATACAAAATATACGAGGAATTCGCGTTTAACAGCTCATGAAAATATGTCAATGAATAGACGGTATCAACTACCCAATGTATTAAAAGTGCGACAGTGTCATTGACCTATGTGGCCCTTAACCAGAACAATGAATTGTATGATTTCTGTAATTTTTATCATGACAAAGTACTATGCCGATTTTGATTTCGATGACGCATAAAAATGAGACAATAGGGAAAACAATGGAAAGGATGGCGTAAACGCCAGGTTAGTGCTCAAGAGGTTACAAAAAAAATTGCACCACTTTAGTATGAGGATTTATTACTCACAGTAGATGAGGCGGTGGATGCGGGCTGCCCCGGTACAGAGTACTGAGGGCGGAAGTTGGAGAAGTTAGAGGCCGCCGCTGCCGCCGGAGCGAACCCAGGCAAAGTGCCTGCCGCTTGGAAACCCGCCGGGAACTGAGGCATTTGGGCTGTTGGAATGAACACATTTATATATTTTATATCATATTTCGCAACATCTGTTAGCCTACTATAAACAATAGATTTACTTTATTTAGAGATAAAAATGTATCGCAATGTTCATTTCCATCTTGATTTTTTTAAATTATAAAACAAACTTAAATGTGACCAAAGAAAATATGATTTTAAAGATAGGATATATATATTATTTGGATTATATTTTGCTTGATGTAAAATTATAATTTCAATTAACAAGTTATGAAAATGAAACATTAAAAAAAAAAAAAAACGGTTTTCCCAGAGTTTCGAGTTTTCACTTCTGTGTACACAGTCCGAATAGCTGGCTAGTTTTTTTTTAATGATTGAATATAAAGATTAGCGTGTATTAGAATGGTGCGGTGTATGTACCAGCTGGCACGGGGTTGCCGGCGGTGGCCGCGAGCCGCGACAGGATGGACCTCTCCGACATCTGCAGGCGCTGCGCGACCGGCGGGATGCGCGCGAGCGTCGCCGGCAGCCGGGACACGTCCGACTTCATATCCGACAACAGCTCTTCCAACTGGTTCAACACCTTCAAATACGATTACAATTAATTACCAAGTCATTTTGTCCCAAGTTTCTATAATTCTTCTAAGCTTTTTTTACTCAGCGCTTTGACCATCTCATATGATGTTAAATGACAATGTGGTTCAGCATGGTTCTTAAGTGATGCTGCCGAACACACCTATTAGTATTTTCAAAGTTGAGGCGGAAGTTATCAGAAAAAACCCTACCGGCATGCCACTTTTTCCTCACAATGTTTTCCTTCACCGAAAGCAGAGGCTAATTTTAACAACATTAAAAAAAATGTATTTGAACTCTCGTCCATTAACGCGAAATCCGGCCGCACTGCCAACTGAAATTGACTTTTTGTTACATCTTTTTTACATTATATAGTTTTACTCTGCGCACCCCCCCCCCCCCCCCCCCCCCCCCCCTTAAAGTATCTCAATTGCTCGTAATTTTCTCTGTGTCTTCTACTTCCACGAGGGAACGTTATCGGCCACGTTAAGGATATAAACGATACTTTATAAATATGAGTACCTTATGCAGTACAGCGTTGGCTGGTTTGTTCCCGGCTAGTGACTCCTTGCTGAGGTGCTGGTGCGACTCGGCGAGGCACTCGACCTCCGCGAACCGCGCGTTCAACGACATCGCCGGATGGTTCGGGTCCTGGGTCAGGTTCAAGTAGGCAGCCCGCCGGAGCTGCTCTTCAATCACCAGCGCTTGTTCTAGAAGCTACAAAACCATACAGTCATTATTTATTATCACCAAACCCCCCCCCCCCCCCCCCCTCGTCATAAATCGTGACAAGTAAATACTATACAATTATAAAGGGACACACTAAAAAATAGTTTTGAAAATGATGATGAAAATGACGAGATAGCTTTTCCAATACCACCGTAATTTTCCATACACGTTCTCAAAAAGACATGAGGTACATTTCATTCTTGTTTTAATGGGTTTTTTTTTTTATTAATATGGGGAAGATTGCAAGCAAAAGCTAGTATTCTTATGTGTTTGTTCCTCAATAACACGATTAAGACATACAATTTGATTATTTACATAAAAACTCACAGCTATTAAAGAATCAAAAACCAATTTATAAGACAATGTTTACATGTGCGTATATATAATATACGTATAATGTATGTTTGTTGGTATGTGTATATAAGAAAATATGGGTATGGATAAACTCTTGCTTTCTGAAACTGTTTTTAGATTTAATTTTATTATAATGTGTGATGTTGCTCAAGTCTACGGGGTGACTTTGACATCAATAGAAATAACTAAATGGGAGCTTGTAATTATGATTCTGAATAAGTACAAAACAAATTAATATAATTTAAAAAAAAAATTAAATAAAAAAAATATATAATTGAAGTATCAAATCCGTGCGATGCGTATTCGGCAAACGACGAAACAATTTTTCCTACATGGTTACCGGGGTCATCGACCTCTACAAAACGGCTACGCGATTTTGATACTTTATTTGAATTTATAATGCATGTTTTATGGTTCTATTTCAATATTTTTTCCACTAAAAATATTTAAAAAATATTTCTGTACATAATTGAGGAGCGTTTTCACAAAGCGTTACCACAAACATCGTCTCAACAAAGCTTTTTTTTTATGTTTTGTACTCTCTTTCCGTAGCTGATTTTATTGACGTGAATTAAATTTCTGTAAGCAATACGTAAACCATTCAAAATCGATTACAAAGTATTTATAACTTATCAAAACTCCTTACCTTTAGAAAAATAAAAAAAAAATAAACTCGTGTCCTGAAAAAACACGTATCGTTTTGTGAAAACGCTACTCGATTTAATTACTGCCATTAAATTCACCAAAAGTGATAAAGTTACCTTGAAACGCGCCTCGCTAAGAATTTATTCTTAATCTCGAGGAAGTTCCCCTTGCCGACGTCCATTTTGAACGGTTCGTTGATGATAGCGAACCGCAGGTCGTTCTGTATGTCCTGCCAGCGCCCGTAGCCGTGCGTCACGATGCCGGCCAGCAGCCAGTAGTCGTGCCTCCGGTGCCAGATCTCGTACTCGCGGCCGGGCGCCGCGGCGCGCTCCTCGTTCAGCCACAGCGTGTGCAGTTCCGTGAACCCGCCGTCCGCTATGTTGAACATGAACTTGCGGCGCTCCACCTTCAGCTCCTCCTCCTCCTTCACCAGAACGACGTCGTCGTCGTCTTCCTCCTAACGAACAAAACGATTGAATGATTCCACCGAAAGTGCCCACTGCTGGACATAGGTCTCCCCCAAAAAGGGGGTTGGCGATCGCAGTCAGTGTTCGTGGTACTCAGAGGATGCTGCTGCCCATCCCCTGGTTTTAACCCTTAGTCGCCTTTTACGACACCCACGGGAAAGATATGAGGTGGAATTATTCTTAGACGGCACCACAAACCAATTACGAACACATATTTTAACTAATTCTAGCAAGTTTTAAATAAAGTCTGGGTGAAAAAGAAGGGAAAAAGGTGTATTAAGATCGTAGCAAGTGGAAGGACGTAGTTTCTGTCTACCCTCCATGGGAGAAAGGCGTAATGCTATCTATGTCATCATAACAATAAGGAAAGCAAAGAGTTTTAATTAAGTGACGATTAATAACTGGAATTGAAAAAATAAATGCTTTATTTAATTTAGAACCTTGAGATCAGCTTATGAACGTCGATATCAGTTCGGTAAATAACCCAGTCACCAAGAAGATGTGTTAAGAAATTCAATCTATTTTATTTGTTTTTTTTTTTTTTTTTTGCAATATTTTTTTTTGCTATTAAACTCAATGTTTTTTTTACGTATCTTAATTTTTAATGTTTTATAATTTATCACAAAATCGTTCAAAAATTATGCACCCTTTTTGCATTTGGAATGTGATATCTAAAGGTGGTTAATGATAGGATTTCACACACTACCCATGTTTCATCAGTGTTTTCCGTCACCAAAAACTCAGGCTCATTATAAGATATGACTATAATATAATCAAACTCTACTCACCTTCTTCTCGTCTTTAGGCTTCTCAGAAGCTTCAGATTCCGCTTTCTCACTTTTCACATCCTCTTTTTTATCTAATTCTTCTTTAATTTCTTCCTTGACTTTAGTTTCTTTCTCATCTGATTTCTTCTCTTCAACTTTGTCGTCATCTTTTGATTGTTCCTCGTCAACAGACATACGACGTTCTCCATCTTTGCTGACGTCTTGGTCTTTAGTCGATTCACTGTCTTCAACAGTTTCCTCTTTGATATCACTAGTTTCCATCGGTTCATCTTTAACTTTCTCTTTAGCGTCGGGTTTTTCATCTTTACTCTCCTCTTTATCGTCCTTATCTGAACCACCAGGGGTGGGCGCTTGACCGGAGGCCTGTGTCACCTGTGTGGGGGCTGGTGATGGTGCGGCTGACGTTATCGGAGTAGCGGTGGAGGGCGCGGGACTAGGGGCTGCGCTTTCACTCGCACCGGCACTCTTAACCGGTTCCACCGGTTTCCGAATCAACTCCGGCATACTATAATAACCGTTAATATGTTCGAACTCCTGCACCTTCTTTCGTATTAAACTCATGACACCGATTCGAGTGAGGACGTGTTGCCTGGACAATCCCTCGCGGGGCACTCCGTCGGCGAAAGTTTCCGCGTTATCTGCACCCGGTTCGCACAAGTGCCGCATGAATAGGGACACGTACGCTTTGAAATTACGTTCAGATTTCCCTCTGAGATCTCTCACTAACCATTGCGAGTTGAAAGCGTCCTGCGGTGGCATACCGTAACGCATAATGGCGTTGAGAAATGATTTCCTCTGCCTCGCGTTGAAGCCGAGTACTTCCATATTGCCTCCGACTCGAGCGAGGAGAGGCGGTAGGGGCCTATCCCTTTCCTCCCTTTCCTCTCGCCTCTCGAGACGTCTCTTACTACGTCGGCTGAGGAGATCTCCGTTGTCATTCTTCTCATCGAAGTCGTCATCTTCCTTATCATCCTCACTGCCCTGAGAGAAATCTGAATTATAATCAGAACCATTCTCTTGCCACGTTGAGTCTTCACGGTTTTCAGTCTGCGCTACACTACCATCGTTATAGTTCACCTGTTTCCGCACCCTTTTACCTTTACCTAGTGTTCTTGCTTGATCTTCTTGATGTTGTTCGTAATGATGCCTTAAAAGTTTAATCCAGTACGCCGGGTCAGTGTTCTCTGCTTCTTGTTTGATAATTTCGGTATCGACTTCTTCTTCGCCGTCACCTTCTTTGGTTGAATAATTAGCCACTTTGAAAGAACTGAGGTATTCATTAGCCCATGATTCCTTTTGTTCAATACCTTCTTTGGAACGATCAAGCAGTCCTGTCACAGCCTTGTCGTCATAGTGAATAGCTTCTTCTTTCCCTTCTTCTTCTTTTGAATAGTTCTTCTGTACCGAATCTCAAGATGTCGTCTAACTCTTGCTTGGTGAAATTGGCACCTTTCCCCCCCATACCAGGGCGTACCACCAAGTGTGTCAACATCATCTTTCTTTTGGCTACCTGTGTTACTCTCTCCTCGACACTGTTGCGAGTGACGAATCGGTAAATCATGACCTTGTTGGCTTGGCCAATACGATGGGCTCGGGAGAAAGCCTGTATATCATTATGAGGATTCCAGTCAGAATCGTAGATGATGACAGTATCAGCAGTTGCCAAGTTGATACCCAAGCCACCTGCTCTGGTCGATAGTAGGAACACAAACTGTTGAGCTCCAGGTGCATTGAACCTATCAATGGCTTCTTGTCGAATCGTACCAGTGATGCCACCATCAATCCTTTCATATTTATAACCCTCGCCTTCTAGGAAATCTTCCAGGATGTCCAGCATTTTTGTCATTTGTGAGAATATTAGTACTCTATGACCTTGCTCCTTTAATTTCTCAACATTTTAGCCAATAGTACCAGTTTGCCGGAAGCTTTGATCAGCGCTTGCGTGTCGTAGTTACCGTGAGGCCCGAGCGGAGCCTCCTCGGCTGCCACAGGGAACAGGTACGGATGATTACAGCACTTCTTCAAGTCCATCATCACGTTCAGCAAGGATACAGTCTGACCACCGCTTTTTGGATTCAATGCTTCGTAATTTCTCGTAAGAATATATTTGTAATATTTCTTTTGCATCGGTGAAAGTTCTACACGTACGATGAATTCAGACTTCGTCGGCATATTCTTCAATACGTCAGCCTTCAAACGTCGCAACATGTGCGGTCCTAACATTTCGTGCAGCCTTTTCACCTGTTCCTCCTTCGATACGTCGGCGAATTCGTTCTGGAACGCTGCGAGGTCATTGAACTTGTCCTTGTTCAAGAAGTTCAGCAGGTGGAACAACTCTTCCAAGTTATTCTGTAACGGTGTACCGGTGAGTAGTAGTTTGTAGTTGATGTGGTAACCGGCTAAAAGCCTGAAGAACTTCGATTGGTTGCTCTTCAGCCTGTGAGCTTCGTCGACAACGAGAACAGCCCAGTCGATAGAACCGAGGCATGTGGCATCGATTGAAACTAATTCGTATGACGTGAGTAACACGTTGAATTTTACTTGGGACTTGATCTTCGATGGTCTCCCACCACGGTTTGCACCATCATCAAACGTCAGTTCGTTCTCTCTGATGACAGCTCTAGAATCTTTGTCTCCGACATAGGTTATACAATATAAATCCGGGGCCCAAAGTTCGAATTCTCTCTCCCAATTTATGATAGTCGATAGAGGTACAGACACCAGAAAGGGTCCTTTGCAATGCCCCTCTTTAAATAAAGAGTACAGGAATGTGACTGTTTGGATGGTTTTCCCGAGACCCATCTCGTCGGCAAGAATTGTATCTATCCCTTGACCCCAAGAATATCGCAACCAGTTCAAACCTTCCAACTGATAGGGATGGAGTTGCATTCCAGTTTCATATACAAACGGTGGTTGGTCTTCATATTTCTTGTTTAGATTTGATATAGGACGTTCGGGCGGTGGATTATACTTTTTAGGACGCATCTGTAAACCGGTGCTGCTGTCATCTTCATCAGTGATATCCTTATTCTTGCTTTTGCGTCCAAGTTTTTTCCCTTTGGTGCCTTTTGTCTTACCTTCTGATGTTATAAAGGCGCGCATATCCTGTGAATTAAATTCATTTTACTAAATTTTGATTTTATTTTATTTTATTATTAAGTAACAACAACAGAAATTGTTAGCTGCACTTTTGAAGGATTCAATGGTTTTTTTTTCACATTTATTAAGACCATGAATAAAAGTTCTTTATTCATATTTTATGTATTATTTATCTAATTTACAGTGATCCAACAAAATGCCGGCTGTTGTTAGAACTTTCCAGAGGGTTTTTGTGACGCTCCGTATCATTGTTTATAATAAACTCGTGCACAATGACCAAACTATATCACGTAAAATAACATAATATGAGGGCAAATACTACAGGCTAACGAAGAGGCTAAAGACAAACAAGGACTACTATCTCATAATAAACTAAAACCACAGCAAAAACTTCATATTAAATTTATTATTGGTAGGAAAGTGTTGGTGGACATTTATCGTCCACTTCATTTAACTATAATCCTTGTAACTTGTTTCATATATCACCTGACATAACATGACATATACTAAAACCTGACCTGGGAATATATCATTAGAAAAATTAATAGTGTATATTGGTTAACTGTTTTCAAGTTCCCATTAATGAATAGACAGAAATGCCCTTTTATTATATATATATATTCTTTTTTCACAAGTTATAGTCTCAGTGCTTTGACCACAATCTTACCTGATGTTATGCGACAATGTGGTCCAAAATGTTAAACTCTATAGATACTGTTCTCAAGTGATGCTGCCGGAACACACCTATTGGTATTTAGCGACAGGTTTTAAAACTTGAGGGTGGTGGCTACCCAGGCGGACATCATTAGAAAATACCCTACCACCATGCTATGGTTTCCTCACGATGGTTTCCTTCGCCGAAAGCTCAGGCCGATTTTATAGTTATGGGGATCGAACCCGCGTCGATTGACGCGGAATCCATCGCTTCAAATAAAATACTCAGTTATTATAATATTATTACCTGGTAATAGTCGATCGCTTGTTTCAAACCGGCAATGTCGCCGTGTTCCGACTCCCACGTCGCCTGGTCGTAGGACAAGTCGCGCCACTTCACCAGAAAAACGTCGTACCGTCGCGTGATGTGCGGTGGTTTATTACGCGGTGCACCACCAACCACTCGGGTTTCACTCCGTATCTAGAAAATTAATTTTTCGATGTAGCACTAACTTCTGGCCGCGACTTCGGCCGCGTTGGCTTCGGAAAGTGAATCACTGCATAGGAGGTATAAAAATGCCCGAAGTTTAAAGTTAAAGATTTTTAAGGTAAAGATTTAGCTTACTATAAGAGCCATGAAAATTGTTATTCTGTCAACTTGATTATAACATCTTGCTTATTTCTACTTTAACCAAAAACTTGTTTAAGATATATTATATACTAGCTGTGTGTCCGCGGCTGCACCCGCTTTTCATATATTCTTCACTGCGTTTTAATTTTTTTGTACGGAATCCTAATTATTTGCCATTTTTTTTCTACTAACATTAAGGAAAGATATTTCTCACAAATTCAAATATCTATATGTAAAACCGTGGATTTAATCGGATTTTAGCCACAATTTCATGAGTCTTAATTTTGTTACGCGAAACCATAATTTTTTTTCTAAAAATTAAATTACCTAACCTAAGTTATGCAGAGTAATTTCAGCTATCTAACAAAAAAAGTCCCGTCAAAATCGGTTCAGCCGTTCCGGAGATCAACCGTTACATACAGACAAAAATTAGAAAATTGTATTTTTGGTATAGTTAGGTATCTTATATCTTGTATATATTCATATCTATGTAGAAAAAAATATTTACACATTATTTTTTTATTATTATATATTTATTTACGCGTTTTATTTTTTTTTACGCAGAGCGCTAATTATTTTCAAAAATTAAAAGTACCGTAAGTTAAGGGGAGTAACTTCAGTTATCTACCAAAAAAGGTCTGTCAAAATCCATCAAGCCGTTCCGGAGATTACCCGGAGCAAACGGACAGACAAAAATTTTCAAAAATTGTATTTTTGGTATTGGTAACGTAGTAATAACAAATTCATATCTATTAAAAAAATTATTTTTGACATTACAAACAGACTCTTCAATTTTATTGGTTTGTACAGATAACTATACTAATAAAAAAAATTGAAGTGTCTGTTTGTGTCATAAGTTAATAATTACAAGTTTGTATTAAGTTATTTTTTATAGATATGAATGAATGGTGTTTGGGGGAGACTTATGTCCAGCAATGGACATCTTTCGGTTGAATGGATGGTAAAAAAAAATACCATTATTAAAATTTTTGCCTGTTTGTTTGCAATAGGTAATCTCAGGAACGGCTGAATCGATTTCGAAGGAACGTGTTTTTTGGTAGATAGCTGAAGTTACTCCTAGGGTATTTTTAATTTTCGAATATAATTAGGGTTCCGCATACAAAAAAAAACTGAATAAAATACAATTCAACGCATAGTAAATTTTACGGGCAAGGTGCCATAATTTATGAGAAACATTTTTATTCTTATCTTAGTACTATAACAAAACTTTTTTAAGATAATAATTAAGGTTCCATATGCAAAAAATTAAAACAAAATGAAGAATATATGAAACGCGAGCGCAGCCGCGGGCTCACACACATCTAGTTATATAAATGTTCTTGGACAAAAAAGCCCAATCAAATTCATGTCAACAGCGTTATGAATGAAACGTATCCCGACCTATAATATGTCTCTTCTAGCAGCTTGTCGTTGGACTCGTGATCGCGCGTCTGTTTGTCCTTGAGCCGCTTGACTCGGCCGTCGCGCTCGTCGAGCGGCTCCTCGAGCTTGGGCGGCTCCTCGGGGTCCGACTTGCGCATGTAGTACCGGTACATCAGCGGGTGGAACACGTCCAGCTGGATACAAAACACCGTCAATACTCTCGCGTTTACAAAACATTCGCGTCACCAACATGCTGCAGTATATCATAGGCATAATGGTTGCACCGCACATCGGCCGGGCCGGAACAGCAGAGCGCTATTTACTATAGAAGAGCTCGCGCACAGCTCGCGCTCGGGTCACGTCGACGCGATATATTTTATAGAAACAACGCGTTTGCGCTCGCGTCCCGGCCCGCCCGCTGTGTAGCGAAACCACAAGATGGTGTTTTTAGTGCTGATTAAAGATTTCAATTAAAATATTATAAAATTTAAACATTAATAAAACAGTGTTTTCGAAAGTTTTTTTTTTTTTTTTTATACGGTATAGGCTCAGTGCTTTGACCTCAATCTCACCTGATGTTAAGTGACGATGTGGTCCAAGATGGTAAACGCACTAAGCTTAGAGGTTTTGGTTCTCAAGTGATGCTACCGGAACACACTTATTGGTATTTGGGGACAAGTTTTCAAACTTGAGGGTAGTAGCTACCTAGGCGGGCATCATTAGAAAATGCCCTTTTTTCTTTTTTTTTGACGAGGGGAATGCATTTACGCACTACCCTTATCTATTGCATTAGTGAAACAGAAGTCCCCCAATGCAATAGGCAAGGGAGCACGGAGGGACGTCTCCATGCCAGTGTGAGACTCGCCCGGACGTGAAGCGTCCGGAAATACCCACTAAACCCCCCGGGGCCGTCCGCCGCATTTGGGATGGGGACGACACGGGATAGCTTTCGCAAGCACCGCGTCGCATTAGAATTTGCCCTACCACCATGCTATGCTTTCCTCACGATGTTTTTCTTCACCGAAAGCCCAGGCTGATTTTAAAGTCGGACATGTGAGGATCGAACCCGCGTCGATTGACACGTAATCCGGCCGCACTACTACGCGCCATCATCACTTGATCGATACCGTTATTGCGAGCAGAACTGTTGACATACAAAGTCAACAGACTACTAACCTGTAACTCCGATATCCAGCTACAATGCCAGTAAGATCTCTCGTGCCATTTGACGAAAAACTCGCGGGAACGAGGCGCCTTCGATTTAGGCGGTTGTTCCTTCCAACGCCACGTTAGAATCTTGGCCACTTTCCCGTCGAGCGGTGGACACTGGAAATAACAATTGGACATTAAATATCACATAACCTTCCTCATAATAGACGGGATTGCAATCTATATATATATAAGCAAAGTTTGTTTTCTTGTCCGAGGTAAACTCGAAAACTACTGGACCGATCAGCGTGAAGCCACAACCATTCGACGCGGAATTAATCGTAGATGGTTATAGGCTATATATTTTTCAAATTCTATGAACCCTTTGCCATGTTTTCTCAATTTGTTTGTTTATTAATTTATTTGCTCACAGAAAACAAAAGACAGGCATTTATCATTGTAATATACATTTTTACCGCTAATAAAAACAAAATACTCTTACTTTTATTCATTCATTTGTTTTTTTAAATAACTTATAAATGAAACGTAATATGCACAGAACATATGCAACGCGGGTGGAGCCGCAGGCACCAGCTAGTATTTATATGATTCGGTTAATTTCTATTTCTGCAGTTTATTAACCTCTTTAGCACTAATCTGGCGTTTACGCCAGCTTTCCATTGTTTTCCTATTGTTTCATTTTTATGGGTAATCGACATATTAATATCGGTATATATATGCTTATTTAAATTATAAACAATGTTTACCTATAATGTACCTAATACGAAGACGGATATAAAAAAATGGTATGAATGATATTTTTACAAATATATTATAATGAAGAGAAAATAAATAAAATTAAATCAACCTTTCTTTTGCGCTTAAAAATAAAAACAATTGCATATATGTCGCTAGTGTGAGAATAAAAATTCAAACCCCGTATCTGCGCTTATAATGGTCTTTTTTTTTTACTTAACACTAATCGCTATCATACTTTAAAAACTACAGAAAAGTTTAATCTTAAACGCCCTATAATTACTTAAAAAATTAACTATAAAATATTTCATTTAAAGGTAAAAGAGACATTTGTTCATTTCGAGACAATTTGTTTGTCCTTAAACTTCTCTTAGTTTTGTTGTTTTTATTTTTCTCTAAGCTATTTGTTATTTTACTATCTCATTAGTAATATGTTTTTCAAATACTTTACATATGTGGTTCATTCATTAATATTTTTGACCCTCAAATCGTCAAAATATAACAAAGCTCTTAGAAGTAGTATATAATATATAAGTTGTGGGTCATCCAAATGAAAGACCCTCTTTAATTTATGAACTTAATATAAATAACTGCCTCGGTGGCGCAGTTGTATTACGATGCGACTGCCGTTCCGAGGTCTCGGGTTCGATCCCCGGGTCGGGTCAAATGGTATTGGGTTTTTCTACTCAATATCATCCCGGAGTTTGGAATTTGTGACCCGATATGGCGACAGGCTCGCCCTTGTCACATCTGGGACGGAACTAAGCTCGGCGGAATGTGAGTGGTGTAGTTCGCTATTTCACCTCTGCCTAACCCTTCGGGGATAACAGGCGTGAGCTTATGTTATGTAATATAAATATACGTACACTACATCGTGGACATTTCCATTCTCCGTCTGGCACTTCCTCCAACGGTGGGTTTAGACAGAACCGATGATACGCAGACGGACAAGAATCACAACAGAGTAGCTCACCACCGTCCTTGCAGATTCTGCAGACAAAATAAAATCTTAGTAAAAAACTAAAAATACCGAACCCAAATTATAATCAGATTAATTTCTTTTTTTTTCTGTTTCTTTCATACAATATCCAAAAGGAAATAGGATATATTTTTTTAAATTATTAATGCATTAGAAATTGTATAAAACTAGAGAAAACATCAATTATAGTGGAGGTTCAAACTATAATTTTAACATTTCAGAGCCCTCCCCCCCGCCCCTAAAATTTATAAACAATCGTACTTTTTACGACAAGAAATTTACAAATAAATTTTGCCCCGTATGATGTTTTACTGACTACAACTAGGAAATGGACGAAAGAAGTAATTACATATGCAAATACTTTAAAAACTGTTATTTATTTTCAAATAATGACAATTTAAAAACTGGCAATGTATCATTCTAAATCGAGAATATTATAATTATGTAACTAGTTGAAATCATCTGACGCTGAGTTTGAATAATTCGCTTTGTAGAATGGCGTTTACAAGTAAAATAGATGCATTTGGAGCACTGAATTGATGTGGATGTTTCTTCTGCATTATACAAAACGACAAGTTCCCCGTTTTGGCCTATTTTCAGCAATCCTGTCACTAAAGTGTTCAAATAAACACTAAAAAAACGCTATTCAAATTCTACCAAACTGCAAGTGTACCCTCAACACGTGTTTTTTTTTGTAATAACACATCAAATAAACCCGGTAAAATCCATTGCAGGTCGTTACCGCCTAAATAAAAACTAATTTTGTCCTAATCGTGTCTCGTCTTTTCCTAAATACGGAAAACCATTTACCACATATTTCGTCTCTACATCGGACGCTAACCAAAATTTCATACCAAATTTTTGAGGTTTGTTTGGCATATATTGAGTAAACCTGGATCTGGCCTTTGATGGAAATAGTTGCTCATCCACGGTAAAATAAGCTCCCGGTTTGAAGCAATTTTTACTGTTTTCAATAAATTTATCCCAAACTGCTGAGACTAAAGCGAACTTGTCTGTCTGCAAACGTTGACTCGACTTTTTTTTTGTCGAAACGAATGTATCGCAGAATCTCTGTAAAATCACGTCTACTCATAGTGTTAGAGAAAAATGATGGTCCCCACTTGTTATTCCACAAATATTGAAGCCTCAAATTATTTCCTTCGTACGCTCCACGTGCATATAATATTGCTAGAAATGCCTTCAATTTTTCTTGCGTAATTGTCCAGTTTTTCCCCAAAACTCGAGAGGCTTCTAACTCAGTACAAATTCGAATATGTTCCAAAATGTGGTTGTCAATCAGTAATAGGAACACACTACTTAGATTCCCGTTCATAATGTTTCTTTTAGCATGTGCTGTTGGCCCGTGTACATCTTTGAAAGCACTATGAAGTGGTAATCTACCAACAATACCTCCTTCTTCAATTCTCGTCCAAATAGTTCCGTCGGAAGCAATTCCAGTTTGCTGATTTGGTATGTTACTTCCACATTCATCTTCAGAACTGGAAGGGAATCGCATACATCGTCGTGTGCGTTTGTTTAGAATATTTTCGAAATTGACTGATCTATATTGTCTTCATCAGGAATTTCCTCATCGTCACTTTCGATAATAGCACTACTATTATCACCGTCACTATTACATAATTCACTCTCTACATCTGAACATTCCTGAGGTATGTTAGTTGCATTTTCTAAATATGCTTATCAAAATGACGTCATCAACACAATGACGATAGTGAAAGAAAACAAAAGACGATAAAGAAAGATACAAAAGACGCTTCTGTGCTATATGTACTGCAACGGTCTCATGATTCTCCCAAAATCATACATTTTTTAATAAAAACACAACCTGTCATTTTGACTGGTAATGGTATAAATGTCAATAACAAAAATTATATTTGTTACTAATGTATAAAAAATAACATTTACTTTATAAAACGTGTTCTCTAATTATAGCAACAAAAGTCATAAATTCATTTGTTAAAAAAAAAGTTTTACTTTGTAGGAATTTTGAATTGAAATTGCACGACCAGTCTAAATGACTGGTCTGGTAAATCTAGTGTTAAAAATGTAATCCTTGTAAAGTCAGGTTGGATGGCTATGGGGAGGGGGGGGGGGGGGAGGTGGTTATAGCTGTAGCGGTAATCACTCCTCCTCCTCCCCGGACGATGAATGCCTTTCTTTAGAGAGGTGGGCTAAGAGGTGGGTGGGGAGAGAGCCTGTGGGTCAGACATCGGTATTCTCCCCCCATCCCCATTGGGCTTGCCGCAGGGGGCGACGCGGAGCAATGCGAACGCAATCCCGTATCGCCACCATCCCAAATGAAGCGGGTGGGTCTGGGGGGTTTTAGTGGGTATTTCCGGACGCTTCACGTCCGAGTGAGTCCCACACTGGTGCGGAGACGTCCCTCCGCACCCCCTTACCCATTGCATTCGGGGACTTAGGTAAAAAAAAAAAAGTTAGATGCCTAGTATAAAAAACGATTTAGATCCCAGTTGCCAATGATGGTCACCTGCAGAACTCCTGGTGCTCGTCATCGTCCTCTTGGTCCTGGTTGCCCTCGGACTCGCAGTGAGGACAGGACCACCGGCCCTCGGGCGTCTCCTCCAGCTCCGGCTCGAGGCACACGAGGTGGTAGGCGCGAGGACACGTGTCGCACAGTATAATCTCACCGCCTTGTTGACACACCTTCGAATACATATGTTTATCTATACTAATAAATAAAATTGAAGTGTCTGTTTGTAATGTCAATTTTTTTTCTACTAAATAGTTAAATATGAATGTATAAACGATATCTATACAAAAAAATACAATTTATGAAATTTTTGTCTGTTTGAAATGGGTAATCTCCGGAACGGCTAGACCTTGGACTTTTTTTGGTATATAGCTCAAGTTACTCCGGGTAAGTTACGGTACTTTTAATTTTCGAAAATAATTAAGATTCCGCGTAAATGAAATAAAACACATAACAATTGAATAAAACATCCGATTCAATGCTTTATGGGCAAACGCCCTAAATTATATTTATGAGAAGTATTTTTAGTTTATTTCCTAAATTATTTTAGGAATATAATAAGGGATCCGTATGAAAAAGAGATTTGTATTTTTGTACGTAAGAAATAAAATTAAAAACTACTGGACCGATTTGGATGAAATTTGGTATGGAGATAGTATGAAATACAGGAAACTACGCGGGTAAAACCGCGGGGATCCACTAGTTTTAATTAAAATTGTATGGTGTTCGAGCGAAACTCTTAGACCCCAATTGGTTATTTATACTACCCTCGTGGTGAAAATCTATCATTCTGTTTTAGAACTTTCCAACAAATTTTTGTAACATATAAGAATTTATCATGCTGTCTCATTGTTTCCAATACAATTATACACAACTAGCTGGTGCCCGCGGCTCCGCCCGCGTTTCATATGACGTTTCATTTATAGCTAATTTAAAAAAAAAACAAATGAATGAATAAAAGTAAGAGTATTTTGTTTTTATTGGCGGAAAAAATGTATATAAGCGTAAATTGAAGTGTAAAATCTACAAAAGAGTAAATCGAAAAAAAAAATGAGAGAGGATCGGTGGAATCCAAAAAATACCTGTCTACGAAAAATACTGCGTTGAAAAGTATTAGTCCTATCCCGATATGTTCAGTAGTTTTGAGGTGATGGTGCGTCAAAGGAATAATAAAAACAAACAAATTGAGAAAACATGGCAAAGGGCTCATAGAATTTGAAAAATATATAGCCTATAACCATCTACGAATAATTCCGCGACGAATGGTTGCGGTTTTACGCTTATCGGTCCAGTAGTTATCGAGTTTACCTCGGTCAAGAAAACAAACTTTGCTTATATATATAGATTAATGTGTGCCGTGTGGTGCCGCCTAAGAATAGTACCACTATCCCATATCGATACGTGGGTGTCGTAAAAGCCGACTATGAGACATAAACCAAGGGATGGGCAGCAGCATCCTCCGAGCACCACAAACACCTACTGCGGTCGCCAATCCCCCCTTAATGGTAGACACCAATGTCCATTAGTGGACGTCTTATGATTGAATGAATGAATGAATGAAAAAATATTATTTACCTCACAGTAATCCTGGTGTTCGTGTTCACCCTCAGCGCCATCTGGAAACTTATTTGTAGTCTTTAACTTTTTCTTCTTCTTCGACTTATTGCCGATCTTGGTCTTTGCCTTCTTTTTCGGCTGCTGGAAGTTTATACGGAAAAAAAATTATTCAACATCAGTTTAATTTCGAAAAATAATATAGTAACAATTCCTAAACTTCAATATTAGAATGTTGTAGACACTCTTGGGTTTATTTTTTTTTTAAGAAACAAGGTTAGAAAAACTAGCTCCTTTTTTTATTACTTTTACAAAGCTTACCTGTGCACTAGGATCATCCTCTTTGGGTGCAACGACTTCCTCCGGAGTCGCAGAAGTCGCTGGCTTCGGCTCTTCCGCTTCAGCTAACATCTGCTCAAACTCTGCGTCCGAATCAGAATTCACATCCGCACTCCCTTCCAAGTCTTCCTCCTGTGGAATATAAGAATTATGCTTCTAGTATAAAATCAAAACTGGCAAAGTAAGGCTGCCATATAATTTGGCAACATGTAATTTTTTTTAACAGAGTATCTAAGGAAGATAATTAGATAGTTAAATTTTATTGTTATTAGTCTTCGCCTAGAAATTAAACCGTAATCATTACTGAAAATTTAAACAAAAAAAAAACTATTTATTTGCAGTACATTTTTCATTTTATTTCTCTCCCTAATTTGCCCAAATTTAATTCCATGTACACCCAACATTTCTTTTAACACACGAATATATTTAAATATGTAATCCTTACTAATATTATAAATGCGAAAGTACTTCTGTCCGTCTTTTTGTCGCGCTTTCACGCCAAAACTACTGAACCGATTTAAATGAAATTTGGTACATAGATAGTATAGAGAAAGGACATAGGCTACTTTTTAATGCGAAAAAAGGGTTGTAAGGGGCTGGAAGGGTAGAAGTATTATCATTTTGAGAGCTAGTAGCTCGAAACTTATTTTATAGGCTGTTGATTCGATGTAAATAAATATGACATTCAAAGTTTATATGGAAATATGTAATGTTTATGTGACTATTTTTATAAGTTTTCGACAAAATACTAAATATTAGATTTATTCTGATGTAACATTAACGTGGGGTGCGGGGAGGGGTGGAGCGCGGCGTGGTCGGCGCACGCGTCACGTTCCGCGTTCAGCCAATATAGATCCGACAAGCGAACGAAGTCTCGGGCACAGCTAGTAATATATTATATGAATAATGATAAATAAAGTTATCTAACCAAATTGAAAAATGAATTAATACTAAATAAGCAAAAAAAAATGCATAAAGAAATTTTAAGTGAGGTATTATGACAAAAAAAAACTATAATAAGAGAAAAAAAATTACACTGCTAGTGCGTTTCCTCTTGCTGAACTTGATCTTCAACGTGGGCACTTTGGGCTTACGCCCGGGCTTGCCTCGGGGCGTGGAGCTGCCCGAGGACATATTCTTCGGTCTGCGTCCACGTTTACGCGGCATGTTCGCGCCATCGTCGCTCGCTTCTTCCTCTTCATCATCCTCCGGCTCCTCAATCGTCTCATCAGCCTTTTATACATACAAAAAAAAAACGTTATTCAACCATAATCATTTTTTAAAATATTTGTGCAAAAGAAAAAACTAACAATTTCTATGACAGTTTTAAAATTTATACAGTTGAGAAACACGAGTAGAAGAAATTACTGAAATGTTTTATCTATATATATCTACATATAATTAAACACAAAACAAGGCATTCCACTATTGGGACAATTCTCTTAAAACAGATCTATTTCGTGTTGTGTAATTGATTAAAATATCTTATTCATTATCAGAACAAACAGACGGAAAGTTAATTGAAACAAAATCAACAAGTGTTAATTTGTAAAAAAAAAAAAAAAAAAAAAATAAACACTGAAATTAATAACTTCAATAGCTTATGGACATATTTGAAATTATAAAATAGCTAAAACTAAAAACTAAATTGTTCTAGAAGCCCACCTTTGCATCTTTGGGAGTGCGACCTGGTCTCTTGGATACGTAGTCAGATGCCGTAGAAGTGTTTGTGTTTTCTTCAGATCCCATTGTCTGTATTGGTCCGCTGAGATTCGGGTTCGTTTCGCAAAACATACGCCATTTAGCGGCCACCAACATCATGAGCTTAGATATTGGTACCTGAATTTAAAAAAAAAAAATTGTAAACGGATATTATATATGAATCAAATAACCCTTTCACATAGATAATGCTTTTCATTATTATTCGAAAAGGGGTTAGGATAGTCCTGTATCATTGCGACATAATAATATCTATTGTGACTGCCCTAGACCTGCAGTAGAACCTTAGATAATACTTACAAACCAAATTATCTTTAAATAGTCATAAGCTAAAAAATAATAAAGAAGTTTTTGTTTTAAATAAATGGCAAAAATAAAAACCGGTTGAAAATTGTCAAAATCGTTACATAATTAATAATAACTATTGAAAATTTGTATAAAAAAACTACTCCCGAATTTATCTTCAATAGTTACTAAATAAAAACAAAAGAAAATCGATTGAGAACCAGAGTAGAAAATAATATGAACTGTTTAATCTTTGTCTATTTAATACATGTAAATTTTTGACAACACATAATTAATATATCCTTTGCCAATAAAAATGAGACAATAGGAAGACAAAAGGAGACAATGGAAAGTTGGCGTAAACGCCAGGTTAGTGCTCAAGGGGTTAATAACTTACTTTTGGATTCTCTTTGACAAGCATGGGCCGTACGTGTTGTTGGAACAGTTTGTATGAGACTAAATTCTCATAATCGGCATCTGTATACTGTATGTCCACATCAGCGAGGCTAAATGAAGAGCACACTTCCTGCACAGTGGGCATTCCTGTAATACAAAATCTCCTATTTCTTTCTTATCTTTAAAACGAGTGTAGTTAGTTTTTCTACAAATTTCCTAAATAAACTAGATTAAGATTATCAATACATTTAAATTTAACATTGTTAGTGTTTTTAAAGAGAGACGTAAAAGAAATTTGAAGACTAAATACTTTTTTTCATAAAAATAAAATACAGTGCGAAAACAATAATGGTTCAGTGGTAAAGTCATATACCAAGTCAAGTGACATAGGTTCGAACCCACCTATCCTATAGTATAAATTCTGAAAGAAAACGTAATGAAATCAACAGCATTATATTAACGTCTGGCTTCATAACGCACATAAGTGTGAAAATCATTCTAGACTTAGGCATGATCCGGCCTGTCGTCTTGTATGGATCAGAATCTTGGCCCAGAAAGGTGATGAATGAAAGGAGACTGCATCCAGCCCAGGTGAGAATGTTGTGATGAATGTGGGGGGTAACAAGAACGGACTGAAATAGGAATGAATATATTAGAGGAAGTTTGAAAGTGGTATCCAGTTGCAAAGAAGGTAAGGAACAGACATCTGTCTTGGTATGGGCATGTAATGCGTAGGGTGGAAGAGGATGTTGTAAGAAAGGTGTTGGATATGAATGTGAACTGGTAGGGAAAAAGGAAGACCAAAAAAAAAGATGGATGGACTGTGTGAAAGATGATATGTTTAGAAATAGAGTGAATGTAGGTATGAGACTTCAAATAGAGATTAATGGAAGAGCACATGTTGTGCCGACCCCAAATAAAAATGAGGTAAGGGCAGGGAGATGATGAAGTAGTAGCAATAGTAGTATCAGTACGCCATTCACGTAATTAAATGGTTATTCGAGTCTGTATTCAGGCAAAAAAGAACCACAGTATCTTATCTAGTCAATAATAGCCAATAGATATCTATGCTTAAGAAGTAATATTTAAAGGTTTTTATATCAGTGCGTAATACCATTCACACCGCTATTGGCGTGGTCATTTAAAAATTATAACCTTCTCTATGGTCTTTTGACAAAGTGGTTGATGTTAGCTTTACGATAGTTTGATCGGCTGTTAGTCTAGTACACTATCGGAACAATCCATCGCATGAATACTACTCTTTCACGAATTCTTTGGCCTTCAGCTTCCTTTGTAAACTCATAGCTTCGCCACAAAAAAACTTGTCCGAAGAACTTGCAAATACGAATGTGTACTAGTATTCATAGACGCTTTATAATATCAAGTTTTTATCGTAGGAAAATCGAAATATATTATTAGTTCATCCAAAAATTAACGTAATTATACAGAACGTAAAAAGTCATACAGAATCCACCACACAAGAGAGGATTCATTTGCACGTTCCGGTGTAAAAACTTGTCAAAATAAGAAATCTCTATTATCGATTACGAATGGCTTCATAGTTGATATTAATAAACGGAAATAAAACCTATATTATTCGTGTATCGAAATTAATCGAACGTGTGAAATAGCTATTATATTATGATTCGATGTCTGACTCGATAGTTCATACGTGTCGTATCCATTTTTAAATGTAAATACATTCATTGCCTACATATTCACTGCAGATTTGTTTTTATAGTCAATACTATTGTAGCGATAAATACAGCAAAATTATATAAAGTGCAATTGATTTTTTGTTTATTATGGGACTAGCTCTGTCCCTGCGGCTGCACCCGCGTTTCACATATCCTTCACGCGTTTTTTTTACGGAACCCTAATATATTTTTTTTGTACTAAAATATTTATAAGTCAAAATATTTCTCATAGATTTAAGCACTTGCCCGTAAAACTGCATTCAATCGGATTTTTATTAAAATGAATTTATGAGTTTTAATTTTTTTACACGGAACCCTAATTATTTTCGAAAATTAAAAGTACCCAAGTTACGTGGAGTAACTTCAGCTATCTACCAAAAAGCCTTGCCAAAATCCATCCAGCCGTTCCGGAGATTAGCCGGAACAAACATGCAGACAAAATTTTTAAAAATTGTATTTTTGGTATAGGTATCTTACTTACATTCATATCTATTTAGTAAAAAAAATATATTATAAACAGACAGTTCAATTTATTAGTATAGATAATTTCAAAAACTATGTAACTGTCTTTAAAATATATTTAACCTGTAAAAAGCTACAAGTAAACATAGGCTATTTTTTTAATAGAATTTTCTATATACTCGGGTGAAGACGGGACGGGTCGCTAGTATCATATGATATTTTTTAGGAATTATTATAAAAGTTACATGTTTTCTATGTATATAGTTAATATTGAAAATTACTTATATAAATATTTTCAAACATTGTACGTAACAACGATGTCCTACTTTGGTCCAAATTATTTCTTTTGCAGTTTCTCTGCGGTGAAAGTTGTTATGTAATTTATGATTTTTTTTGCATGATGACACTACTATTATAAAACCTATATTAATTAAACTTATACTGAATAAAAATAAATAGATTATCTATACTTAAGATAAAGAAGAATGGGCAGTTAACTAAAATTTGAAAACATATAAAGTATTAAAATTATAATTTAAACAATAATATGATCCCACACCACCAGTTAAAAGGATTAATAGAAAACAATTAGCTTTCGAATTCGGAACGAATACAATATAGCAAAACCTACTCGTGGCATGTAATACTAGTTCAACTACGAAGTCATCGGGTCATTGCCCTCACTGGCATTGTAAGGTCAACCATTGAAAACATTTATAGTTTTGGCGATATCATAATATTCATCGAAAGCATGGACTTAAACGTCGCCGCGGACACGTGATCATGTCTTTGATGTTAAATTAAACGGATTCTATTTAACCTTAAAAGTAATGTTACAATTCTTACGTAATAGATATAGTATAACGATATTTATATGTGATACAAATGATTCTGTTAGTTTTAGACTTTACAGATCGGCCAGATAAGCAGTACTATGTCAGGAACGAATGTTTTTTTTTCTCCATTGAATTGTATGTAGATGACCAAAATCATCTAATGCGATTGAAGATGATAGCGACATAAATTAGCCATAGCGTCATTAGTGAAATGAAATGGCCGCGCGTAAAGATGTCTGGCGACAGATTTTTTCAACTTTAGAGTAGCAGTTACCGATTTACCTGACAATAAGTTCAAGTATTATGTCAAGCAAGTTTTAATCTCAAAAGGTTATTACAGGGTGGATCATTACGTGAACGGTAGTGATGTCTGGAATTAACCCACATCTCTGTGCTTCCACTAAAAACTACGATTTGTATAGTTTTTTATATGACAAAAAAATGATATATATTATATTTATGAAAAAAAAAAAGAACCAGATCGAGTTTCTTGCCTGCGCTCTTCTCGACTGGGTTGTTTTCCGAACCGGTGGTAGTGTTTTAGACGTTCATAAGCGCCTTCTTAGGGCCTAAATTGAATAAATAAATTTTGATTTTGATTTGAGTTAGTCAGGCAGACATTACAAAATACTCTATCTACCACATAGAAAATATAGTATGGAGTACTAAAAATATAGGTATTCATACCTATATTTAACGAAATTGCTAGGCTACTGTAATATCCCACCTATATAATTCGACGTGCATACCATTATTGAATCATTATCAAATCAAAATAAAACATGTTATTTAGTATAACATCATGTGACTTTTTTAAAGACTTATACATTCTATGCTAGTTTGTGCTCATTAAACGTCTTACGTAGTAAACACTATATTATTGATAATTTACTGTAATATGAACGTCTGAATATGAGACTAAACTGTTGAGTCATGTATTTATTGCACATTTCCATAGATTAGAAAAAGAATGTTTACATATACTTAATACATTTTAAAAGATTAACACGTGATTAAAATGCATTCAAAGAAAATGTCACGCCAGAGTTTTATGCAAATGTTTAGCTTTATAAAAATTGGCACATAAGAGTTATTCTGTAATATATAAAATTTCTTTCGAGAAAAAGATTGCATTTAATGTTTAATTTGATAATGTTTATTTAAACTGGAATAAATCTTACCACAGCCAGAATCGGATGCCGCCGGTGTGGATGGGGTATTGTGTTTACTGCCTCGCACTTTACGTGATTTCTTGCCTGATGACATAGCGCTTAGAGCATAATCGCTATCACCCTCCGCTTCAATCTCAAGGCCAAAATCATCATCCTAAATAAAAAAAAATAGTAGATTAATCCTTAATCTTTCATTTCGCACAAATTAACTCGAGTTTTTTAATCCATGTTTTTATGAATACAATTAACATAGATGGAATAGTTGCGTAAGTGATTTTTTTCTCTATGGTAGCTTAAAATATCGTTTACCCGTAAAAATGAGACAATAGTAAAACAATGGAAAGCTGGCGTAAACGCCATGTTAGTGCTCCAGGGATTAAATACAATCTCAGGAGAACTGTGATTAATAAAAAAAACGACAATAATTGTTATCATAATCTCAAATTTGAAGCACTCAAATTTTGATGCAAACTATGGTCATAGTTTTCTAATATGGTGGTTGGAAACCAGTTAGGAAACAATGTTCTAATTTGTAATACCCCTTTAGACATTCACCAAGGCGACTTACATACTTGAGATACGGACTTGAGTGTTTCTGATAATATTTACATATAATTATACAGTGATTCAAGGGGGGAAACTCTTTATAATCATACATATCACACTAACAAAGCAGAACAGTTCAAATTCTTTTTACTTCCAAAGCATTTGAATTCAAAAATGAAAATTAATGCAAAATGCAATCACATGAGGTGATATTGTAATAGTATACCAGTTTCAGCATTGTGTTATGAAATTAGATTAACAAAAACCAAAAATTACTTCACAGACACGGGGTTATTAGATGAAAAAAAATCATTTTTTCCACAGCAAAATTATTAGTATAATGCTTAACTTATGTTTCATTTAGTATTGAAGAGGAAATCAGTTTTGTTAATAATGTTTAAAGAATGCATACAGATACATGCAGAAGATGATATGGCTTTTGAAATAAAACCATTTTGCACTATATTACATTAAATACATTCATTTTGTTTATTTGATTTAAGTAATAGTACACAACAAATATAACTTGGATGAAATGGCGACAGGTCTCTGGTGTGATTTGTGACTCCAGGATGCCCCTTAAATTGAAGGGGAGGATATATAAGTCCATCATAAGACCTGTCATATTGTATGGATCAGAATGCTGGGCTAGTAAGAAGATGGATGAGAAGCGACTGCATGTAGCTGAGATGCGAATGTTGAGATGGATGTGTGGTGTTACAAGAATGGATAAAATAAGGAATGAATATATTAGAGGGAGTTTGAAAGTTGCGTCAATGGTAGAAAAGTTGAAAGGTTCTCGTTTGTCGTGGTATGGACATGTTATGAGAAGAGAGGAAGCGCATGTGGGTAAAATAGTAATGAATATGAATGTGGAAGGATGGAAAAGTAGAGGAAGGCCAAAGAAAGTGTGGATGGAGTGTGTAAGAAATGACATGAAAGAAAAGGAGTGAATGAAGAGATGACGGCTGATAGGGACGTATGGAAGAAGAAAACATACTGCGCCAACCCCAAGTGAGTTGGGAAAAGGCAGGAGAATGATGACACAACAAATATAACTTGATATGTTATTTCCTTTGGATTTATGTATCAAAGAAACATATATTTTTTACAATATAGGCTTAGTGCTTTGACTACAATCTCACCCAATGTTAAATGATGATGTGATCCAAAACGGTAAACACACTAAGCCTAAAGGTACTGGTTCTCAAGTGATAATGCCCGAACACACCTATTGGTATTTGGGGACAGGTTTTCCAACTTGAGGATGATAGCTACCCAGACATTATTATGAAATACCCTACTACCATGCTATGTTTTTCTTCACCGAAAGCTCAGGCTGATTTTAGACTTGGATAGGTGGATTCGAACCCGCGTCCATTGACGCGAAATCCGGCCGCACGATCCACTACACCATCATCACTTCAAAATAATTGTAAAAGAAGAAATGAATAATAAAGATAAGATGATAATTCCAGTAATCACATTACATTGTTACAGTTTTTTTGTAAATATATTGTTTTATGTAAGTCTCCCAACATATGTTTTTATTTTTATTCTTCTTTGTAAATAGAAATGGACCTACAATTACTATAAAAACCTCTATAGATCAATAGTTGCTAAAAATTTCAAATTGAATTCATGATTTTTTTTTACTTGGAATAGGCTCAATGCTTTGACCACAATCTCATCTGATGTTAAGTGACAATGTGGTTCACTCAAAACTTGAGGGTGCGTAGCCCAGGCAGGCATCATTAGAAAATGCCATGCTATGGTTTCTTCAAGATGTTTTCCTTCATCAAAAGCTCAGGTCGATTTTAGAGTGGGATATGTGGGGAATAAACCCACATAATTGACATGGAATCCGGCTGCACCATCATCGCTCCATGATAGTGAAAGACATAATATTTGATCATAATATGAATTACTATTAAAATAATTATATTACTAACATTAGTTACAGCTACTTAATAACTATATTTCACTCTTCATTTTACAGTTCTAAAGAAAATAATATGTCTACTTATACAACCTGAATACTAAGTATGAACAGATAGCATAAACATTTTTTCTAATACATATGGTAGTGTTTTGACGGTTTTTTTAATTTAACAACAACAAATTGAAGTCAGTATTTAAAAATCTTACTTCTTCACTTTCATTTTTCCGCTTCTTCTTTTTCTTTCTACCTTTCTTTTCTTCACCACGGGCCTTTCTCTTCTTACCTTTTTTCTTTTTTCTACCATCTTCAGGGGAATAATCTTCATCTTCCTATGTGAACATCAGAAAAAGTTTGCTTGTGAATTTTATTATTTCAGATACAAAACAAAAGTTGAATTTTGAAAAGCCAAAGGTAATAATAATTTCATTTTCAAATTATTTTTTATAAGATATATGATAAAAATATAGTCAGCAAGTTAAATGTTTGCATACACTTAGTGAAATTGAAAAATGCAGTAAAATTAAGCTACTGGGATTATTACCTTTGGTGGTGCCTCATCACTATCTCCAGAGTTTTCATTTTGACCTTCACCTTCTTCCACTTCCTCGTCACCTGCAAGTTCATAATAAACTGGTCAAACCAGTTAAAGCATGCTGCACATCTACTAAACACCCATGAAACTTAAGGGTACCATGCATTTAGACAAAGTGTCTCATACCACACG
Source organism: Samia ricini (assembly GCA_014132275.2). Taxonomy (NCBI): domain Eukaryota; kingdom Metazoa; phylum Arthropoda; class Insecta; order Lepidoptera; family Saturniidae; genus Samia; species Samia ricini. The sequence goes on from AP028162.1 coordinate 31,175,785, forward strand.
CTAAGGTCACTAATCCCTTTGTTTGGCGGCGTCCATTTTGTTAAGTAGTAATGAGGGGATATCGCATGTTCTTTTCTGTCACAAACTGCCACTTAAAAATATTTACAACCGCATCATAACAAAAACGCCATTAACGCACTGATAAACGATTTTCTTGATAAAAAATCATCCGCAATATCTGTACTTCACAGGCAATTATTTGATATTTGAAGTAAAAATTTACTAAAATTTTAATTGCACCGCAAGTAAACACATGATACCGCTATTCGCGGCTTACCTATGACATGCTAGCTAAATCGAACATTTACCTGCAAATGAACCGTCTACTTCATCATCTGATGCCATTTAGATAACTTTTATACACAACCAACAATGAAATTAGAAATTTTGTTCTACAAAAGATAAAGGACGCGCAGTTTTTGCGACAAATGGTAATTAATTCAGAAATTGATGCCGCCGTCACTACACGACGAAGCAGCAAGAATTGTTTTCTCACTTACACCCCATTGATAAAAAAGAAATGAAAAAGAATTGTCTGGGTTGTAACAATTCTCACTAAAACTACTATTTAGTTATTTTTTTTACGTTCTATCAAAATAAGAAGTACAACTAATGTTGAAAAATATTACGGAAGTGTTCCAAAACTGAAGTTAGTAACTTATCTCAATTTTGCTTATGTATTGTAAATATTTCACACATGTAGTTTTAAACTATATCTTAACAATTTTTCGCCACAAGATACGGCGGCGCCTTAAGATATTATCTGCCTACATCCGGTGGGGCCCTCTTTCACTTACCACATGTCAGATCGCATGGAATGACTATATAAGGCTCTGTAGAGCCAACACAGAGATAAGCTTGCGGCTGAGTGCCTTCAGCACTCGCGCTCAAAGTTCGGTGAACCTGTAAAGGCCCTTCCGATGAACAGCATTAGCTAGGTTAAAAAAAACACAGAGATAAGTGCATTCTTTCTCTGCTAAAGTGAACGTTCCTGATATTGTAATACAATAAAGCGGTGACGTGGGAATAAGACAAGTGTGAGTGTAAAATAACAATAGCGAGAGTGTTTTAACATTTTAGAAGTGGTATTGCTTAAAATGCCTGACCTGTATTTAATAGTTTAAAAACAACTATATCAACACTAGAATACCTGTGATCAAATCCTTAAATATAAAAAGGTGTGTGTTAAGTATTAATCATAACATAAAAAGGGGTACTTTGATGGAGTACCCTCGAGAATTGGCGCAGAGTTCAAATTTGGTAAAAACTTGACGTGAGGATACACGTTTTTAAATGTGAAAATTGTTCCTTCTTAGCCTTCCTAGCAATTATTTATTACTCAGTTCATACATTTACACTATACATTAGTTACTACACACGGGCTACGGAAGGTGCAACAGGACACCGATGTTACTCTAGAGGTAAGTGCCAATTTATAAGTCATTATTTCGGTCTACTGCGAATCGCAGGTCGGCTAGGGTTGATCACGTCCCGGTATCGTTTATACTAGGGCCCAGCGCGATTCGGTTGATCATAGTAGTAACCACCTAGAACAGTTGGTTTTAGAAAAGTTGTGTTCTTGAATTATTGCTTAGGTAGCATAATGGGAATATATGTGAATATGCAATGTATATTGAAAAACGAGAGTGATATTTTTTTGTTTTTACTCGCACAAACGTTACGTACTTTTGTGTTAAATACCAGGCAGCAATAATACAATGAAACAATATTTCTATGCACACTGTATATTTTAATAGTGAACCTTGCCGCGTACAGTTACAGAACATAATGACCCATTATCCGTATCGTTCCCTTTTATATCATTTTGGTAATACACACATTTTACCATTACATGTTATAAAAGAATCATATAAATCATTGTCGTCCAAACCAAAAACCTGGGAAGGGTGGGGCCGGCTTTAGTCGTTGTCGAGAATTCTCTTCTGCAACCCGCTCTCTGACTACTTATGTTCTCATCCTGCCTACTTATATTTAGTTAACGTCATAGTATGTAAATTCGACTTTGAGTAATTGTCTACCAAAATAGTTTGACACATCGTGGACCCCACAAATATCTGCCAAGGGCTCCATTCGGCCCGTGGGCTGCAGTTTGACTATCACTGGTTTAGTGTATACGAAGTCTGTGATAACAACGTTCTATGTTTAATTCTGAATGGTTTAAATTCATTTAAATTCTTATTCCAATTATATACAGGAAATAACAATTTTGAAAAAACTTGTTAATTAAATCAAAATTTAGTAATCAGGCATTTTATGAATTCTGTTGTCTAAAGTGGTTTTGTTCTAATTAAAATCTACTATTACAGGGATCAATAACCTTGGCAACATTATGCACCAACATTACAAAAATAACAAATCACAGATATAAATTTAGCAAAAATCATCGATCAATAATAAAAGCGTAGAAGTTGGAGTAAACTATAGACAAAGTCATAGAATTTGTCCCATTCGCAGAAGAATAAGAGCGCCTTGTGCCAATATCATTGAAAAGAACGAAACAGAATGATGAATGGATTTTTGTTTCACTACGTGTGCCGGATATTTCGGTGTTTACATGTAGTGAACGGACTATAGTATAGTGTTTTATCTATGCCATGTATTATGTGATTGTACCACAGAGTACTTTATAAGATTGTACCTACTGACGCCGACGGTAATGTTTTACAAATTTGTTGGAAATCACTCGATAAATCTATAATATGAATGCCCTTCTAGATTATGGATCTTCAAGTGACTCTGAAGAAGATTCTGAAGAAAAGTAAGACACGGGAAAACTTGATACTTATTGTAAAATGTGTTGTTTTTATACTTTTTGACCAGTAAATTAGCATTTCTAAATTTCAGGACTAACTCCGAATCTGCAAAACCGAAATTACCGAAACCTACTTTAGGAGAGAGCACTCTACAAACTTCCGTATTTTCCAATCCATTTGTTGAAGCAGAAATGGCTAAAGCTGCTATACTCGAGAAACATGTAAAAATGGTATATGTTGACTTTCTATCTGTACAATTTATGTATTCTATTAGGAATTCATCATAGAGGCGGTAGTGTTTTCAGTTTTCAGGAAACTTCATTTATAAACGTGAAATCGATTTCCATAGTGATCCTTAACTTACTGTGAAAGGAAACATTCAATAATAAAATAGTATGAATAATGATTACTAGTCTTGCTAGTTATCAGACCTAAGTTAGTTAGTAACATACATAACATTATTGTGCAAACTGCAATGGAAGGTGGATAAAAATTTCATTACATTTTTTCAAAACCAGATGCAAATTTCATGTTACATTATATTATAGCTAATATTATACTATAATAGATTGTCACCAATTTTATAATTTAAAATGTTACTTGAATGTTGATGTATATTATTAATTGTTACTCCACTAACTACTAACTATAAAGATATCTCTGAAATGAAATAAAAATATTTCTTGATAAAAATATGAGTTTTAAAATTAGATAAGCATTATATCGAATTGTGCATATAATCGTCAAGTACATAGGCAATGACTGTAAGGTTCCAGGCAAAGGTGACACTCAAATGATTAATGGCAAGAAGATATGCTGGAACTATAGGAAAGGGAAGTGTCGTTTTGGTCACAACTGTAAATTTGCTCATGACACTGACATACAAAAGACAACTGAAGAATTGGAAGTAGAAAAGCAGGTAAAGTTTTAAACAGTATTCTTAAATAGATGTATGTCCCTGTACCTGTATTGATAATAGAATGATGCTAGTTGGTTAAATAAGTCTTGGATTATTTATACCAACTAACAGACTGGAAAGTTAGTTTACCTTTATATATTATGTGAAGAAAAAAAATATTTCTCTACTTGCAGATATATTTTACTCCTTTCAAATATTTAAATCCCTGTAAATGTATTAGACATACATCTTTAAACCACAAGTTTATTACATGTTAGTCTATAGCTATCTTGGCTATAATATTTCATCACCCATCATATTAAGTGTCATAGAAATATTTAAATGCATTTTACATTAATTATTACCTTTCTATTACTGTTATATAATATGAAAACATTGTTATATCATAATATATAATTTATAATATTATTTTAATCAACAACAAAAAATAATTAATTATATTGAGAATCCATAGGGACTGAAACATCATCAAATTGTCTTGTCAAAAATATATGGTTTGAAAATTTTGTAATTTTCAGAAATTAAAGTCAGTAGTTTGTGAAGGTGTCGGGACTATGACATCTGCACCTCCACCGCAAGTTATAATAGAGCCAGTAATGTCTACTGATGATGCAGTTTGGGAAGGCAGTTCTGATAAAAGGAAGTTAAAAAGGCCAGGATTAAGTCAAAACTTAGTGCCATGCAAGAAAGTAATCAAGATGTACAAAGAGCAAAAATCTAGAGATGAAAATAAAAACTAATTATTATTTATTCCTTTTATAAAGGCTACTTTAATTTTACGAAAATAATTAGGGTTCCGTGTAAACAATTAAAACTCATGATATCTATAGTAATAAATAAAATGTTTGTAATGTATAATGTAAAATAACATTTTTTTTTTACTAAATACATATGAATGTATTATACATACCTATATCAAACAATATCTATACATAAACAATACCTATAAAAATATAATTTTTCTCAGTTTCTTTCGCTGAAACGGCTGGACCGATTTTGATGAGACTTTTTTGGTAGATAGCTACTATGTGTAATTTTGCTTTTTCGAAATTTCTAATAGTGCCCGCCCGGGTAGCTACCAAACTCAAGTTTGAAATCTGTCACCAAATACCAAAATCTATTCAATTTAGGTCCTAAGAAGGCGCTTATGAACGTCTAAAACACTACCACCGGTTCGGAAAATAACCCACTCGAGAAGAGCCGGCAAGAAACTCGATCTGGTTCTTTTTTTTATAAATATATATTTATAACTAATGTTAGCGGGTGCGCACAGAGATGTGGGTTAATTCCAGACATCACTATCGTTCACGTAATGATCCACCCTGTAATAACCTTTTGAGATTAAAACTTACTTGAATCAGTAATGTTACTTGGGATCTTATTGTAAAACCGAATACTATTACCTATAAAGCTTTTATTAGACTTACTTAACCTAAAGCGTGGTTCCGGCCAACTTGTCTTTATTCCTAATATTAAAATTATGACGATCATTCACCAGATCGAGCTTGTCTAAATTTTTACCAATAGGTGTGATCCAGCAGTATGACTTGAGAACAAGTAACTAGGCTTAGTATGTTTACCATTCTGGACCACATGGTCACTTAAGATCAGGTGAGATTATGGGCAAAGGAATGAGCCTATACTGTTACAGATTAGCTCAGTTTTAGGTGAAGATTTGGCAAATATTATGACGGAAAAAAAGGCGATATTCAGTGTATCTTGTATGAGTATATTTCTTACTTTATGTCGTTGACAATACATGAAATTCTTATATTCAAATACATTAGTTTATTATAAGTCAAAACTAAACATAATAAAAAAGGTTATTTACACAGACAAAAAGGTATAAAGGTTGAATTCTCAACATATACTATGTAAAAAATAAAAATAATGTCCATACTAAAAAATTCCACTATATCCACGCGTTTAAAATTTTTGGTGGGGATCTGCTCTAATTCTTGCCAGCAAAACAAATGTTAATACAGAACTTGTATGAAGCATTATACAAGCTTGACGTCATGTTTTAGTGTAATGTGTTCCCTCTCTCTCAAGGATGCTTATAAATTCTTTATTTTTGATCATTGAGTTTTAATTTTATTTTCAGTGGTTATTATTTATTTACCTACTTTATTATCTACTTTATTGGTGAAACATTGAAAAATAACCAATCTCTATTTTGAGCTTGTAACTAGAATGACCTAGGGTGAAAACAGCCCCCTCTGCCAACTTTCTTTTATAATTTGAATGAACATTTTATTCAAATTCCCTTTAATTTGTGTAACAAGTATAATCCATCTGCTCTATACTACTAAAAATTTTTTCAAAGAGGGTGGTACATATTTTGTAAACTATTCACACAGAGTTTTTATTGTCAAAAATAATTTCACAGACAAACAGTTTTTTTGGAAGGAAAAATCAAACAAAGATTAGCCAACATGTTTTTTTTTATTTAGAGATAATGCACAGAAGTAGACAATTATTTCAAGGCATTTAAAATCGAAAACAATTTGTTGCACAGACATAAATAGATACAACTTAATTCACGCTTAAAACATTAGCAAAGCGTACACTTGTAAGATGTTTTCTTAAATAGGCACTTTGGTAGATAACGAAATAGTTTTCAGGTTATAGTGCAACCGTGTCGACATGTTTTTGCCAATTCTAACCTCAAACAGATATGCAAATAACTTCAATGCTCAATTAAGATAGCACAGCCATATTATCGATACAAACCGTGGTCGTTAGCCAACACTAATATAGCTAAATATCGAATTATACTAACGGTGGCTTAAAATACTTTTATAAATTACATTATACAGACTCCATGATAAGTAAGTACCATATTTTATACCTTTCCAGTAAATAAAAAATGTATGTATGATAAATTCGAAAACTAATAATTCATTACAGAGATAGCTTTATTAATTGTTTTGTCATTTTCATTCCTTTACAAATAAATAAATATTCCGTGAACAGATTGGAATCACTGAAATTATTTAATCTATGACACCAACAACATCGAGACCTTTAAATCTACAAATCTAAAATAGTTTTGACAGAACTACAATTCATTTCTTCCAATTAAATATTTAACAGTAAAATAACACTTGAAAATCTATAATGAAATGCTATTAAGTAAAATTAAGGCTAAAATACTACGATGAAATCATCAGAACAATACTTAATCATTATTACATTTTGCAAATTCATTAAGTACTAATAAATTTATAAATATGCAAGGCAAAACAAAAACAATCTATTGTATATATTTACGTGTCTACATTTTTAGTGTTTCTCGTATGGATGCTCTATGCTCGTATATGTATCTCAAAGATATAAAATACATTAAATTGGTAGATGTATAAAGAATCAATGAATACTACAAAAATATATTTCATTTGGCAATTGATATATATAAAACGTGTTCATAAATACAATATATTGTAGATTTAGTAGGATAATTTATAATTTAGCGAAAGTACGGTTCCTTTAAAAAAATATAGCATTTTTTTTTTCGTGGAAAAGTGTGAATCTTTATAAATTTTTAAAATCTAATTCATTGAATAAGTTAAATCTTAAGAGCGACCTTTTGATTCTTTGGTGATCCGAGATCCATACGATGGGTCTTGTAGTTCTCTATATCTGACTCATGGGTGTTCATAGTGACATTCGGTTTGGTTTCACGACCGTTCATATTATTGTGTCCGTTCAGTTTCTTTATATCTGACTTATCGTACCCGTTTATCTTGTCACCACCAAATCCATCCATTTTCTCAGCGTGACCATTTATTTTATTATCACAGTGACCGTTGCTCATTTTACTGTGTCCTGATAAACAAAAAAAAAAAAAAAACAATAAAGTAGGTATTTCTCTAATATTCAGCTAGTAGCGTCTCACAGAAACTTACTGGCGTAATTATGTTTAAAATGTAGAATATTAGTAATGTAATATAATATAGAATTATTTAATATATAATTACTTGATACATAAATGTTAGTCCGTATTAGAAGAATCATCTGTCGAACATATATCAGAGCACTTATGTTCCAAAATAACAGGTTTCGCATCTGTAAAATATGTTATTCGTTAATATGCCCACAATTTAGCGATAATAGTATTGTTCGCCACTAAAATTACACATTAAAGTGCAAACACAGAAAATTGTGATAAACAAGAGAATAACTAAAAAATACAGATAACATATAATTTGGGAGTAAATAAAATGTAACTAATAAACACCTAAATTATGAAATAATAACACAATTACGCCAGCCAGTATATTCAATAACACATAAATAAAAAAATACATGCATATCGAGTAGGATAAATAATTTCGACCTCATTTCAAATACCATTGGAACTATGTACATTTAAAAAAATACTGTACCAATTGAAGTGTATATATAAGTGTAAGGTATATAAAAATAAATTCCTTGCTCGAATTATATTTATTTATATAAATTTTCTTTGGCGAACACTAAGATGGAAGCGGATATACAGCGATGCTATTTATCTGGTGGTTGGTACTCATGTAAATAAACTTTATTACGTCTGCAAACATTTATAAACTTCTACTTTTAAATAAATGACAACATTAAGCATACACTGCGAATGCTACACTGATAGTATTATATAAATACTTTGTTCAACATCAAAATTCTTATTCCTTGTTACTATTCTTACACTTGTGAATAATTACTAAATTATATCACATACATTGTTACCAAAATAACTTATTATAGTGCCAAAATTAGGAAAGTCATATTACTACATGACATACTCATTAAAATTCAATGAAAATCAATTTTTTTTATATTCAATTTGGGCCTTGTAAATGGCGCTTATGAACATCAAAAAACTACCACCGGTTCGGAAAACAATCCAGTCGAGAAGACCCGGCAAGAAACTCGATCTTTTTTTTTTTTTACATCTTTAAAATTATAGAATTTATGATAATAATACAATAAACGGTTTTAGCGGAAGCACAAAGAGGGGTGTCACTTCCAGACATCACTATCGTACACATAATGATCCACCCTGTAATGAGCTTAGGATATTAAAACCTGTTTAACATTGCTTAAACTTATCGTCAGGTAAATCGGTAATGTGCTTTGGTACCATGTTGTAGAACCTGCAACTATTGCCAAAGAAGCTTTTATTGGTCTTACTAAGCCTAAATCAAGGGACGGCTAGTTTGTGATTACTTCTAGTATTAAAATTATGGCGGCCGTTTTCTATATCAAACTTGTTTAAATAATCAGTATAATTAGTGCAGAAATATGCAAATACATATATATATTCATTATTGATAATTCAAATAGTATTTGAAAGTAGTTATTGGCTAAAACACACGATAGGAAAATACGTAAAAAATGCCAAAAACTAAGCTAAACTACACGAGGTTTGACAACTTACCGTTACAGTCGGATCCGGCATAATACTTTTTTGAAGTTTTCCAATCTTCCTTCAATGATAAATTGTACATGGAGTAAGCGGGATCTCCGGTCACCTCCTTCTCTATTGTGAGGAACTTTGGTAGCAGTTCTAGAAGCGTATTTTGATCATAAGTGGCACTATAAGTCTCCAGTAGGACCAAGCCCCGGCACCTGAAAATTATCACCACATTTTAAATTACATCTTCCAATTTTAACTATGGCAAAAAATTTAAACATATGGGTCATTGCACCAAATAAGAACATTTTTACGGGGCGACCCTCGCGGATTATGTTTAAAATTTATGGAGGTGTTCTCTATTATAAGACAAAAATTCCTTGAGAGTTTTAGCTCTTTAATACGCAGCGGTCTTGAAGTTATGATTTTTTGAAATTTTTCAACTTTTTCGTCAATTTGAAATTTGATATGAAAAACATTTTTAAACAAAATTGACAAACATTGTATTTTGTAGGAAAAATTCTATTTTTTCATAAACTCATCAGAAGACCCTTAAAAATCGAATTAAAGTGGAAGAATTGATTTTTTTCGATATGCAGCCCAAAATTCTTCAAATTTGATTTTTTTTTTTTTTTTTTTTGAAAGCTGAGTCTTTTACACAAAATATAGCGTTTTGCCGTTGTGCATATTTTTTGTTTCTTCACAATTAAATTAAATGTTAGATTCTCTATGATCAGAACAAAGGATCCGAGACCCATGACCCATATATATATATATATATATATATATATTTATATATATTTATATATATATATATATATATATATATATATATATATATTTATATATATTTATATATATATATATATATATATATATATATATATATATATAATATATATATATATATATATATATATATATATATATATATATATATATATATATATATATATATAATAGTATTTGCGTGCCATTGATAAATAAGATTATTTACCTAGGATGTGTCGGCTGCCTGTAAATGTCCAACTGGTAATACTGATTGTTGTATATGAAGCAACGACGTTTCTTGAATATCGTGAAGTGTGCATCGTCCCTCTGCGGGAGTAGGTTCAAGTAGTCCCGATGCGTTAGTTGCGTTCGCACCTCCACGGACTGACCGTTGGTCGGGTGGAACTTCCTCAGGGTGTGTATGTAAGACCAGTGACCCTTCTGGCCGCGCTTGCGCAGTCTGACTTGCGCTTTACGCAAATCGCTCTGCAAGTAGTTGTGAACGACATCGAAGTCCTGAAACGGAGGGAACTCCGAGTCGGGCGCGAGCGGGCCCTTGACGAGGAACTTGCGTTTCTTCGAGTTCACGTTGAGACGGTCGCCGGTGTCGATGCCGATCTTCTGGCAGACGCAAGCGATCAGCCTGTTCATCTTCTTGTCGAAGTCAGACGAGTTATCGATGACGTCGAAGTAAGGATGACCGATCCACGACGCGGCCGCTTTGTAGTCCAAGTCCCTGGCCAATTCGACACCTTCTGAGCGGCAGGCATGATCCTGGAATACGATTGTATTTAGTATAAACACATTTTCATTTTTAAAATACAAGAACATTATTTTAAACGGAAACACTATAAGCGAAATACTTATAAAATTACCATTTAATTTAATTTCTAAACGCATTAATAATCAATTGCAATTAACACAACTGAATTTGTAATCTAATGGCTAAAAGCAAGAATCAATTTGAAATGAATATTGAACAGGATTCTAGAAAGGTTGTGTCTGCAATATTATAACACTCTTCTGTATGTTCTAATCAGTAGTAACAATAGAATTAAAAAAAAAGTCTAAAAAAGGTACGACATACATTAAATTCATGAAACATCAAAAAAGTAAACAATCCCGCGAATCAGTAAAAAAAAATATAGGACATCACAAAACAATTCATCATTTCGATTGCTAAATTTCGTTTCCTATCAGCCATATGACACAAATGTATCATGATTATGTTTCCGTTTCGTCATAAATCTTTCCCCCCGACCTTGAGGAATCAAAATAAACAATAATCCTATCCTTCAAAACTATAATCTATCACGTGTTCCATGACTTATGTAAGTTTTATCGTTTCATTCGTCATTATACTATCGTGAATCGAGTGGCGTTAAAAAAATAAAATACCTATTCTATGATATTTATTTTCTATATATTAAATTAAATTCCACAAGCGTTAAAACAATCAAATACCTATTCTACGATATTTATTTTCTATATATTAAATTAAATTCCACAAACTGATGCCCACAAATTATTTAATATGAATAGTTTGATCACTAATGCTTAGCTTAGCATGTATAGTTTAGCATAATAATATTTTATCTGAATCTTTCAGGTATTCACTTTAAGAGTTTAACTAAAAAACTATACCAAAATATTTACCTACATATACCTAAATACTAACCCAATCGTTTTCAAGGAATAAGAGTTTTAATATGAAAAATTTACTATCTATATTAATATACCTATAAAGATGTTTTATTGTTTGGGCAAATCTTTAAGTTCACTAGACGTTTTTAAATTTATGTTTCTAATTATATCGCGAATTATAATAATTATTTTTTTTTTTATTTATTTAATAGACATTTTATTTAAAATATACGCTAATTACGCGAGGCGTAGTGAGAGTTCTGTATATAATAAAAAAAAAGAATAGTATATTTTCAAAATAGTAATTTTGAAGTTATAGTTCTTTTGGCGCGTCAGGGAAAAATGATGAGAGTAAATTTTTACGATGCGCGCTCAACCGTCACGTAAAATCGACACCCTGATGTTAGCTAGTCAACATTCGATGCGTGCGCACACCGTCACGAAAAACCAACACCCGAAGTTAGTAGTCAACGTTTTAGTTTCTTCTATTATTACGTCGTAGAAGTATAACTTACATGCGTACATAAGTACTACAGTTTTTTTTCTATACTTTTTTTGTACAAAAATTTAAGAACAAAAATCAACACAATAACTTGATAAGCTGTGTGTATTATTAGTAAACTATTTATTTTTTTTTACTTATATCGAGCAACTAATTATTTATATCTATATTACTAGATTAATATTTTTTCCCGCTCGGAAAATATTCAAATAATTATGAAAAGCCTTGTGAAAATTGGTGGTAAGTATTAATTAAGACAGTAGATGTAACACATGGTATGATCACTTCAACTTTTAACGTTTGTAAGACAGATAAAATCTTATCTTACTTTATTATTTAGTTAAAACTCTTTAAAACACCTAATAAAATACTGTTAATAGTAAATACAGCTGTTCTGTCACAAGTATTATGACACACACACACATGCAGGTCATAAAGACTTGGAATTTACAGTAACCTATAATAGTTATAATGTCACGTGAACTGTGTGTGTGGTGTGAGAAACAAAGGAAACTCGTCATTATAAAACGTCACGTTTTGTGACACACGGGCTACGGTAATTTAATATTTGAATTTACGACACTCGACTATAACGTTCAATGTAATGAAAACAAACGGTTTCGCCATAATTACAATGCGTCCTTATTACAATAAAAAAAAAAAAGATAAAATGTTAATTGTTCTGTAATTAATTTACATTTACACTTATAACATTATTATAGTAATAATCCTATCTATTTTAAAGGCCATATGACTCTCCGTGTATTTGTAACTTTATATTATATTCTGCTACATTATGTGATATATATAGGTCAAACCGAAGCGAATGAATAAAACAAAAGTAATAAATAAGGTAAGGTATAACGTTGACAAACATTTGTTTTTTATTATTATTTCTAACATAAACCCTAACTTGCTGTTGTTGTTATTATTATTAACTAGCATTAACCCATTCTATTCTTCTTCTTCTTAGTTAATGGCAATCTGTGTGTACACACAATTTGTGCCAATGTCATGTGGGTAAGATTTTCAATCTTGTATCAGCGTTACCAAGCTCCAACAGAATGGTGGCCTATCCTGCTCGAACTTTCCATGGAGCTTTGTCGGCACCTCAGAATGTATGCTACGCGTTGTCTTCTATAATAAACTTAACTTGAACACAATAACTAAACTATTTCACACAAAACGCCACCAAGATTACATGATATAGAGTCAAGTACACAAGTTTAATGAATTAAAGAAAACAATTGCTACATGTCAGACTGAGATCCCGCCAAAAAACCCCATACCCATTCTATTAATTATAATATTATATCTGTAAACATTCATTTATAAGTAGTAACTAGTTATTATATTGATACTAGAAATGTGCCTGCGGCTCCGCTCAAGTATATTAACGGATATACAGATAGACGTTGCCTTTTATATGGTACTGGTCGGTGCCCGCGGCTCCGCCTGCGTTTCATATGTTCTGTGCATATGACATTTCATTTATAGCTAATTTAAAAAAAAAAAAAACAAATGAATGAATAAAAGTAAAATGTACAATAGAATTTGAAAAATATATAGCCTATAACCATCAACGATTAATTCCGCGTCGAATGGTTGTGGTTTTACGCTGATCGGCCCAGTAGTTTTCGAGTTTACCTCGGACAAACAAAACAAACTATGCTTATATATATATAATGATACATAGATAATGTAAGAAGGAACACGACCGTAATTTTTTGACGTTTTTGTGCTCTCTTGTTCTGATTTATTTTCCTTTATACTCAAATTATTTAACGTAAAATATTAATTATACCAAAAACTGACCAGATAATATATCTACTATTTAAAAAATAATCATCTGTTTAGTGGCTCTCCAGTTATATATAAGACATCTAACACAGACAGATACACGTATGATTGATTTAGAAGTGATTTTTTATGCGCGAGATGAAAAAAATAAGAGAACACACTATAATTTTTTGACTGTACAGTTATATTATTTTTTTCTGTAAACGACATATTCGTTATTTTGAGGAAGCTTGCGCATGACTGTGTTTTCGAAAGAGAGCATACATATTTTTTATCTTTTTCATAGTCTATCTATCCCTTACTAATAATTCGCGCTACAGATTTGAACTAAAGATGACTAAAGTTTCATTTCTGACACGTGTACATCAATCTTTTTTACAATAGGCAGCAAGTCGGGTGTTTCCGACTAGACAATAGTCTTGGATGAACATTTTACTACCAATACGAGTTTCACAAAGTCAATAACATTAACATCTACTACGTACGTATAAATTGTTAAATACAACGTTTATCTGCAAATAATCTGGTCGAGATAAAACAAACACATTCAATTGTAATAATTTACAAATAACATTACAGTATCATAACGCATTCTAGTACTTTTCCATAGGATCTGATTATGCACTATATCTGAATGTTTAAGTTTGCAAACATGCACATTCTGTATATTTGTTTTTGATTATTCTATTCCTAGATCTATGCGTATACTTAATTAATTAAATCTTTTATAAAACTTTGACAAACAAAGGTGATATAGTTATGAAGAATATTTACAGAGTGTTTAAATGTGTGACGTCTTTATTTAATCTTAAAGTTATAAAACACAATATGTGAAACACACGCGCTTACATATGTGAATAGTGTTTGAATATATTATATGTATGTTGTATTGTGTGTATGTATATTTTAATATGTCGATGACCCATAAAAATGAGACAATAGAAAAACAAAGCTGGCTCAAACGACAGGTTAGTGCTCAAGGGGTTAAGAATGTTATATAATATTTTATAGAGTAGAATAATTATGAACTAGATAATCTGTTGTACTAAGTCGTCTGATTCATCGGTTAACTCGCATAAATATCTATATATATATATATAAGCAAAGTTTGTTTTCTTTGTCCGAGGGAAACTCGAGAACTACTAGACCGATCAGCATGAAACCACAACCATTTTTCTATGAGCCCTTTGCCATGTTTTCTCAATTTGTTTATTTATTAATTTATTTGCTCCCATAAAACAAAAGACAGGCATTTATAAAATGGGGTTCCTTTGACGCACCATCACCTCAAAAAACTACTGAACATATCGGCATAGGACTAATACCTTTCAACGCAGTATTTTTTCGTAGACAGGTATTTTTTTGATTTCACCGATCCTCTCTCATTTTTTTTTTCGATTTACTCTTTTGTACGTTTTCCACTTAAATTTACGCTTATATACATTTTTTCCGCTAATAAAAACAAAATACTCTTACTTTTATCCATTCATTTGTTTTTTTTAAATTAGCTATAAATGAAACGTCATATGCACAGAACATATGAAACGCGGGCGGAGCCGCGGGCTCCAGCTAGTAATTATATACAGTACAAATAGAATATGACTCTTCTATACGTCTCTTGATTATATCCTATAAATAGCATAATACAAAGTTTCATTTTCCGCGACTGTTTATATGCTAACAATTTCTTAACCACGTAACATATTATCAATTTTTCGCCATTAAGTCGATCAATTTTCACGGTTAATGTAGGCTAAACCATAAAAGATACGTCAAACGGATGTAGCAGAAAATTATGCTTCTTTAAAAACCGTACAAAAATCTGCGGTATGGCATATCTTACGATTGACTCACAATAACACAGTTTCTCTCTCTCTGGACGCAATTTAAAATCAATGCGTACCTAAAATCGCGGGCAGAAGCTAGTTATAAATATAATTATGTAAAAATAATTCATTTTACATTATTTGAGACAAAAAAATAACATAATTTAATTACAATGCACAAATACGAATTTATGATGACATAACTAAAGAATGATTCTTCACATAATAACTATTAATTTCTAAATTATCGCTTAATTAATTCCCTTTAATTTGTATCGAATGCAAATTATTTTTATTACCGTGCACGTGTTAATTCGGTCACATAGATAATATTGTAATAATGTATCAGTATAATACAGAATAAAGCGTCAGGCAATGTAAAATAATTAAGTTTTGAAAAATTTTTTATTAATAGTATTATTAACCCCTTGAGCACTAACCTGGCGTTTACGCCAGCTTTCCATTGTTTTCCTATTGTCTCATTTTTATGTGTAATCGACATATTAAAAACAACTAAACTTAACTTTAAGAGAAGACGAAAGAAGATTACTTAATTGGAGAAATTACTAAATATTATCATATAAAAACAAAACTGTCAACGTAACGACGATATACAAATGGTGACGAATTTGCAAATCTATAAGATTTAAAACGTTTACATCTAACATCCGAATATTATTTGCCTTAAATATTATCAATCGTATCCAAAAACGAACATCGCGGTCCTTAGTTTTAAAGACAACAAAATTACTATTTCCTATTTCAACAAAATTAACACCTGTAGCTGAGTCATAATAATCCTACAAAGATTTATTTTTCAATAACGTTTATAAGTAGTACATTAAATTTTCAAATCCAAACTGTGTATACGAGTCAGAAGCTACTTTTGAAATAGAAAGTACGTGAATATAGGCGATCTAAATGAAACTTTATCATATCTAAGTGTTATTCACAAAACAAACCTCAGTGGAGTAGAAATCTTCAGCGCCATTAGCAGCCGACACCATATGCACGATGTGATTATATCTGTTATCACGCAATTCCACGTTATTCCAATTGTTGGCGGCCATTATCGTCTCCCATTTCTCCTTCGTTATAACTGTAACCAATAATTTCATATTTTAGTAGCGTATTATTACTTACAAGCTTTAAAGGCTCATTTACTATAATCAATAATTTTTAGGAACCACACAAAACACTGGATTTCGTAACGTTTTTTTTTTATCTTTTATATATCATTGTGTAATTAAGTAATCCGATTACTCAAATTAATGTATACATAATTATGTAAAATTATAATTATCATTAGTCATTCACAATTAGAAACACTTGTATTATTAAAATAAGAACGCAGTTTTTTTCGTGCGATAAAAATCAAGAACAATATTGTAAATAGGAGAACGAACAATCGCCACGTTATTTAAAGGCTGAACTTCTTTTTTTAGCTTTTCAATTCATCTTACTGTGAAATTAGATAAGGCCAAAAAGTAAAATTTTAGTTAAAATAATAAAAAAAAAAACTGTTTATTTACACAGCCCCAATCATGGATATAAATATGAAGAAAAAAAAAAATAAATAACTCACATGCACTAGCGTCCATGGCTCCCCTGTCGCATATGATAAGACAATTCCTTTGACTGGTCCTGCCAAGTTCGAAGAATGTATTCTCAATCTGGATCATTGTTTTTAATAAGTTTTCTTGGAACTTTGCCGCTGTAACAATACGAGAATAGACCATTAATAATTTTTAACAATTGTGCAACATTTTTAATATACATGACGTATTTTCATTAGTACTTCGTCATCAATCATGTAGTCAACTGCCGTGTTTATTTCTGTGTCGAGTATCCATAAAAATAAGACAATAGGAAAACAATGGAAGCTGGCGTAAACGCCAGGTTAGTGTTCAATGGGTTAAATCTAAAACTCACTACTTAACAGTAGATATCAACTTAACAAGACGTAATAACACAGTTTTTTTTTAAACAGCATCAGGTAAATAGAATAGAAGTAAAGTTCTCAATTAATTTCCAAAACGATACATAATAATTTTAAATTGTGTAAATAATGATAACCTACACGTAATTGCATGCAATAAGGAAATTTTCGATAAAATTATAATTCGATAAATATTAAAAGAATAAAAACTATACCGGATTGCTTAAGCTATTTTCAGCGGTTTCTGATATTTCAATGACAGCTTTAACAGCGAACGAACGATATTGATAATCTAATAATTTATTAAAGTAATATTTTATTTAACTTAGTAATTTGCAATACGAAACATATGCTAAGTTAGTTAAGGCTAAGTTGTCTATGACAGCACCTAGTCTGCGGTCGATGACACACTTCTAATTAACAACAAAAACCGTGAACGTCATACTTATTAAAATTACTACTGTCTGCAAAATATAGTTAAGTATAAAAAACGGCACAATAACAATGTCTCTTGAGCGTCTAATATAACCAACAAAATATGTCTCCAAACTATTATTGAACATTTTATGTAATGTAAGCAGATTGGCAATACGTATAGCAATTTTTCAACAGTTTGAAAGTCCGTCTCGTCGGTAGGTTTTCGTAGTCATCGGGTCGGCGGACACGAGACTTGTGACGTCAGAGGTCATTGCCGACTACGAGACTTGTATATTATCACATATAAATGACTGTTAATGTTCCACACACATCTGATCGTGCATATAGCCCCAAATAGCACACGGGACCATTTATTGAATGAATTGGATATTATAACATTGCAAACAATGAAATAAATTGGATAGATTCACAAGAAAAACAGGTAATATGAATTATGAATATTATAGGTATAAGGAATTCCAATGACTCATGATCGTTAATACTGTGTCACACACAGTTGACCATCTGAGATATCAAAGCCGGTTTGCATTAGTAATGAATCAGAAACAGTTAATTGCGTATCTAGTAACACCCTGTTCTGACTAGCCGATTCCGTACATATTGAGATCGAAAAGAGTAATCGTTATAAGAGGTAAGTGTAAGAAGAGGTTAGTAAGTTTTATGATTGTAACTAAAAAAATTAGGTAGATAAAAGTATTTTCGCAACCGGCCAGGGAGATGTGACAGACGCGACAATAACTAACTCTTGTTGCGTTTTATTTTAAGCCCCTTTGCCAATGAACTCGCTCCGGATATCGTGATGCACGTGATGGTCTAGATTTTTTTTATACAGATGAGTGATAGAAACGGATATGTATATGGAAAAAACCTGTTAACAATTACGTAATGTTATAAAAAAAATGCGATGGTAGTAGACGGCAACTTTAATTATAATATTATCGTAGAAGTGAAATCAATATAGAATTATGTTGCTGTTCTTTTGTTATAAATGTAGATAAATGAATTAATATGAATTTAGTTTACAGTATAGAGCGACAAAGTTATCTAACCCGATTTCCAAAAGGGGAAGTAGCGAACGCCATCTTTAAATGTCAGTTCGTTGATACCTACTTCTTCTGTTGGATTATAGCGTATTATTGTTTTGTATTATCGTATGTTTATTGTTTCTCATAATAAATCTTACCTATGTTTGTAAACGCCATCACTTGTTCAGATTAGTTTGTGAGTCTTAATTTAATATAACTTAAATTCACAGGGAACGAATGCATTTTGAAGCGATGATGACGCAGCGGGTAGTGCGGCCGGGTCCCCGTCAATGGACGCGGGTTCGATCCCCACCTATCAGACTCTAAAATCGGCCTGAGCTTTCGGTGTAGGAAATCATCGTGTGGAAACCATAACTTCGTTGTAGGACATTTTAAAATAACTCCTGCCTGGTTAGCTGCTATCCCCCTCAAGTTTGAAAACCTGTCGCCAAATACTAATAGATGTGTTCCGGCAGCATTACCTGAGAACCATTACCTCTAAGCTTAGTGTGCTTACCATCCTGGACCACATCATCACTTAAGAGATGAGATTGTGGTCAAGGCACTGAGCGTATTCCGTGTAAAAAAAAATCAGGCTGCAGCTGACAGAATAACATAGCATATGACAATAAATATTCTCACTTATACGAGGTAGAAAAGAGCGCGAAATAATACTTCGGCTGGTAAGAAATAGAGTATAAAGTACAAATGAAACCAATTTAATGCAAGTTTACAAAAGAATATTTGCAAATACTAGATAATTAGATATTTGTAGAGTAAAAATATATTATAAATTTACGTGCAATATCAGAATAATTTATTTTTAAACCAATATGCAATGACTTATGTATGTTTAATTTGAAACAAATAATCGATAATCTTCATGGTCTATTCTTAATTTAGAATTACTTACTTTCAGATTAACTTTAATGATATACTCGTTAATATGTAAGTTATAATGATAATGTATGTAAGTGTCTACAAAATAATTTAACATATAGATATAGAAAATTTAGATGTAAAATAGAAGTAGATTTAAGCTCACATAAATTAATTGTAAAAGAAGATTACTAACTGCATAGCTGTCTGAATTGCTATTATAGGCAATTTTTTCCGACGCAAGTCTAATTAAACCCCCAATATAAAAGAGGTGTGGACTCTGGGAGTCCGCAGAATGTTTAATTTTAATCATAAAAAAAAATGATAATGTATATTGGTGTGTATATAGATTTAGAAGTGGACAACATAAACAGTAACTAATTACTAAATATGCAAACGTATATAAAACAGTAAAAAAAATTCAACCATGAGCTTTTACGGCGACAAAAATAAAATATAACAAAATCCTTGACAGTTGGAAAAGATAAACAAATTGCGAGGGGAAACTTGTAATAAATGCAAATCTATAATCTCTTTGTGATACCAAAATAACGACTTTTTACTAAATTCATATGAATTGTGAATTTATTACGATATGCATACCAAAAACCAAAGAAAAGAAATTTGTTACTTTGTTTTTAATTTTGTTTATTAAGTTACTCGGCTACTTTTATTTTTAGAAAATATATTTTTGCGTAAGAAAATTAAAACTTATGAAATTGTGAACTAAGTACCGATGCTGTTATTTTTTGCTTTTGCTCGACTACCGTGACCCCTGATTCAATAGACATCACCACCATAACGTTATTTTCCATAGATTATTTAAAAACTATATTACGCATTGAAGAATATATCAAACGTTAGCAGAGCCGCGGGCACATAGCTAGTAATCTGATAAAAACCATTATCAATACTTTATTGTAATGTTAAAAGACACTATGATTGAAATCGGGGTCGATGTTATTAGTTATTATACGACCTACTAAGTCGTACCAAGGACAGGGTGGTATAAAAAATTGACGACTCGAGACGGTACGGTATACAGTTACTGTAATCAATAAACCGACTTTATAGTCGGTTTTTGTTTTTAATATTTTTATAACAATAATACTCTTCATACAATAAACGGTACAGAGTATGGCTCGTGCACAGAGAGATAGGGGTAATCAGATAAATCCGGTATTAATCGGTTTCCAGTTTGAAACCCTGTGAGACGTAACAGCGGGTCATATCGAGGGTATCTACCTATATACCTACTAATACATACATATTTCAAGTGCCGATGACATTATGTAACCTTTAATATCAAACTAACTAATATGGATAATATATCACCACACGCGATTATTTGATACCAAATTGAGAATATTTTGTATTATGATAAACGCATACATAATTTTTTTTTTTTTTATGTCTTGTTATTGGTATAAAATTTATAAATACTAAAAAAACGATGTTATCAAATAATATACACAGTTCTTTTATCTTTTAGCAGATATTCTTATTGTTCCGTGTTGAGAATTCAGATATACATTTTTAGACTTCATTTTTTTGTCAATTCATCGTCTTTTAGAATTTATTTGTGATGGGATTCCCTTGAAAATGTAAATTATCATAATATTATTTTCAAAACTACTTCAACTAGTTATTCCCCTCTTCAATTAGTAGTCACTCCTAGATTACACTTACAACATTGATGAGTAAGCCGAACTGTATTACTATCGAATAGTATTTACTGATCATTTATCAGTCTAAATAATGTTTACATATAAATACGTAGCCAAAGGTTTTCAATTGAAAGTAATTTCAACTTTACACAAAAATATATCGGTAGATGTACCTCCTACCTTTTTTTTTTGACGGGGGGAAATGCATTTACGCACTACCCTTACTCATTGCATTAGTAAGACCGAAGTCCCTCAATGCAATGGGTAAAGGGGTGCGGAGGGACGTCTCCGCACCAGTGTGGGAAGCGCCCGGAAATACCCCCCGGGGCCGTCCGCCGCATTTGGGATGGGGGCGACACGGGGTGGCTTTCGCAGTCACCGCGTCGCATGTACCTCCTACCTACGATTTTAAAACTGTTTCGCAGATGGCAACGTTCTTTATTTGAATTCATTTAGCGAAAATAAAAAAAACAATATTTTTCGCAACTTGGACTTTATGGATTGTGTGAGTCATATTATGTTTTATGGACAAAGTTATAAATATTTTAATGACACTAGACGTGAAAATGTAAGTGAAGAAAAAAACGTAAATTACGTCGAACTAGACTTCCTCGTATAATAAAGTGGAATATTTTTTTTTAAATAAAATAATAGCCTACAAGATTCGGGATCTTGGCAACGTTCGCAAGTGGACGTTGCCCAACACGCCTCCCGTGACGATAATGCATTAAAGATTCATTTCAACAACAATGTCTACTACCTACCTATTTTGTATTTAGTCATTCGAGGTTGAATAATTGCAAAAATAATTTTGAAACGTCACGTCCGTATCTACAACGTCGTACGACGGAGAAAATCATAGGAAAAATGTTAATATAATAAACATTGGTGTACGAAAACCTTGAGACATTTGTTAACCTTTTTTTCTATGATAATTGAAAGTTACTGGCACGATACCAAATTATATTTAATCACACAAAAAAAAAAAACAACTGGACATTGTGTTGTAGAAGCAACTGTGTAATTTATTTCCATTATTCGGCGTATTACGTGCTGGATTATAAAATAACAGAATAAAGTTTTCTGCAGCAGAAATCTAAACAGTTTACATTTAAAAACGAAAAGATAAATGTAGACGGTCGCTTTTTTTAACTCTATTGTTGAATGTATTGTCTTTATATAAAGCATTGACGCACGAATTCCTATATAATATGTAAACCCCTGAATGTGTAAATTTCAACGAAAAGTTTAAATTTTATGAAAATATATTTCAAATGTACATATATAACGTGGTGATGATCTCTAGCACTAATTGGCCCAACGTGATCGAACTAAAAACCAACAAAAATGTAGCATTTATTAGACCTAATAGATTTACTAATCGATAGAACTTATTTAGCAAATAAACTGCCTTCGATTATTATTAACTCACCGATATCACCTGTGTTTACTCGGGCTATTGCCGCAGCAGTGCATCTTTTACATTCTGCAGGGCACATTGCGCCTGAAACACTTACAGTAGACGATTCTGCTAATTTAACAAAATAATAATTTATGATTTCCTTTGCACGTAACTCGTAGTGTATCGACAAATTGCTAAAACTCTTTGTCTTCAGATTGTCTACAACGAGAATAATTTATAAATCGGTGCCTAAAAGTATAAATCTGTTAAATTCCATTTGGTCAGAAGAAATAAATCGTTATTGACCTTCTGAAAACCTTTTTGTTGAAAAATAAAAAAAAAAAGAGAAACTACTCGACCTAAATTATTATTATGGTACTTCGACGTGAATACATCTAGAGGTTGTAATAACGGGTCCAAGGTTATAAGACCCTACTTGTGATATACAATATTATTTCATTAACTTTCTTATTTTTATGCTGATCAATTCAGTCCCATTTTCAATCAATGCCTTAAATAAATTATAAGGACGGCTCGACCTTGTCTGCTCTTATAAAATATTGGCTTTCTAGTACGTGGTAATGTCGGGCTACCGGCTGGTGTACCTTTTTTTCTAATATAAGAATTTATTAAGATATCTTTGAATATTTATGATTTGGATGCTACGTCATAGACGACATAAAATTGGAAACCGTTCTGCATAAATTGTAATAAACGTCGAATATAAACTGAAATACACGAACGGTAATTACTTTTGAATAATTCATGAAGCAAGACAAAAGACAAAGTCTGTTCTTAATTTACGATGTTTCTTAAAAACATACATTCACAATGCCTTTGAAAATACTCGGATAGCTGTTTCTGAACGTTGAATCTTCAGACTTATTACAGAAGATAAAAACAATAATATCAACGATATTCACATGGGAGCGAGTATATCGGTTGACGTCACAATACAGGCGCGTGATTTCAATGCTTCACGAGATATACGCTATAACAATATTCTGCAGATAACATAACACATATTGAAAGATAAAGAATTCGCAATATATTAGACTGGCTCCTAGTAATTACGAAACTTGCGTAAACACATGTCTCTCTTCGATCGATAAATACTGAATAATTTCAAATATATATTTACATTTACCTATGAAATATAATATATATTTCCTATAAAATAGTATTAAATGCCCCCGTTGGATGAATATAATTATTCAATCAAGCGTAATTAAATTAGTGCTTTGTTGCCTCGTGATCAATTTAAGGCCGCCCTTTTTAGCAAAGGCCAGCATCATATAATTAAACGTAATTAAAACTATTGTGGTTTCAAATTTTCCCTGAAGAATTCACGGATCTGATAACATATATATTGACAAATACTATGAATACTTTCATAAAATGCATATAGATTTTGAGCTATTCGTTCCAAGAGTAAGCTATGTCTTAACGAACTAATTAAAACATAAGTTATTCATAACATAACCAAGCCAAGTTTAAAGATAATTTATAGAAATCATGATGATTCTATAGATTTTCAATGAAGGTTTAGTTACAAGAAAAAAAAACGTTGACTGAAACTTTTTTTAAATTGTGCCAACCAAAAATGAAATTATTAATTTAAAAAATAAAAGCCTTTTTATATAACTTTTTCAAAATTCAACTTACTAGAACGTTTTTTTTTAAACTTTTTGTTTTGAAATGTTCAAAAAATATAAACAAAAAAAAATATTAAAATCTATTTTCATCGTATTTTTTTAGATTTTTGGAAAAATATCTCAATTATTATCATTTTTTATTTTTTATTACGTTAGACTGGTGTTTTTGCGATGTATATTTTTTTTAATTCAAAAATTATAAAATGGTATAACACTGATAAAAGTTTCAGCCAAATCGAAAGAGGTCGGGTTCAAAAGTTGTCGATTTGACGTGGAATGCCCCACATATATTAAAACAAGCTCTAGTAGTTGCGGTTAGTGATCAAGTGGTTTGCGGTTGTATTGTTAACTAAGGCATATAATAAAGCTCGGATGTGATTGAATTCACAGGCGGATTGTTTAGTATAATAGAAACACGATTGATGTGGAGCAAGGTAACGAAACGGAAAACTATACGGTTGAATAACACTATAGCCTGGCCGGCGTTTATTTACGTGTATTATGATCTTCTGATGATCAGCAAGCGTAAACTTTTATGTATTAAAGGGATTATGTTACGCAAGAATTAATAATTCGCTTTATAATGTTTATAAACGTTAAGGGTGACATTATTTTTATTAATTTTCACGCTTTTTAGTAACATTATGGATATGGATGACAATCTGCGTGACGCAGACTGCGTGACTGCAATGACGCGTCTTAATAAGGAAACTAACAAGTTTACAATCAATGTTACACATAGGTAGGTCGTCTGTGAGAGGTAAGTTATGAAGTTATTCATTTAGGCGTAATGTTTAAACCCTTAAAATGTAAAACATAGTAAAGAATTATTTTAGTACTAAGTATTTAGACATGCAGCGAAAATTTAAAGCTTTCGTTTGACGTGGTTTTAGATTCACGCGCGGGAAATTATTCAAAAGCAAACATAGGTTATTTTTAAAGAAAGTAGAATCTTTAACAGTTCCTGCTTCCAATACCGACCTAGAATGTTTATTTATACAAGTTCAATATCACGGATGAAATAAATTTGGCAAATACCAGACCAGTCTATCGTCGAGCTTACTAAAAATTTTCCAAATGTACTCCATGTCTTTTTTTTTAAATACAATTATATACAACATTGATTAGAAAAAAAAAAATACAAAAAAAAAAAAAGATAAATTATGACCGATGTTGTAATTTATTACATTGCGTAAATAACGATGTATTTATAAATAGACCGTTGGTGAAACGTAGTCAAAATTTTATACTAACGATATGAAATGCTTCTCTACATTGATTAACTATAGCAAGAGTAGCGTAGAATGTCGATAATTATTGTTAAAAGTTCCGCGTTTATGAATATATCTGTGGGAATTCCATACCGGTATATCGGAAGTCGCAGTGTGGGTAAGGTGAAGGTCACTGGAATTCACTAGATGCAGGTGGAGCAACAACGGTGGTTGAGGAGATCTTTGGGGAACCCTATGTCCATCAGTTGACCAGTCTTTTGATTGAATGGATAGTTGGGTTCTCAAAATAATATCACAAACTATTGGAAGTAAGGAAGGATTGGAAGGAACCTTATTCCTTCAATTAATACGCTAATTTTACCTCGTAGACACATCTTCATTTATTTAAGCATTAAAGCACTAAGCCATTATGGTGTAAAAAAAGAAATAAATATTGTTATAAAAACATAATATACAACGCAGATAAAGTCGCAGGTATTAACTCGTCATTAAATAAATCCTATATTGTTAAAGCAAGTTGCACGCGATCTATTGAGATCTTAAACAAATGTATTCAAAATTAAAAACCTACATAAGAATACATAATTTACAATAACTGTATTTACCATCTACGTAAGTTTTGCTAAAAGGTATCTATAACAATAATAAACATATGTATGTATATACATATATACTATGCTAATGTGTTATCTTAGCCGTGAACGTGACCGTGAACGCAGTAACGTGGGCAAGTGACTACTAGCAACGTCATCACCCGGTTAAACATAGACGAGATCATAATATTACGAAGCCTCATAATGTACTCTTATAGACATAAACGTATCTCTCGCCATATAGCTAGTTTTATAAGGAAATTATAAGGATTCACACCGCGTTACAGTTTAAGGGATGACGCCGAGCGACCTTATCTTAAATGGATTAAAAACAATTTAAACCCTAGGTTCTCAACTTGGGCGAGAACGCCCCCTTGTGGAAGTAGAAGACCCAGAGAAAACTAGAGAGCATTGAGAAAGCACAAAGAGAAGTGTGGACAGATTAAAAAGATATTCTAAAAAAGGCAAAAAATAAAAAATAAGATGGGGACTCTAGAAAACAATATATTCACAAAGTAGGCGGTGAGCAAAATAAGGATGAGAAAACTGTGGTTTAAAATAATGCATTACGCAACTAACTGCATTTTTTATTTAAGACTTCAGTCATTTATAAAGACATATTTATTTAATTAAATAGTCTATTAATATGTCGATTACCCATAAAAATAAGACGATAGGTAAACAATGGAAAACTGGCGTAAACGCCAAGTTAGCGCTCAAGGGATAAGGATTTTAATATAAATTGAAATATATGAAGACGAAAATTAGCAGATTTTTATATAGTTAATTTTCGAACGACAAGTTTTATAATTTATTAAGAAAATTATTAATTGAGGTGTCAAATGTTGTTGCGGTGACATAATAAAGACTTTTTTCTATTGTTATTACGTGAAAAAGTGTCATTTTACACTGTGAGAATATAGTACATTAGAGAAATCGTAACATTACTCTTAGAGACTTTCATTTGTGTATTAAGATCGTATATTCGCCACTATCCATACAATATACGTAGTAAAATGTTGCAGAAGCAAAAATAAACGTTACACGTGATCATTGTTAAACAACCGAAATAAACCCTGGTAACAGTGCTAACCGAATATAAGAACGTTTTAAATTACGTTACGCAACTATAAAATTACTTTTGCAAATTTTTAAATACGAACAAGTCGGATGTTATGAATCGGACTTTATACTCATTTATACCTTTTGGCCATCGTACATCTCTGTCCAAGATTATAACGATATGCGTTGTAAACAAACGCAATAAACAATTTGGAAAGCGTACAAGACTATTAACATTTCTAACATATAAACATAAAAACTAAACATATTATTATTTATTAATTCGTAAACCTATGATAACCTAGTTTTTTAACGTAAGTAAAGTCTATATAAACAAAGAGGTTATCAAAGTTTAGTAATGATTCGCATGTGCTCAAAGAGTGATTACTACTTAAGAATATGGATGCTTATAACATATAACAGTCCATTTTTTTTCTACTACGGTATAAGTACTATTCTAGTGTAAATAAACCTAAATGTTCATGTCGTCTAATTTTCCGTATGTAATAGAGAACCGCCGTAGAATATTGTAGTGAAGATGCAATTAACAAATTGGCAAAGGTAAATTTCGACCTACCTCACATTCCCTTATATTATAATGACATCTTTATTTACGATTGTTTCACATAACATATTTTAATAGACGTAACTACTTAATATACGTACAAAAAATACGATTTTTTTATACGGCATAGACCACAATGTCACCTGATGTTACGATGACGATGTGGTGATGGTGATCGCACTACGCCTAGATACTGGTTTCTCAAGTGATGCTGACGGAACACACCTATTGGTATATGGCGACAGGTTTTCAAACTTGAGGGAAGTAGCTACCCAGGCAAGCATTGTTAGAAAATGCCCTACCATACTACTATGGTTTCCTCACAATGTTTCCCTTCACTCAGGGTGACTTTTAGAGTTGGATAGGTGGATTTAAACCTGCGTCCAATGACGCAGAGTCCGGCCACACTATCCCATCATACTACGCCATCATCGCTTCTTACATATGAATTACACACCATTAATTAATTTATTAATTATTCACATTATTAATTTATTATGAAAATATGAAGTATTGGATATTATAATTTTGTATGTACATTTATAGTCATTGAAAATTAACGTTTATTAAAATTAATTTACAATTATAGTGATAACAAAAACTTTAAATCTAGTAAGAAAATTTAATGAAATGAAGTAAAGTAGTAGATTAGAAAATATTATTGAATTTTTCTAGCAATCAGAACAATGGCGCAAAGAAAGCCTGATCTGTTTTAAATCTGTTAATGTTTAAAACAAAAAATACGTACATATTTCCGGTCGAAGTCAATAAGACTTGCCAATTTTAACAACAACTGACATTTATGTGAAATTGCGTAGAGATAGACCGCAACAAAGGATATTCAGCGCTGACTATCATGTAGGTACTAACTTTCAAAGATACGTCAACATGCATTTGGATACCTAATTTTTAATCAAGAACTCACTATTAAAATCAATTTGTGAATGTATGATTCTTCAAAAAGGAGAATCGAATCCACCGCATCGTATACACCACACTGCACCTCAACTACACAGCAAGAAACATTATGTTCTCTGAGGAAATTGTTTTTATGCAGGGGGCGACGCGGTGCTTGCGAAAGCCATCTCGTATCGCCCCATCCCAAATGCGGTGGACGGCCCCGGGGGGTTTTAGTGGGTATTTCCGGACGCTTCACGTCCGGGCGAGTTCTACACTGGCACGGAGTCGTCCCTCCGTGCCCCCTTACCTATTGCATTGGGGGACTCCGGTCTCACTATTGGTGAGGGTAGTGCGTAAATGCATTTCCCCCCGTCAAAAAAAAGGGAATTGTTTTTATACGCTTATGGCTGAACTATTGTGAAACAAAATGACTATAATGAGTGTGAAATTCGAATCATATCCTTAAATTTGCAAAAGTAATATTTTCCATACAGTTGCTATATTCGAGTACACATATTTTCACGTGTATAAGTAATTAAATCGAATGAATAGATTTCAGCTAGGATTACTTCGCAAGATTGCGGACACGGAATAGTCCATGCTAAGATTCATAACATTGTGGTACCTATTCTCAACTAGGTCACCATATAAGACTTAGAGTATGAAGCTGTAAAAGCCCTTCAAGAACTTAGTTCGATGAAAAAATATTTGCTAATGATGCCGTACGATCTCTCAAAGATACATGAGTCATATAATTTCGCTTTCGGTATCCCATGTATAATGCAAATTTTGTAAACAATTTTCATTTCTACATCTGTATTATTTGTAGGTTAATGTTTGACAATAATTTCACATAAAGAGACTACATAGACGCAAGTCGAGAATAAGCTTAGAAGAATAAGAAGGAATTTATGTCAGCTATGGCCAGCACTAGAAAATAATGTTATAGTTTAATCATGACAATATCATTCATTAATGAAAGCCCAAGATTTTTCTAGAATTTGAATCAAAGTTAGAAGTCTTAGGCTTAGTGTGTGGACCACTTCATCACTTAACATCAGGTGAGATTTTGGTAAAAGCACTGAGTCTATACTATGTAGAAAAAAGTCAAGTTTTAACATTGCCAGTAGGGAAAATATGTACAACTGTGGCTGCGGATAGAATATAAAGGTGGGACAAAAAAGTATATATATAGTGGGCAAGAAGAAAGTGTAAATGATAAGAATTGAAATACAAAATCAAATGTAACCATGCCTTTCTTGTATAATTTGTAATAAAACTCATTTATGTATATAAATATTGTCAATATAAAATCAGGCAATACCATTCATTGTCTGTATCTACAATGATTTTCATTTTCCTGTTATCTACTTGAATTCATTTGTTGATTCTGTTTCCTTAAACATGACAATGATAGATTTTAATAATACTGAACTTGTGAAATAATTGAATGACTACAGGAAGAGTAAAAAACCTTAATTATTTCACCAGAAGAACTCAAGTGTAACAGGTTTTTTCCTATATTTACTTGAAGGAGAACCGCTGAAGTGTAATTTGAAGTAATTCTATCTTCTTATACTATACTTCTATTTTCCATATGAATAATAATAAATAAATAGAAATTTATTTTTAAAAAAAAATACAGTTATGAGCTAATCAATTATTTTAAATAAACTTACCTTCATCTGGTGTCAGATCTGCAAATTTCACACCACCACTGTAAAAGAAAACCGTAAAATTGCAGTATATGACATTATACAAAAAAACTAAAAAATGTTTTCATTTCAAAATTCCAAAATATTACATCTTTTAATGGCACAGCGCATGTAAATTGGTATCATCTTTTAAATTTAAACCATAAATTCTGTAAGTCTTGTTACTGTTTCTGTGTAGTGTTATGTTTTGACCTAGTTTATAAGTCCAAGTAACAACAATAGTAGATAATATCTAGAAACACTCAAGCAATCTAATCTCATATTAAACTGCAGCTAGATACAATTTTACATTATTGAATAATATCAAAATTGTAACATAATATGAACTTTTTTTAAATAAATTTTAAAATGGGACAAATTTAAAACACTGAACCTTGTAACATGCACTGTGTCAGTTTGTAGGTAACACTTCGTACCTGAGGAGGACGGTAGCCGTTTCCGGCACCCGGAACACCTGGAAATAAATACAATGTGGAACCATATCTTATTGGATCTCCAAAAGGAGAAACCACACAAAACAGCATTTTTCACCAAACAATTTTTTTTACTATGTACAATGCAGGCGCCATAAAGACAAGATTTTTCTTAATTGATGTGTTCAAAAAAATATAATTATTGAATTATTATTAGCAATTTGGCATTAAATATTTTTATAATAGTTATTCTGTGACATAGGGGCAGATTAAATTGAGAAAAAATATACATACTGAATAAAATAAAAC
Organism: Samia ricini; assembly: GCA_014132275.2. NCBI lineage: Eukaryota > Metazoa > Arthropoda > Insecta > Lepidoptera > Saturniidae > Samia > Samia ricini. The sequence goes on from AP028162.1 coordinate 31,207,207, forward strand.
TCACCTTCCATCCTAAGTTTTCGAAGAAGGTGCTTAGTCGAGACTGTCCTGTGGTTTTGCCTCCGCAAGGTCCTAATCAAATAATTCAGATGAAAGTAGAGACGACCCACGTGTTAACATTTTAGATGACGATCCATGAGAAATATAACGTTAATAATTCACATCAATTTACGCGTATATTATTTAGTTTTACAAATATAATAACACCTTGCTAAATAAAACAAAATGGAAAATTTACAGCATCAAAAGAAATGTTACAACACGGTCGAATGTCAATGCTTACCTCCTGTTAGGACCAACTTGTAAACCGTTTTCTGGTTTTGGTTTGCCATTTTTTGTAAACGCATAAATATAAATTAAAATTAAATTACACTAGGAAAGGTACAAAGTATGTTTATATTATAAATGTTGAATAAAAATTATAAAAAGAGCCATTAGAGCCACACAGGCATCGCCTGTCAGGCGTGCTTACAAGTGAAAGATTGAATCAAGGAACGGTAGAATGAAGACAAAATGATTTTTCAAAATAAAAAACAGAGTAAAGTTCGTTCACTGTTAAAAGTCCCCGTTCAGGAGTTGGTAGCTCTGACTAGTCGGGGTGCATATTGTCATATTTAATGCCTCCCAAAAATTAGGGTAAACGGAGAAGGTTGGATAAATTGTGACAAAATATCATTAAGATTAATCATTTAATTTAAGCAATACTAATGACGGATATTTCACACAACGCTAAAACTAAGGAAAGCTCTCAAGGCTTATTTTACATAGGAAACAACATGAAATAAATATCTGCAAATCATGTAAATATTCATAAGTCAGTTTCAAGTGTGTAGCCATTACTAACGTAACTTTATTATTTAATAACTACTGAAGAGCAAACACGAAAATTTTTGTTAAAATTATGTTAGTGTTAGTTAAAGAAAAAGTCATTTTGTAAAAATTACGCTAGAAAAATTTTACCTTGACAATTTAATAGGTTAAATTTTATTCGAACACATTAGGCGAACTGCCATAATAAAGTAATGCCAAACATAAAAAAACATCTATTCAAAATATACTTTATCTTTACGACAAAAAATCTTACAATCTAAATGAACTAAAGGACCGTCACTGTCACTAGTCAAGTTCAAGCATGTTACCTTCATTTTTTATGTACCTACTTGTGTTTATATGTATGTATGCACAATATCATGTCTCTACATTAATGACTTCCATTTTGAACTACATTTTTTCTATTTGAATTCGATGAATCTTTTTCGAGATTTTGTTTCTCGAAGTCTTCCAATTTTACAGACTTTCTCTTGGTGCATATTTTTATTAAAGAAGGTTTCATAAGCTATGTAGAAACCTATTTGATATGTCATTCTTATAAAATTATTTAGTATGAAAATGTATTGTTGCTTAGTAACAAGTTGGTTTAGTGTCATTCTGTATATATTAAACTTTTTTTATTGAGAGCTGAGTATGCCTTATAAATTCGTCTTTCTGGTTGTCTTTTTCCCTTAATTATTTTCCCAGTATTCTAGTTTTATTGGAAAATAGCTGCAGCATCGACCGTTACTTTCATGATTCTAATAACGGTTTTATTGAAAATGTCTGCCAATTACAAAATAATCATTAGCATGCAACGATAATTACATAATGTAATAATTGCGCAGGTAGCATGAGGTAGCATATTAACTTGCAATACGGTAAGTATGGTCCAGTGGAATATAATCGTATGTAAAGTTTATTTTCTCCTCCCACCCCTACTGCTTTTTTTTTCTGACTACTTTCTGAATAGATAGTAATTATCGTACTTATATCTTTAATACAAAATATATCCTAAAAAAAACATATTTGTCAAATTATATGGAGTTTAAATATAAGGTATGGCAACTTGGTTTTACTAGCCTGTCATATCAACATACAAGACCGTTCTCGATTTAATGAAATAATCGGAGATTTGTTTGCTTTTTCTCTATCCCAAAAAACACGAAAAATGCAATTTCTCTTGCATTACTTTTAAAGGTCTGTAACATCATTAAAGCAATAAAAATGCCCTAATTTCTACTCTACTGTTGACTTTCCAACGACGGTCTGTAATGCTAACAAAAAGGAAAGTAGTCAAGAGACAAGTTATAGTGCACAGACTAAAAGTAATTTTGTTTATTAAAATTGTAAGTAAATTCTGTGCTGTTAATCAGAGATGAATAATAATACTGGTAATACAATATCTTGTAATGAATGTATTACTGCCTTGTACACAAGTTTTTTAGTTCCAACACCATATTATATTACTAATCTTCAGTACTCCTTTTTTTTGTTCCATTTATTCCTTTTTAAGGAAATGGCATAAATACTAGTAGACCATACAGCTAAGTCAGACGTTATGAACACTATCACTAAATGGTAGTAACAAATTAGCTGCCTTCTGTTGCTACTTTATTATTCATCTCTGGTTACAACTACAACGGGATTGATTGGGACATTTCAGAATTCTCACTCTGTATCATTATTTTCACTTCACTATAATTTTATCAGTGAGAAATAAAAAAAAAATCATTTTCAGAACATTCTCTTTATCACAGAATAATAATACTTCTTCTTCTTGAATAATGACAATTTGTGTAGAAACAATTTGAGCCAGTGCCATGTAGGTAAGATGTATTTTCAATTTTATTTCAGCGTTATCAAGCTCAAGCAAAACTATGGCTTATCCTGCTAGAACTTCCATGGAGCTTTGTCGGTACCTCAGAATAAATGCTACGCGTTTGTTTCCATAATAAACTTGTACACAATAACCAAACTATATCACACGAAACGCCACCAAGATTACATGATATACATTAAAATACACAAATTAAATGAGTTAAAGAAAACAACGCTAAGTGACAGACTGAGATCCTGCCAAAAACTCTGTAATAATACTTTTACTGGGTACGTACCAGGGTTGCCATATATACGGCAATTGCCGTGTTATATGGTAATTTTGGTTGATGCCGAGATGTACAAAATACGCATTTAGTGATAAGACACGAGAATGCACATTAAAATGACAGCAGTCACTTAAATATAACCAATCTTAAGAACCAAACAGGTGCTAGCGAATAAGCTCCTCGTTATTTTTTAGAAGCCTGTGGTTACATACTTCAAACTTCTGTCATAGCTCTAAAAACGTTAAATTAGGCAATCTAAATAAATGTATGTATAATTACTGCCCCTTGCTAACTCTGACTGTGAAACAATATTTAGCACCGTAAATATGATCAAAATGAAATCACGAAATAAAATCATAACTTCCACCATATAATTCAATTAAATCGTACAAATTTTTAGTCAACCAAAGGAATGCATAATTACGTGAATGCTCAAATGTTTTATTTTCTTTATTTTATATTACTTAACAGTACATTTATTATAATACAGTTTATTAAAGAAATAATAAAATTACTATAATTTTTAAAAAGGAGAAGGAATAAGCATATTTTAAATTAGAGATTTATACAATAATAATTGTGACCAGTGACCAAGCCTTTTTCATAGAATCACAAATATTTATTAATATTTTTAATAAGAATTATTTTATAAATCTCCTACAGTTCCGTACAAGGCGTGCGTTTATTTGGATTTGGATTTCTTTTTTGTCACTATAACAAGTACAAAAGAATTATGTCAAACTGTATAGGTATAAAACAACTGCGTAAGTTTAAATTTTGCTAAAAATGTGTATTAGACACGGAAATGTTACCCCAAAACACGGCAATCATTTTTTATATAATGACAACGCTGGTCTTTACTCGTGCATTATAATTTCTACCATAGATAATACACTAATACTTGCTTTCTACTATCCACTAGGGATGAACTCTTCACTGCCTAATTTATTAAACATTCTCATAGTCCGGTAGGAATAATATTGTTCTGTGGTCATAGTACTCCCAGAGAAATACACCTACTCACAGTTAATTATTTATTGTTGACGTAATTAATTAATACATAAGTTAATGTTTCATTTGTTATTTAATGGATCAAAACAAGACTTGACCATGAAAAAACATTAAAGACTTAAAAAATACATGGGTTCTACTCTTATTGCGTTCCAGTTATGAAGTCACTATTGACCGGGCAGACCTTTTTTTAACATGTTGAATACTTTTGTTAATTTTTATAGGTTTAACCATAATATCAGTTTTAGCTGTAAAGTTTAGTTAATATAAAATCCAGCTTTATTTTCAAGTACCGAGATTCACGGGATAGACCTTATTGTTGTTATTAATTTTACTACAGCACGGATACTACAAAATAATACAAAGTTCTTTAAGCTCGACTTAGTATTATTACAATAATCTTCAATGCTCCAATGAAATGGCTATCTGTTAAAACATGTTATTAAGCAGAAATAAATAATCCTAAGGGAGTTGTTTACTTTAAGATTTTGTTGGCTTTTAGGGTTACCATCATGTAATTTTTTTATTTATCTCTGATTTCAAATATAAACAAAAATTAACCCATATCTATATTGTATAACAGGAAATATTTGGATTCCTGTCAAATAATGTCTCCTCTTTTGACAAATATGAAACTATAAAGGAGAAAATAGATATACTTATTTCAAATTTTATAATACAAAATTCACACTATAATATTATAAATATATATCATGTAACACCTTGAGAACTTAATATCAATGTACATTCACTGTTTATACAGGCAGATTCATTAGATTTAATCACAGATACTTTTATCTTGAAAGAATTACAAGTGGAAACTTTATCTTCATATTTTTCAACCATTAATACCAATATAGGTATATGTTGCCAATATTTCCCTAGACATCGATTTCTTTTCTCAGTACACAAATCTTTCAACTCTGTCTGTTCTGTTCTATCATCTGAAAAAAAACATACTATTTGAAAATCTTTTCAAATAATAGATAGATACTGTTTATGTTATCTATAGAAAATTAACCTTCAAAATCAGGAACATCTTGATCCACCCATCTTGTTTGAATATTTACACAGATAATAGCAATATTTTGTTCTCTTGCTAAAAATCTGCTGTAGTTTACAAAAGTATTCAACAGTGATAAGCCTAAAATTTAATATTTTATTATTGATAATATGAAAATACAAATAATAAGCACATATTACAGTGTTGTCCCTAAAATAAATAGTAATTATATAATTAAAAAGCTTTTCAGTGGAACTAAATACTAGATATATCACTAATGAACCAGTCATTTACATGAAATTTTTCTAATTACAATTATTAATGTTTTAGTGCAATCCTGAAAAAATAGGACTTTTTGAGCATTCCAGTTTTTAAATATAATTAAAACCTATATCAATCTTACTAAAAGTGAACTGGTAAAAAGTCATCCTAGGCGAATGTATCTCAACCAGATTGAAGATCTTCTGGATAAAGGCCAGGTCAAAAGTATTGTAACCGAAGAGCATATATGAAGGTGATTAAAAATGTAGGAGAAGCAAAAGACATGTGTCAGGATCATAACAAGTGGAAGGATGTGGTCTCTGCCTACCCTTATGGGAGACAGGCGTGACATTATGTCCAGCTGCTGGGCTGTGCACCGACTCGGCATGACAGGTTGTCTACCTGTCATTTACAGTGGTTGGGCCAGCCGCTGGGGCGATAAGGTGCATGTTACCCTATCCCGTGTCACCCCCCAAAAAGGCGGCAGATGGTACAGTGGGTTTTAGTGGGTATTCCTTGCACCACAAAAAAGTGCCGGGCGAGCCCCACATACCCCCTGGCATCTCTAATCCGGGAGATTTCAGTTCCGATTTAGAAATGTGAGGGAGGATGCGTAAGTGCATTTCCCACGTAAAAAAAAGGCATGACATTATGTACGTATGTAAAATTGAACCTTACACAAAAACAAATTTACCTATTTTATTTTCCTCGCAGAGAAATTGAAACATCAAGCATGGTAATGAATCTACTATTATGAGTGCTAAATCCTGAAGTTTTAAAGTTTTTTTCTTAATACCTTGCAATAGGTCTATGAGTTCATCCATTGTCCAGATACGAACAACTCTTATTTTAAACATAGTTATAGCCATTTCCTGTAATTAAATTACAATATTTTCTTTATTTACAAGATTTTTAATCAAGTACTTAACAATTTAGAAAAATAACTAGTTGATGTAATATTTGATTTAAAATAATACTCAATGTAAATTTAAGTTTCTAATATGGTAGTATTTTAACATTATACTAATAAAACCAACTTTTATCTAGTAATAACTTGCACAATATGCAAACTATGACTTTTTTTAAGTTTTTCAAATTTGTACTCTTTAGTAGGTATATGATGTAATGAAATAATAAATAAAACTATCAATGATTGTTACTATAATCAAGAACCGTAACCTTATAAGAATATTGGCATGCTTCTAAAATTTTCTGTATTTTAATAGCAGAAAAATCTCCTTTGGTGTCAACATATAATATAGTACTCTCTGCTTGTCTTACAGTATTGATGGCTATTTGGAAACATAGTTGTGTTTTCCCTGAATCAGCCAGTCCACATAACTCTGTTATACATCCTATGGGTATACCACCTTGCAATAATGTATCCAAACTGAAAATATCAAAAAATAATAAAATAGGCATTGGCACAATAACCAATATCTGCAACTTCTGTGAGTTATCTGTTTATAAATAAAATCTGTGAAGTAGCTGATATGAGATTCTTCAAAAAGAACTTTTTGATTATTATTGTATTTCTTAAACTTTAATACATTTATCAACAATTTGAACTTTATTCATGTAAAAAAAAGATAAATATACTTTTCTATTCCACTTCTAATATATCTTCTAGTAACATCTTTGACAAGCAAACTGGTACCGTTTAACAAAGGTGCTGAATATTTCATAAAAATCTCGTTTCTTATTAATATAATGTCGGCTATATCTAATTTAGTAATTGTTGATAACTTAATAATATCTTCTTGAAGAAATTCTAATAATGAGGTTATTCGATTTTTATTTAAAAGTTTGAGAGCATCTTCAGACAAATGAGAAAAAATCTTCCGATTTCAAGTTTTGCATTTTTAAATGTACTATATGCTATAAGTAGAGAATAAAATTAACTATAAGTAAAAGTACTCTTCTTTTCATATCATGGTCAAGTTATAGTATGAGATTGTATCAGACGCTTGAACACAGAATAATATTACGGAGCGCTTGATGTTCTGTTACTTGACACCGACAGTTTTTATTATTCTTTTTTTTTATTAACTTGTTTAACAGTCCTGGGTTAAAGCTCTTTTAAGCCCGTAGTTACATTACAATCTTTATTATTCATCTCTGTTCAGTGCTGCCAAGTGTTAAAAAAAAAAAAGACTATATCATTTGCAAAAAAGTCGTATATTTAAGAGAACCAAAAAACTTGTAATTATTTTAAACTATGATTTATTAGTTACCATTATGGGTATATTTTTTTGTGATATAGGAAGTTCATTTCTTCTCTAGCAAATTCTTTTTTGTAGTGAGATTTTTCAGTCAACAGAAATAAGTTCAATCGCACCTGATGTGGATTATATTTTATGTCGGTCGGTTGAATGAATAAAAGCCATTTGTTTATATTGCTGTAATATTGTATAACAGGCTCGTTACACGATTTTCCTAATAGTAGTGACAGTTCTTTTTACAATATTTTATAATACAATGGGTTTTAACATGACCAGTAACGTACCCAATAATGATGGCCAGTACTAAAATGGGATATAATCTTATTATCCACGACACGCACCTATCCCTTTAAATATATTCTACAGTTAATTACCGTTAATACAGTTGGAAAAACCGGCAACGAATAGTAGTAGACTAATTTGAAAATTCCTTGATAACAAGTTGTTTGAGCTTATTAATGAGATTCCAAAATATACCGAGTAATCATTTACCTACAAACATTATAAGAACATATTGTTATTCATCTTTGGTTGACATTCTTTGACTGATGAGTTAAATAATAAAATTATTATAGTTATCAATTGACAATGGTTCTTTTTCTTATAAAACTGGTAATCTGAGTATTTTGTAGATACCGATATATTTTCACACTTGTATTAACGTTTCTAATCTGTAAAAAAACGATGGCTCCTTTTGTAGTTTTCACTGCACCACAAAATAAAAACTTTACTCTATTATTTTCCTTATACTTCACTTGTGCAAGATACATTTCTCAAAATTGTAAATACATATAACTTTTACAGATTTTTACTAAAACAAATTGGTTACATCCCTAATAGAGAGAGTATTATGTTCCTTGATCCCTAGTGAAGTAGTGACCGACGCCCGCCATTTATTTATGCTGTCAATTGTCAAACCAAATGTCTGCGTTTGTAATGTCGTGGAGTCGTGAATAGAATTTATTTCTGTGTGGCGTAATTACGTAGTTTTTTATTTCAATTTAGGTTTATATTAGTAATATTTAAAATGTCAAATATATCACTGGATAAAGAGACGTTTTATCGTCGCATGAAAAAGCTCTACGCTGCTTGGAAGGTTGGTTATTTGTCGTTACAGGATAGAAGGGTTTTTATATTGTTTTCGTTAATAAATGCATTTTACAGGCTGCTTCAGCGGATTCAAAGAGTGATGATGCTTTAGCGAAGGTCGACTGCTTAGTATCCTGTGTTGGAGTGGACGAGGAAACTTTATACAGCAAATCAACCGCGCTTCAGGTAGGTACGCGCAAAATTTTGAGCCCCATGCGCTTCTTATGTTAATGCTTGCCGGAACGGTAATTTATAACAAAAAATTATCACAAATCATAATAGGATAATCATTATTAATTGTCTGGAATTTTCTATTGAATTAGTTCATGAAAATTCTGTTGGTTTATGAAAACAATAGAAATTTGTTTTCTTGAGTTGTCCTTTATATTGCGTAATGTTTTAATAAAGTTGTTTCTTGGCCATGTATATCAATAAAGAAAATAAATTATTTTTTAAAATTCTTTACTTATATTTTTAATATTTTTGCATTTCGTTTTCAAATATTTTCTAGTTATAATATTTACGTATGTAAATAATAAAATAAAATGATTTATTTTTACTTCATAATAGATGTTATAAAGTTATAATTGGTGTTACTACTTAATTTTTGGTTTTCTGTTATTGCAGACTTAACTTAAAGCTGTTCATTTTTCTATGTTTATTTAATTTTAATCATATTTTATATCAATGAAGCTTATTTTACTTATTTTTTGTATATGTTTTGTGAAATTATCAAAAGAATGTATTTTAAAATATAGCCAACATTTAACTGGATTTATTGTTTTTCATAATAATAAATTATTTTCTCTTCTATAACAGACATGGCTATTTGGATATGAGCTTCCAGATACAATTACAGTACTTACAGAGCACAGTATGTGCTTTTTGACCAGTAAAAAGAAAATCGAATTTCTCAGACAGATTGAGAATGGGAAAGATGAATCGGAACTACCCCCAGCAAAACTCCTAATTAGAGATAGAGTAAGTGTTTAATGCTTGTTAATAATAATTAATAATAATAAGTTTTGATGTATACAATTTAAATTAAATTCCATTTATCACTAGAGTAAGTACTATCATACTATTCATTTAAATTTTATTTTAGTAGTATCATTTGATCTTTGTACATACAATTTCTAAGAGCCAATTTGCTCCATCAATTAGCCAGATTACATTGTTTAAAAAGATATTATGGATGTCAGTAAAATTATGTTTATTGCTCAGTTTAATTGTATTAAGAGTGAATAGAAAGAGAATAATAATTTTATTTTCTACCATCTACCAAACTGTACAACCTTTTGAACTGTACAACAAAAGGTTGACATGTAAGTCTAGACTCATTTGTTTTCAGATCTAATAATTTATAATTGTGTAGTTCTAAAGATGGTGTAAAGATTACACGAAAGTAGCATAAGAGGAAATGTTTTGCTTAATAAATGATTGAAAATGAATACCTAAGTTATATGTACACTTTTACTTTGTTATAGAATGATAAAGATAAAGAAAACTTCAGTAAACTCATACAAGAAATAAAAAAAATCAAAATCAGGAAAAACACTTGGTGTTTTTGCTAAAGACAATTATCCGGGTGAATTTTGTGAAAGTTGGAAAACAGTTATTAAAGGTGAAAAATTTGAAAATGTAGATATAAGTTCCACAATAGCACTGCTCATGGCTCCCAAGGAAGACACAGAAGTTATTACTGTTAAGAAAGCCTGTCTAGTTACTGTTGATGTCTTTACAAAGTATTTGAAAGATCAAATTATGGAGATTATTGATTCAGATAAGGTATGTTAATTATTTATTTTTATCTCTAAAAGATTTCCTTCTGCAATATATAGAAATAAATAAAATTGAAGTGACCCTTTGTAATATCCTAATAACAGTTTTTTTTACTAAATAATGAAGGTATGTGGTTGGTAGTTATACCAAAGGGATAATTTTCAACATTTTTGACTCTCTGTTCTGGCTAATCTCGATTTTGATGCCACCTTATTTAGCAGATAACTGAAATTATAAGGTTTTATGTTTGAAAATAATCCAGATAGAAAAATTAAAACATCAAATTATGAACAAAATCCGATTCTATTCATAGTGTTACTGTCAAGTGAGTTTGTGAGAAATCTCTTTATCTTCTGTAAATACCAAAATAATTTAGGGCATGTTACATAAAATAGTGTCTATTTTTTCAATTATTATTTTAAAAGCTACATTGTGCAGTGAATAATTGTGTGATATACAAAACATGATATGCGACTGCAGCTGCAGGGAAAGCTAATTTTATAATCATTGAAATAAACTGAAAGTGAAAACATAACATGTATGAAACGAGTTTGTAAACACTTGTTGCAGAAAGTTAAACATTCGAAACTCGCAGAAGGAGTGGAAGCCGCAACGTCAGATAAGAAATATGTCACAGGCGTAGACACTAGTCAAGTTGATATGTGTTACCCTCCAATAATTCAATCGGGCGGTAACTACAGCTTGAAATTCAGTGCAGTTTCAGATAAAAACCATTTACATTTCGGTGCCATTGTTTGTTCTCTGGGAGCGAGATATAAGTCGTATTGCTCGAATATAGTCCGTACTTTGCTGGTCAATCCTACAGATGAAGTGCAGAGTAATTATAATTTTTTATTAAACATAGAAGAAGAAGTAATGAAACGCCTCGTTGCTGGCGCCAAATTGTCTACTGTTTATGAAGCTGGTTTAGAATTAGCAAAAAAAGAGAAACCGGCTTTAGTGGATAACCTTACAAAAAAAACTTTGGGTACGTAATTCACCACATAATTATATTCGCTTATTAACGTTTTGATCATTTATTTACCATTAAATTGTATTTATTAAGATAATGTACAAATATATGAGTTTTAAAAACGTTACGTTTATTAACTCAAGTTGAAGTACATAGAAATAAATATATTCTCATCAGAGATAACTTACATTTCAAAGCTTTGGGTATGCTTAAATGCCATTTTGAGTGTACATTCTGATTATATGATTTGAAATTTTATTTCATTTATAAATCGTTTAGGCATAGTGGACTAGAATGTGAAATTTTCAAATTAATTAAAGGGTTAAAATCACATCACTTTGTTTTTAAAATTTTGATTGCTTGGCATACTATATGTTAGCCATATTTAAATTTGAGCAATCATTCTTTATTTTATCGCAAACTGAACATTTATTTTTTATTTACAATATTTCAGTTTCGCGATGGGGATAGAATTTCGAGAAAGTTCTATAGTTATAGGTCCGAAAACGTCAGTGGTAGCGAAAAAAGGGATGGTCTTTAATATTAATATTGGCTTGGCAAATTTAACAAATAGTGCTGCGACTGAAAAAGAGGGAAAGGTGAGTCACAATTCTGTAATTTTACATCCTATAATAATTGTAAAGAGCTTAAATAGATCAGTTTATGTCATGAGTATGACACATTAGGTAGTATTTACTTGAATAATTATTCTCAACAGACATACGCTCTTTTCATCGGTGACACAGTATTAGTAAATGAAGAACAGCCAGCGTCTTTATTAACACAGTCTAAGAAGAAAATCAAAAACATAGGTATCTTCTTAAAGGATGATGATGAGGAAGAAGAGGAAGAAAAGGAAAACAAGACTGAAATACTCGGTGAGTTTAAGGTTCATTTTTAAGACAATTCATCTAGTTTACGCTCACACAGTCAATTACATAGCCATTTAAGTCAATACAGAATTTATTCTCTGTGAGCGTTAAAAGATTAATTATTTTTAATTATTATAACCTATATTTGTTTATATAAATAAGTAAGGAGTCAGACAATTGGAAAATGTTTGAATAATTTTAAGGTTACGGGTGTTAACTGATTATTTTTTAATATCTCATAAAAGAACAGATCATAAGGAAGAAGTACTGCTAAGAAAATTAAAATCTTTTCAAAAATAAAGGAACTTAATAGACATTATAATTTTATCCTAGATACTGTACTAAAGTGTGACATACTGCTTCGTGTTTCATACAAATTCTATACTAACATTCGTTTTACAGGAAAGACATAAAGCGTCGGTTTTTATCTTTTGTGTCTCTGAATTTGATTATCGGAATTAAATATATTTTTCACTTGTATGTGTTATGTAATCTGTTGTTTTTAATAAATTAAACACCAGTCAATTACCCTGATTAAATATTTCTCTTCTACATGTGAAATTGAAGTTTGTATTTATCAGTATTCCATTTAACTTACAATTGACAAGATGTAAATAAGATTCTAAGTTTTACACACTACATGGTTCAAGTTTGAGTAGATTGATAGATTTGTTGTTTCTTTTCTTTTTTAATATTTGTAAAATTTTATTTTCATACATTGCAATCTCGGATGAATTATAGAAAATGGAGGTGAGTTATTTGCATAAATTAAGTTTATATATGAATATATTCTCCCTAACATGTGTATATCTAACATCAGTTATATATTTGCCGTAATCTGATTTATTCGATTTTAAATAGATTTACTCTCATAATCCAGTCAAAAATGATATTTTGAATTACTTAAATCAATTATTGATATTAAAACCAGTCATGAAATTAATAAAAGTGTTGAAGTATAAATCTATGTCATGTGAAGCTGACAAGGCCCTTCAGGTCAAAAGCGTTATATATAAAGACTTATAATAAATAAAGAAGTAATTAATATATAAATTTAATAGTTTCATTTCTTTTTTTATATTTCAGGCAGAGGCAAAAGAACGGCGGTTATAGAGTCTAAACTTCGTACGGAACATTCATCAGAAGAGAAACGCAAAGAACATCAAAGAGAATTAGCTATTACTTTAAATGAAAAGGCAAAGGAACGTCTTGCGAAACAGTCCAGCGGTAAAGATGCAGAGAAATTACGAAAAAGTACAGTCTCATACAAAAGTATTAGTCAGATGCCTAGAGAGAATGAAGTTAAAGAACTCAAATTATATGTTGGTGAGTAATCAATTATATCTAATGTATTTAATATTATTAAAGTAAATTTTTGTGTAAATTTAAGATTTACTTTTTGTATTAGTAGCCATGCTTGAGCTGGCAATTTCACCATTTTTATTTATGAAGATGGTCATTGCTTTATTTAATAAAATTAAATATACATACATACATATCATCACGCCTTTTTCCCGTGGGGGTAGGCAGAGATTACTTTCTTCCACTTGTTACGATCTTGACATCTTTCGCTTCCTCTACTTTCATGAGCGCTTTCATACATGCTCGTCGGTTATGAGTACTTTTTACCTGGCCTTTATTTATTAACACATGATTGATTTGGTCTAGATACGTCCGCCTAGGTCGACCCTTACCGACTTGCCCATTCACCCTCGCCTTATAAATTCATTTCGTTAATCTTCTCTCATCCATCCTCTCTACATGCCCAAACCAAACCAAATTAAATATTAAATCATATATATGGAATATTTTGTTGAGAATTCATGTTTTATACATCAAAAGACCATTATATAACACAATTTAAGTATTTACCATATACATTTTTATAGCCTATAATTTTTTTGCAGTTAAGTATATTTACTCAAGTCAGTCAAATCACTGTTGAATTACAAAGAGATATACAAACAAACCAATAGAAAAAATGTCCGAATTTAAATTGTGTCCTATTAGTTAAGATATAATTAGATAAGTCTGAGAAGTATAGCTGGAGTGAAGACGATTGACAAAGTCAGGAATAGTATGATAAGGGAATGCTGTGGTGTGGTAGAGGATGTGGTGACCAAAATAGAGAAAGGTATGCTTAGTTGGTTTGGGCATGTAGAGAGGATGGATGAGAGAATATTAACGAAATTAATTTATAAGGCGAGGGTGAATGGGCAAGTCGGTAAGGGTCGACCTAGGCGAACGTATCTAGACCAAATCAATCATGTGTTAATAAATAAAGGCCAGGTAAAAAGTACTCATAACCGACGAGCATGTGTGAAAGCGCTCATGAAAGTAGAGGAAGCGAAAGAGGTATGTCAAGATCGTAGCAAGTGGAAGGACGTAATCTCTGCCTACCCCCACGGGAGAAAGGCGTGATGATATGTATGTATGTAATTTATAATAATTAAAAAAATAATGTTATTATTTCAGATCGAAAATACGAAACTATAATTCTGCCGATATTCGGTATCCCGGTACCATTCCACATCTCAACTATAAAGAACATATCCCAGTCAGTGGAGGGTGATTACACCTATCTCAGGATAAATTTCTTTCATCCCCCGGTGCCACTATGGGAAGGAACGAGGGTGGTAACTACACCCAACCTGATGCCACTTTTGTGAAAGAGGTGTAAGTGATTTTCAACTGTTTTATAATTAAAATAATATGCTTGAGTTATTTTTTACTTTACTAACTCCGCTTCAAACGATTTTTATCTATCACGTGTATTGAAAACTAATTTGTTTATACTAATATACAATAATTTCTTATGATTGTCTAAATAGTAATTAATAAAAAAATATACAATTCAATTTTTCTTAGAAAATTAGAAATTTTTTGATGATATAGAGGGCAGGGGTCTCAAGGGGGATGCATTGCGAACAAGGGGATAGGGTGTCGAATATTTCGAAAAATTTTCTTACGTAAATTTTTGAATGGTCAAACTCGCAAGAATTCATTGCGTACGTTAAATACTGTATATTCACGATTAAAGGGTTTTTTATAACTTACTAGTAAATGTATACAACACATGTAACGCCATAGTAAATGCTCTTAATATTCCATTAACAAAATTCATTTTTTTTTTATTACCCCTTTCCCCCATACACGAAACTACATAAACATACATAAGCTCACGCCTGTTATCCCCGAAGGGTTAGGCAGAGGTGATGTAGCGAACTACACCACCCGCATTTCGCCGAGCTTAGTTCCGTCCCAGATGTGACAGGGGGCGAGCCTGTCGCCATATCGGGCACAAATTCCAAACTCCAGGATGATACTGAGTAGAAAATCCCAATACCACTTGACCCGACCCGAGGATCGAACCCGAGACCTCAGAACGGCAGTCGCACCGTAATACAACTGCGCCATCGAGACAATACACGAAACTATTATGATATATAGCCTAGATTTGTTGATTAACTGCTAAAACGTACATTCAAAATATTCAAAACTATACAAATTGTGTCCATTTGTCTGAAACGACTCGCGCGCCATTATTGTCCGTGGTTCACAATTGTCCGAAAATTTCTTGCAAGTATCATAAACAATTGTACAAAGTCTCATCATCTATATTGGAAACGTAACGTAACTATGTAATACAGACGGACACAAATATATTAATTTTTTATTCTTTCAGAACCTATCGAAGTACAAACACTAAAGAACCTGGTGAAATATCTCCGCCGTCTTCGAATCTAAACACAGGTTTTAGACTTATTAAAGAAGTGCAGAAGAAGTTCAAAACAAGAGAAGCGGAAGAAAGAGAAAAGGAAGATTTAGTGAAACAAGACACTTTAGTGTTATCGCAGAGTAAAGGCAACCCGAAATTAAAAGACTTATACATAAGACCTAATATAGTGACCAAAAGAATGAGCGGCTCACTGGAATCCCATACTAATGGATTCCGATTCACTTCAGTTAGAGGGGATAAAGTGGATATCCTATATAACAACATAAAGAATGCATTCTTCCAGCCCTGTGATGGAGAAATGATTATACTGTTGCATTTCCATTTGAAACACGCTATTATGTTTGGTAAGTTTTTGGTGTATTGGACGTAAACTTTTGCACACTTTTTAATTTTTGTTACAATTATGTTAATCATTGTTAGAACTTTCTGAAGAGTTTTTGTGGCATCTCAGAATTTACGTTCCGTATTATTGTTTCTAATGCAATTCACAAACACGATACCCGAACTAGAGCACAATAATAAAACTATATCACACACAAAATGACATCAATATTGATTTATTATAAGGTTAATAGCAATTGATGAGCGTTTTCATAAAGCGTTACAACAAAACAGTCTCAACAAAGTTGTCTTTTGTTGTTTCTGTCACTTATTCCATAGACGATTTTATTGACGCGAATTAAATTTCTGTAAGCGATACATAAACTGTTCAAAACTAACTACAAAGTATTAATAACTTATTAAAACTTCTCAAACGCTAGAAAAATAAATAAACAAACTCGTTTCCTGAAGAAAAAAAAAACACATGTAACGTTTTGTGAAACGCTCCTCAATTACAAATAAAATATACGCCATTGTTGAGTTCAGAAAACAAACTGTCTTTATTCACAATTACCTACATTAATCTTATGACACAATTAATTACATAAAGTATCATATTCAAAACTACCTACATTAATCATCTGACAGTAATCACATACATAACAACAAACATATAAAAAACATCGATAGGGAATAAAAATCTCTACATGACGCACCGAGTTCCCGACAAAATCCCTCGAAATAAGAAATATGTAATGTGACATTAGTACACACCTTGGCAAGAGTACACCGTCAATTTCTAAATCTAACCTAAAAAGATATCGATGAAATAAATGAATAACCGATCTATTTTCATAAAAAAAATATTTTCTTATACCCAAGGGAAAAAGAAACATGTCGACGTGCAATTCTATACGGAGGTGGGTGAGATCACAACGGACTTGGGCAAACATCAGCACATGCACGACAGAGACGACCTCGCGGCGGAACAGAGCGAGAGAGAGCTACGTCACAAGCTCAAAGTCGCCTTCAAAAGCTTCTGCGAGAGAGTCGAGAACATGACCAAACAGGAGGTGGAATTCGATACTCCGTTCAGGTAAATTCATACTCTACTACTTGTGCCTTGTGCCGGCGTCTCCGCCTGCTTACTACGGAACCTTAATTTATTTTTGTTAATATTTTTTGCTACTTAAACAGAAAGAGAAGATATTTCTCACTAATTTAACCACTTTCCAACTAAAACTGAATCTTTGTGTGAAAATTTTTACACGGAACCCTAGTTATTAGTATAGATTAATCCATCTCAAATGCTACTGTCTTTAATATTTTTAGGTTTATACATTACGCAAGGTTGATAAATGTTATTGTAAAACTAGCTGTGTGTCCGCAGCTGCGTCCGCGTTTCATACGAGTATATTCTTTTATACGGAACCCTAATTTAGTGCTAAGATAAAGTAAATATATTTCTCATAAATTATAGCACTTGCCCTTAAAACTGTGCATTGAATCGGATTTTATTCAAATTTTTAGGAGTTTTTTTTTACGGGGAACTCTAATTATTTTCGAAAATTAAAAGTAATCTAAGTTACCCAGAGTAAAATCAAATATCTACCAAAAAAGTCCGGTCAAAATCCGTCCAGCCGTTCCGTAGATTACCCATTACAAACAGACAGGCAAAAATTTTAAAAACAATTCTATATACATTCATATCTATTTTAGTAAAGAAAATAATAATTTTGACATTACAAATAGACACTTCAATTTTATTTATTAGTATAGATTCAGAATATTTAGGTAATTGTAAAAATAACTTATAGTCCGATAGGTTTTTAGTGAGGCTGTAATAGAATCTAGATCTAGTAGTTTTCAAACCAGCCTACAGTATGGGCAGTGAAACTTCACTGTGAAATTTATTTATTGAAATTATAACTTCATACATTACAGTACTTTTCAAAAACTTTATTCGATCATTTATAGGTATAGATAAAGTTTTTTTTTCTGAAAATATTTATAGCGAAAATTCACAGAAACTAACTACAGAGTGAGCAAAATATATCAGTCAGACTGTACATTTACATACGGTGCAAGTTGATTAAAGTTTTAAGTCTTAATAATTTTTACTGTGAAATGTATAACAACTATGCAATATTAAGTCCTATAATACTGTTAGTGACGTTAAACAATATGAAATTGATATGGCTGCATACAATATGTGTTTGAATGTGACCGACTTAAAATTACATCTATATATATAAGCAAAGTTTGTTTTGTTTGTCCGAGGTAAACTCGAAAACTACTGGACCGATCAGTATGAAACCACAACCATTCGACTCGGAATTAATCGTAGATGGTTATAGGCTATATATTTTTCAAATTCCATGAGCCCTTTGCCATGTTTTCTCAATTTGTTTGCTTATTATTCCTTTGACGCACCATCACCTCAAAACTACTGAACATATCGGGATAGGACTAATACCTTTCAACGCAGTATTTTTTTCGTAGACAGGTATTTTTGGATTCCACCGATCCTCTCTCATTTTTTTTTTTTCGATTTACTCTTTTGTACATTTTCCACTTCAATTTACGCTTATATACGTTTTTTCCACGAATAAAAATAAAACACTCTTACTTTTATTCATTCATTTGTTTTTTTTTTTTAATTAGCTATAAATGAAACGTCATATGCACAGAACATATGAAACGCGGGCGGAGCCGCGGGCACCAGCTAGTAATTTATAAAACTAATCTATAATAGTTATAATCATAAAAATAACTAGTGACAGAATAATCTTGCACATTAATGCAATACTAGAGTGCAATCATAATAATTATTGAAAATTTTGCATTTTTTTGTTGATAACTGGACAGTAATTACTCAATAAAAACAAAATACTAGGAGTAAGTAGTAGTAGTAAGTAGTAGTAGTAGTAGGAGTAAGTAGCTTGATAAACAGACGAGGAAAAAACCTTGATCTATTCTATCTTTACCTGTTTGGCCCTAAATAAATATAGATACTTTATTTCACAGAGAATTAGGATTCCCTGGTGCACCGTTCCGAAGTACAGTACTCCTTCAGCCGACATCAGGAGCACTCGTCAACCTGACGGAATGGCCGCCGTTTGTCATCGCTTTAGAAGACGTCGAGTTAGTGCATTTCGAGAGAGTGCAATTCCACCTGAAGAACTTCGATATGGTGTTTGTGTTCAAAGACTATGCAAAGAAAGTGGCTATGGTGAACGCTGTGCCCATGAACATGCTGGACCATGTCAAGGAGTGGTTAAAGTGAGTATAATACATTCTTTGTGTCAAAATCAAAAACATCTTTATTCAATTTAGGCCAATTAGGCTTATGAACGTCTAAAACACTACCACCGGTTCGGAAAACAACCCAGTCGAGAAAAACGTAGGCGAGAAACAAGATCTGGTTCTTTTTTTTGTAATAAATATAATACATATAATTTTTTTTTTCATATAAAAAAACTATACAAATCATAGTCTTAATAATGTTAGTGGAAGCACAGAGATGTGGGTTAATTCCAGACATCACTATCGTTCACGTAATGATCCACCCTGTAATAACCTTTTGAGATTAAAACTTGCTTGACATAATACTTGAACTTATTGTCAGGTAAATCGGTAATGTTACTTGGGATCTTATTGTAAAACCGAATACCTATTACCTATAAAGCTTTTATTAGACTTACTTAACCTAAAGCGTGGGACGGCCAACTTGTCTTTACTTCTAATATTAACATTATGACGATCATTCACTAGATCTAGCTTGTCTAAATTTTTACGAATATGCATTAAGTTATCGAAGATGTATTGGGAGGGCAAAGTTAAGATATCATATTCTGGAAACTCCTTCTTTAGAGATTCGCGAGGTCCCATATTGTATTTTGCTCGAACAGCTAGTGTATTGGGTAACCATATATGTTTAGCATTAGACGTATTACCATGAAGCGGTGATCGCGCAGTTGTTGGTGCGTTCAAATTTCACGTCCATTAACGCAGATTTGAGGCCCACCTATGTAACTCTAAAACCAGCTTGAGCTTTCGGTGAAGTAAAACATCGTGAGGAAGCATGGTGGTAGTGCATTTTCTAATAATACCCGCCTGGGTACCAGCTACTACCCAAGGTGAAATCGAATTTAATGTCAATAATTTAATGGGAGCTTGTAATTATATTCAGAAATATTTTTAAATATGTTTATCGCAAAAAATATTAAAATAAAACTATAATACATGAATTATAAATTCAAATAAAGTATCAAAATCGCGTAGTCGTTTTGCAGCGGTCGATGACCCCGGTAACCATGTGGGTAACATTATCAGCTGATGTGCGCGAGCGAATACGAATACGCATCGCAACGTTTTGATACTACAAGTTATAATTTTTTTTAATTTAATTAATTATCATTAATTAAATTATTCTTTAATTAATCATTTAATATTTTATCTTATGCTTTGTACTTATTGAGAATCATAACTATAAGCTCCCATTTCATTATTGCCATTGATTTAAAAGTCACCTGTATATACCATATAAAAAAAAAAAAACCATAAAACCAAATAAAAAAAGATTTAGGTGAAGATTAATATGCTAAGCCTGAAGGACTCAAGTTATGGTATTAGTACATCGTTTAGGTCAGTGGTCATCACACTTTTCTGGTCAAAGCCCAAATAGTTCAATGTGAAATACCACTGCTGGCCGCACTTTTATGAATACCATGGTAGTAGACCCCCATCTATTAATTGACATATTTTTATGACCGGTCAAACTCGATTTCTACATAGATTTTGTGTGGCAATAACGACCTATGAAGTCATTTTGTAACAACCTAATTCACTTACTACATGTAAATCAAAAATGCTTGGGAAATTGCGGGCCGCACTTATGCCGTCCGCGGGCCGCAGTTTGACAAACACTGGTTTAGGTGCTTAGTGAAAAGTTTTCTAGTTATGGTTAATAGCTAGCTAAGATGACATTACAAAATACTCTATTACCACTCTTATAGCGTAAACCCGTGACTTCCTCACTTTTTCTTTACATTATTTCATCTTGTGTGTTTCGATTACCCATAAAAATGAGACAGTAGAAAAACAATGGAAAGCTGGCGTAAACGCCAGGTTAGTGCTCAAGGGTTTAAATTAAGACGCGCTTCTTCGAAATAAAAAAAATATAGTTGTTTTTTTTTCACAAAAACTTAAGCCCTTATATAACTTATACGATTGTAAGCCACATTTGATAAGCGCAGTGTCTGAACGTGATATCATTACATTAACAAAATGTTATAATATTGTTTTTATAATATACTAGCTGGTGCCCTCGGCTCCGCCCGCGTTTTATATGTTCTGTGCACATGACGTTTCATTTATAGCTAATTTAAAAAAAACAAATGTATGAATAAAAGTAAGAGTATTTTGTTGTTATTAGCGAAAAAAAATGTATATAAGCGTAAATTGAAGTGGAAAATGTAAAAACGAGTAAATCGAAAAAAAAATGAGAGGATCGGTGGAATCCAAAAAATACATGTCTACGAAAAAAATACTGACCTACTGCGTTGAAAGGTATTAGTCCTGTCCCGATATGTTCAGTAGTTGCGAGGTGATGGTGCGTCAAAGGAATAATAAACAAACAAATTGAGAAACATGGCAAAGGGCTCATAGAATTTGAAAAATATATAGCCTATAACTATCTACGATTAATTCCGAGTCGAATGGTTGTGGTTTCACGCTGATCGGTCCAGTAGTTTTCGAGTTTACCTCGGACAAACAAAACAAACTTTGCTTATATATATATATAGATTCTACACTTCTAGTTGCTAAATTAGTGTTTTTTATAAATTCTCGTTACAGTTCTTGCGATATACGTTACTCAGAAGGTATTCAATCACTCAATTGGACGAAAGTAATGAAGACCATCACGGATGATATCGAAGGGTTCTTTGAAAACGGGGGCTGGTCCTTCCTAGATCCCGAGTCCGATGCTGAAAACGATCAGCAGGTAGGTGCTAGTTTTTTTTTTTAAATTTATTTATAATTGTCAGATATCTGTCAATTGTGGTGGGTAAATGTTGAATATACACAAAATTATTTATTGAGAAAATAGTCTCCGATATATTTTATATTAAAGTCGTTGAACATGACTAATATGGGCTTAAATTAAAAAAAAAATCTAAATTTAGTACTTGTTTATAAAAAAATTTACTGTTTGCTATTTCTCAGTCGTGTTTCTTGTGCCATTGAATCTGTAATACTAAAGTATTTCTTATAGTATTTTTTTTGAATATTGTATAATTGTTCTATAGTTCAAGAAATGGACTTGCCTAGTTATAACACATCACTAGGAAAATAAACAAATAAGCAAATGTTGAGGGTAACTAAAAAATATACTAGGTCTATTATTTATAGGCCGAGGAGGGGGTTTATGCTTTGCTTATTTTTAATGATACGTAGGCTGGGAGGGGGGATATTTGAATAGCGTTTACGTAAGGAATCTTATTAATTTCGTTGTTTTTTTTATACAAAATATTTATTTATTTTATTGTACCAACAAAGTGAACATCAATATAATTTATAAGTTACATTGGCATTACAGGCGCGCTAGACTCCACCTCAGTTATAGGCACAAATCACAAGCTCAAAACATCAGCTCATGTAAACAATTTATTACATAAATTATATGATAAAAAAAAGAAATTACATAACAAAATAATAATAATAGTAGGTATAGTGCTATAAGTTACGTCATGCATATAATGATTGAGTAAATAAATCACCAATAAAATAAAAATAAAAAATACAACATCGAGAGCAAAACAGTAAAAAAATATATAATAATTAACAGTAATGCCTATCCTTACATCGTCATTGGGTGGGCGCGGGGGGGGGGGGCGGTATTGGGGGTTCTTACTAATATTGTTGAGAAGAGAGGGTCAAAAATATTACATAATATGTAATATTTGATCGAAATATGTTTGTTTGGAAGTAGGTGAATATAATTTTTTAAAACGATTTTTCCGTGTAAAGGACGAAGAATCTGAAGAAGAAGATGACGCATACGAACCGACTGATGCGGAAACGGAGGAAGAATCCGATGACGGTTCCGATTACGATTCCGAGGCGTCAGATGAGTCGGATGCGTCTGGGGATAGTGAAGGTAAGTTTTTTTTTTCTGTAAATTTTATTAACTAACTAATTTGTCTTCACTTTACTCACTCACTTTCACTTTACTATAGTCTTTTAATTTGTCAATACTTTCGCTGATACAAATAACATTTTTTTTTAGTAAACTAGTCAAAATATCGAAATCTCCAAAAAAAACCCGCATACAGTAGATAAATATTGATTTGACAACAATGAAACACTCCACATTACTTTTAAAGTTAAACTTTTTTCGCGTGAAAAGAATATTGTTTTAAAGTTGCATCAGTATAATTAAATCTGTAGAATTATTATTTTAACCACTTCGTGGTATTTTGACATGACTATTTTAACATCATTAATAGGTATTTTTTTTATCTCTTCCTCGATTCCTGATATCTCTCACTCTCTATTACTAAAAAAATTTGTCTTACAGATATGTACTAAAGATTGGCAAAGAAGTAACATTACTGACATGTGTAATCTATATAAATTTTTTTTTAGTCTTGCATAGATTTAGAATATAATTAAAAATCTTAACTGGTTAAAAACTACTATAGTCTCATCACGGTGTCCGCTCATACTAAAGCTGAAAATTGATTGCTTCATTTCTTTGTCATTCATAAATATATTTACATATATATATCAAATACACAGAAGAAGATGAAGAATCCGGTAAAGACTGGTCGGATCTGGAACGAGAAGCGGCCGAGGAAGATAAAAAGGAGCGTATCTACGACCGTGAAGATTTCGACCGTAAACGGAAGGGAGGAAACCCCCGACGGTCGTACGACTCGGACGGCGGCGGCGGCAAGAAGGGCAAACACGACAAGAGCTCCTCCAACCACAAGAGCTCATCCAACCACAAGAGTTCATCCAACCACAAGAGTTCAAGTTCGAACCATAAGAGTTCGAGCTCCAACCATAAGAGTTCAAATCATAAGAGCCCATCAAAGAACAGTAGCAGGTCAGTCAGTATCATCATCATCTCCCTACCCTTTTCCCATCTTTATTTGGGGTCGGCGCAACATGTCTTCTTCCATTCCTCTCTATTTGTTGTCATCTCCGCATTCACTCCTTTCGTAAGCATATCGTCTTTCACACAGTCCATCCATCTTTTCTTTGGTCTTCCCCTTCCCACGAAACCGTCCACATTCGTATCCAATACCTTTCTTACAACATCCTCTTTCTCCCCGCGCATCACATGTCCACACCAGGACAAACGACCGCCTCTTAATTTGTCTGTTACTGGCGCCACTCTCAAACTTTCTCTAAGATACTCATTCCTAATCCTGTCCGTTCTTGTCCCCCCCCCCCCCACACGGCACACATCCATCTCATCATTCGCATCTCAGCTGCATGTAATCTTATTTCGTCCGTCACCTTTATGGGGTAACATTCTGATCCATACAAGAAGACAGGTCGTATTATGTTCTTGTAAATCTTCTATGGACTAATTAAAACTTTGCAAACTAACTAGTTATATAAAACCTATAGGCGGCGCAAGTGGGGGGAAGTTCATACAATTTATAATATCTAATAGTAATTCTTATCTCCATTAAAAGCATATCATAGGTAAAGGTGATTACTGAAAACAAAAATAAGAAAGCCGTTCTAATTTTTTCCTGTTGAGAGAGAGAGAGAGACAGCGTTCTATACTAAGCTGTGACGTCACATTGTCACTTTACACGCTTAAAATTAATTACTCTGTTATAATGATATCAATCTAGTGAATGATCGTCATAATTTTAATATTAGAAGTAAAGACAAGTTGTCCGGAACCACGCTTTAGGCTAAGTAAGTGTAATAAAAGCTTTATAGGTAATAATATTCGGTTTTACAATAAGATCCCAAGTGACATTACCGATTTACCTGACAATAAGTTCAAGTATTATGTCAAGCAAGTCTTAATCTCAAAAGGTTATTACAGGGTGGATCATTACTTGAACGATAGTGATGTCTGGAATTAACCCACATCTCTGTGCGCACCCGCTAACTTTAGCTAAGACTATGATTTGTATAGTTTTTTATATGAAAAAAAAATAAATAAAAAAAAAGAACCAGATCGAGTTTCTCGCCCGCGCTCTTCTCGACTGGGTTGTTTTCCGAACCGGTGGTAGTGTTTTAGACGTTCATAAGCGCCTTCTTAGGGCCCAAATTGAATAAAGATGTTTTTGATTTTGATTTTTGATTAATGCCCAGACTCTTGATGTGATTTTCATTGTATACTATAACTACTAATTTTGTTTAATTATTAATTTTTTAAATATACAATTGTAAATGTACGGGCAAAATTTTTAGGATGGTTTCATAGATTTCTATTAGGCAAATGAATTATTATAAATATATATATATAATTTTTTTCCTCAGTCCTTCCAAGAACCGAGATAAACACCATAAGTCGTCTCACCATGAACGCGACCGGAAGAGCGAACACAACAAGTCCTCAAGCAAAGACTCGAAGAGACACTCCGGCGATCAGAAGTCCCACAAGCGAGCTCGCGACGAGAGCCGGGAGAACGATCGTAGTTCTAAGAAAGCTAAGTGAGTTATTAGTGTTTTTTTTTTTTTTATAATCATGTCACAACGGCCGGGAATAGTACCAGCACCTCGTATCGTTCCCGTGGGAGTCATACGTCAAGGCGACTAACTAATAGGGGATAAACGTTACGGCATTCCCCCCTTCTTGTTAGGGAAGACCAATGTCCAGCAGGACGTCTTACGGTTGATTGGAATAAGCGGTTTGCGGTAATGTGGTCGGATATCACTTGGATTTGAATCTAGCTATCCTATCTATACTAATAAATCAAATTGAAAGTGTCTGTTTGTAATGTCGAAATAACAACGTTTTACTAAATACTTATGAAATATTTTTTTATAAATTCTGTTTATTGGGCTGTCTGTTTGTTCCGGTTAATCCCTGAAACGGCTGGAGGGATTTAGGCGGTACTTTTTTTTTTTACTTTAATTTTTCGAAAATAATTGGGGTTCCCTTAAAAAAAATTAAAACATCATCAAAACATTATTTTCCAATGATTATTTAAAAGCCTTATTACGCAGTGAAGAATATATTAAACGTGGGCATACACCTAGTTCTATGATAAAACTGCGCCTTCATTGAAGGAAAATATCGTAATGAAAACATAGTTTAGTTGTATGGAAAGACTTTTGTGTTTTAACAAGAATCACTATCAGGCAGCAAAGATGGCCTGACGTCCGCTATTTTAGTTTTTTATAGTGACATTCAGTCTAAATTTCCTATAATTCAATTCAAAAATATGCTAAAACCGTGAAAGGTTCGTTTGGTTTTAGTTTAGTCTATCTAATGAACGTAAACATGTATTTTAAAATAGATAATCTATATATATATAAGCAAAGTTTGTTTTGTTTGTCCGGGGTAAACTCGAAAACTACTGGACCGATCAGCGTGAAACCATTCGACGCGGAATTAATCGTAGATGGTTATAGGCTATATATTTTTCAAATTCTATGAGCCCTTTGCCATGTTTTCTCAATTTGTTTGTTTATTATTCCTTTGACGCACCATCACCTCAAAACTACTGAACATATCGGGATAAGACTAATACCTTTCAACGCAGTATTTTTCGTAGACAGGTATTTTTTGGATTCCACCGATCCTCTCTCATTTTTTTTTTCGATTTACTCTTTTGTACATTTTCCATTTCAATTTACGCTTATACACATTTTTCCGCTAATAAAAACAAAATACTCTTACTTTTATTCATTCATTTGTTTTTTTAAATTGGCTATAAATGAAACGTCATTTGTACAGAACATATGAAACGCCGGCGGAGCCGCGGGCATCAGCTAGTACATAATATTCGCAGCTATAAGTTATAGCAATTAAGTTATAGTAGTTAGATAGCATTATTCTTGTATTAGATGTTTGACATGAAAAACTTGCCAGATTTTGGCATATTATTTCCAATATATTATATTACTCTATCCTATAGTCAGTACTTAGTAATTTGATTAAGATATATTAAGCCTATAACCATATATATTCTATTTATATAAATAGGCAAAGATAAAACAAATTTCATCTCTGTTTATAAAGTCATGTTCTTTTGTTTCTGTTTACTAGTTACTGATAAGCCGTTATAAAAAAAAAGTAAAATTAAAATTTCAATAATAATTTCGAGCACCAAAACGAACTCTAGTAATAAATATTACCTTTGATTTCAGGAAATAAGCCGCCGTAGAAGTTCATACAAACTGAGTGAAAACGGGTTTTTAAATTGGAGTTCAGTAAGAGCTCGTGTTACAATAATAATTATGGTCATATTGATACATATATATATATACCCAATGTCCGTCTCTGTACAATGTTCAAAATAAGGTCTGAATATTTGTAACCTATTGAATTCCATTAAATTTGTTAGTTCGGACAGAGAAATAAATTAATCCGAAATTGTTTGTTTTTTTTTTCATAAACCAATCGGTTGTTTATTTTTTTCTGACCGGACCCATATTTTGCAATTATATAAAAGAAATAAATAAAACGATTTACATTAACGCTTATTTCATTTATTTTATCACACTTGGTCAATAAGTATGCGGATATTTCTTTTTTTTTTTTTTAATAAATAAATAAATAGCACTATGAAGTGAAAAGAAAGAAAACATTAAGACTTATTAAATAATTACTGAATATGTCTTGTTGTAGCTATTATTATCCAATTTGATAATAACTTAATAAATTCCTTATCACACCCATCATTAAATTGTATATTATTTACAATAAAAAAAAAACCTATATACACTACATTTGTAGGATTTATTTAATTTATTATCGGTTCTAATGCTGCGTCCTGCGCCGCAACGACGGGCCCTCTGGGCAATACTGTTATCCTTTTTGCGTCTGGTAACTTTGTCAGGTCTTGCGTTTTGGAACTGTCATCAGTCAGTTCTTGACTATCGCTTGAACTCCAATATTTCTTGTTGACCAGCATAAGTAACATTAACGCGGGCAAGTGCACGAGGGAAAACCTGAACAGTTTCCTGGAACTGCCGCTGTCCGATTTTTTGTAGAACGACCACGCTGAAATGCAAAAAGTTGTAATTCATATAATATGCTACAAAATACAATTGACGGCAAACCCGGTGTTTGACTCTTTGGTAAAAAAAAAAAAATAGCGTGTATGTAATCTTCGTTGAGATATATGCATTATAGATAATTATTATAACTGCCGTAGCTAGAGTTGAATTTAAGCTTGGGCAGATGTGAAGTTTACCTGCTTTTTTGCAATCCATCTATACTTATGAAATAGTATATAAAAACGTGTCACTTTGACGGGACTTTACAAGTACAAATGTATGGTGATACACTATTCAGTTGGGTTTAATTACCCAATATATTATTAAGGTAGGGTATTGCCCTACAATGCCCCTCTCTGGCTACCGCCATGCTTCCGTAATGGAATGTATGGCAAATTCTGTTACAATATTATTTTTTTATACGGTATAAGCTCAGTGTTTTGACCGCAATCTCACCTGATGTTAAGTGACGATGTGGTCCAGGATGGTAAACACACTAAGCCTAGATTTTTTTTTATTATAATGCACAGCACAGTGACTGCACTGGACCTGATGGTAAGTACAGTTCAATCCAAAACAGCGGCGACTGACAACAGAATTCACTGCCAGTCACCGCTGTCATGCTGGTCTGCTTAAATACCTCCTCACGCCTCTTTTGAAGGACCCAATATCATATGAAGGAGGGAACACGCTGACAGGAAGACGGTTCCATAACCTCACAGTGCGACAAAAGTATAAGTCAGCAAACTTTTTGGTTCTTGAAGTTATGGGTGTCACTTTGAAACCGTGACACCGAAGTCCCGCCCGCGTGGTTCTGTTATGGAATGGAGAGGAGGGGATCAGGTCAAAGAGCTCTTCAGAACACTCGCCATGATACAAGCGGAAAATACGCTTAGAGAGGCTATGTCCCTGCGCAATTGAAGCGGTTCTATGGAGTTGGTGATACCTGCATCATTTACAATGCGGACAGCCCGCCTCTGCAACCTGTCTAAAGCATCGATGAGATATTTAGCGGATCCATTCCAGAGGTGCGAGCAGTATTCCATGATACACAATATATAATAAAAAAAAAACATTTTCGATAATGCGAAGACATTTTTATTCTCACCCACCGAATTTTGCCGCCATGAGATCTAGTATCTCCTGGCTAGTAGTAATATCTGGGACTAGGTTGTATTTATTGTAAATCTAGCGCTGAATACATTAGTACGCTAAACATTAATTATACAATAGAAACGAACTACTCAAATTGCTACAATAATGAAATCAAAAAAATAATCATCGAGACACTATTATTATTTGAAATAATAAATCTGTAAATAGTACATAAATGCGTATTCCAATATACATACCTAAATACATAAAATAAATATTTAGTGGAAGCGATTCCAATGCGAACCACATATTCGTGACGTCAAGATACGATGAAGCGAGACAAGTGGCTGTGATTACTCCTGTGTGCCTAAGAGCTACTCGTCTACATAAAGCTGAAATAACATTAACAACTCATTGACACAATAGTAATCTTCAAGATAATTAATTAACAATACTTTAAAAATTACTTCGATTTGAAACTTGATTTTGTGAAATTTAACTTTTTATAAGACAAATTGTTCAAATATTCAATGGAATTTACCATACATAATACTTCAATCTGTTTAAATATGCACCTATAAAAATTTATTAATCTTAATTATTTATCTTATATTCATTGAAGAGGTTTAAATTGAATGGAAATTGACACTGGCAATTCATTGTTCGAGGGCAAAAAACAAGGTTATGAAGAAGAAAACATTCACAAATTTTATATCCATTTGAAATTAATTTGTTTATTATCTAAACATATTCTCCTTTCCTGCCAAGATTATTCAACAACATATTATGATGTCGTCGTTGGCATTGTATCGTGTATTATATATATATTTATAAATATTATAACAGTGCCAGCGGATCTCTCATTATTTATCGGAAATAGTTGAAATTTTAAAAGAAATTAGGAATATAATTAGGAAGACACATTACCGGGATCCGTGACCGCCATCATTCTATAACCGGCTCGTGAATAGTCTGGTCTCAGGTTCCAAGAGAGAGCGTTAAAATGCGGGAACTGCCAAGAGTATAGAATGATGCCGAGCACCAGGGCGCCAGCGTCGAGGGTTCCCGTGCAACCCGCCCACCCCATCAGGGGGGGTATTGCACCAACTGAACATTACAATTATATATATATATATTTATACCAATAGACAAAATTGTAGTATGTTTGTACTACATAAGAATGATAAGATACGTTTACCAAAAAAAAACAATTCTTAAAATTTTTGTCTGTCCATTTGTTCACATGAGTTTTAATTTTTTTATGCAGAACTAATTATTTTGGAAAAAAAAAAAAAACGCGAAGTAAACTTGAACTATCTACCAAAAAATGTCCCGTCAAAATCGGTCCAGCCGTTCCGGAGATTAACCGGAACAAAAAGTCAGAAAGACGAAAATTTAAAAAATAGTGTTTTTGGTTTAGGTACCGCATATACATTTATATTATATGTTTTTAGTAAAAACTTGATATTTTGATATTACAAGCAGACATTTCATTATTATTTATTAGTATCGATATATACAGTAATACCCCGCTTAGCGCGACCCCGTTACGCGCGGTTTCACTATAACGCGAATGTCAAATTTCGCGCTCAAATGCCTCGCATTACGCGAAAGAGTGCATATAAACATAATGTAAAGACAATAGATGTATTTTTCCGTAAAAAAATAAGAGTATGTATTGCATAAAGTGTTCTTAGAATTAAAGTGATTGATTAAAATGATTTGTATTTTTTTGTATTAAATTTTGACTATGTTTAATCATAAACCTCGATATACGCGAATTTCAGTTAACGCGATTTTCTTCGGAACGTATCCCTCGCGTAAAGCGAGGTATTACTGTGTAGTCTTAATCATAATCTCATCTAATATTAAACAATGATGTGGCTTAAGATTGATAGTAGATAGTACCGTGGTGACATAATTTCATCGCAATATTTACTATCATATATATTGTAGAATAGAATAGATGGATTCGAACCTACGTAGATCGACGCGGTATCCCACCAAACCACCAGTGATCCCTTCAATATATAAAAAAAAAAAAAAACCCTTTATATATAAAACGTCGGACTCACCCACTGAGCCCAACCAAGTGTTAAGTATTGACATCCTTTTCAAAGGCGTGTAGACCGTTGTGTATAGGAATAGGTTCCCGGCTCCCAGAGCTGCGGTCAGTGGGTTTACTCCGCAATATAACAAACATAGTCCCGTCGCACTCGTCACCGCCGCGAAACCGATTGCGTGAGTAGGCCTACAAAAACGTAGTTTTTGTTTTCATCTAGTAATCTATATGGTAAATGTTTTTTTTTTCAATCCATTCCTAACGACCGGTTTCGACGATGCCGAATATTAACTTTTTAAATTGAAATCAAACTAAAAATAAATCGACTTTAGAGAAAAATTCAATCAATCAAATTTCGGATTTCAGTTGGTAAAAACAAATTCAGATCGCATCAATACGTTTCAATAAACTGGCCCAAGATCATTTTGATTTAAAGACAAATGTTGTTTGCTTATTATGTTGGCATGTCCGATATTTCTTCAGAAACCACGCGGTAAATTTTCATGGTTTTTAGTATACGAACAATGATTGTGTTTATATACTTTTTAAATTGTTGTAAAGCGAAGAACACTAACAAGAACGAAATAATTGAAGATGATTAAAGTAAGTATGTTTCCTAACAATTCAATGAAGGTAGCAAAATAGTAAAGTATAATATAGATGTTAGCTGTCTAAATAGTATGTACGAACTTTCTGCGACCCTTGTAACGTGCGCCCACATTACTCGCAAAGTTAAGCTAGTACGATGGCGCGGAAGGGCATATCGCTTCGCTTAGTGTAACCTCGCCTCGGCTCGGGCGACTTCCGATCGTTGTTGCGCATAAATCAAAGGACTCCCAACTCCGAAGGTCAAAGGACGAATGTTCCCCGAGGTTTTACAAGACGCGTATTCCTACATAACTCGGTGCCCTTCAGACTTCGGTTTGCGTTGAGATGTACGAAATACGCACGTAGTTGTCAAACAGCTCAACAATCCATTATGCATAGCGAACAGGCGCCGCTGAATTAGCTCCGACGAGGTTGCATGAGTTTGTGGTCACATACTCCCGATTTCGGTCAACTTCGAAAAGTACTTCGCCGAAGCAATTTCGCGAGCAGTGCAGAACCACATTGTTTTTAAAGTAGATTTAGTTCTTTTTGAAGTATTTTTTTAACAATGCTTTTTTTAACTATTCATAAATTTTTTATGCTCGATGTGATATATTGACAAAATAGTGTGTACACTATTTACTTTTTTTTTGTATGCTCTAAGAATTCACAGTTATTCCAACAAATGCATCTAATTGATTTTTTATTATTATGCTATATAAAATTAATTACCCATTTTTTCTACCCTCGTGTTTTAGTATTGTTTATTGGCTTATAAATATAAAACCTCTTTAATGACATTTATTTTAATAAAAACCATACTTAAATATTGTATTGTCACGAAAAAAATAAACATTTCTTTTAATTGTTTTTTTTTATGAACACTTTATCAGTTTTATAGTACTATAATGAAATCGTCTTATCTCTCCATATGAAACTGGATATTAGCAAAAGAATACATTAAACAATTTGTTATTACTTACTCCAATAAACCTTTAACAAGTACTCGGTTTTTTGTCCTGGACATCTGTGCATCGAAAGGCACTTCGTGATATTGGTTGATGGAATTGGCTGCAGCAGACACTAAGCCTGTGCCCGCAGCGCACATTGCAAATGTTGTTATTTCGAAAGGAGCAGGAGCAAGAGCATAACCTGCCATCGACGTCATTACTACAAGCGCTAAAATAAACATATTTAATATTTCACATAAACAAAATCTATATACAGGTATACAAGCTCAAGAATGACTGAATCGACTTTTATACTATTTGATTAGTTGGCCGAAGAGCAGAATAACTATTAAAACAGAAAAAAAAAAAAAAAAAAAAAAAAAAAAAATAGAGTTTGTATATATTGGTTTTTAACATCTCGAGTCGGATGATGATGATTCGATGATTTTATTTTCGTATCTCTGATTCGAGAACTTTCTTCGTTATTGATTCTTAGGCGGTACAAAGTTCGCAGGGACAGCTAGTACAAAATAATATACAATTTATAACATTTTTCTCGAGTCCTTTCCGACTTCGTAGGATCTACTTTAGACTGGATGATTATAATAGGTTATTCCAATATGTGGTCGTCTAATACCTGAAACTACCCCGAAAGGCGAAAGTTCTATACTTGAAATACTTAAGATACACAAGGTTGCATGGGTTCTGAACTCTCGCTGCTGACCAATCCACTCGGCCTTATCGTGCAAGTATTCAGATTGTTGGAGTTTAATAACTCCAAATAGTATTATTATTATTATTCGAAAATGGGCTATGCAAGTTAAGACAGTCCTCTATCACTATGACCTAGTTAGATCCATTTTGATCACCCTATATTATTAGAACTCACTGGGTAGACCTATAACCTGGATATACTGTAGGATCTTTTTGGCAGAGATTGCCTTTGCCTCCTCCGGGAGCAACGCGTGCTTACTCAAAATTCTCTTACTTATGGATATTAATGGATCACATTCACATAAAATGTGCTTTAGCGTTTCGTCTGCAAATTTACGGAACCTGCACTCTAACTCGAAATAGTAATTTAAAAAAATTTAATTTATAAAGTGCGCCCATTTTTAAAGTTCTCGCATCGTTCAAATATGGTGTAACGTGCCCACGCGTAGGAATACGAAAACGGTAACGAGCACATCTATTTTGGATTCGCTGAATGAGGTGCTTTTTAATACATTATATACTGAAAGAATAGGTTTATAGAAGACAAAGTGTTTATAGTTTTTTTTCAGTAGTTTCTCATTTGAATATTGCTAAACCTTGCCTATCTATGAAAGGGATTTTCCGAAATAATTCATTATTGCTTACTCATTAACTCCCGGTGTTTCATAATTGAGCAAGAAGGAACGAAAAAGGTTATAAAGTTAAAATCATTTATTTAAATAATTAAAAAAACATCTTACATGAACAGGAAATTATAAAATGTACAGAAATTAATTTATAAATTGTAGGTGACCATAGGAGCCATTAGTAAAGATTAGGTGGCCTGGTTATGGTGGTGTCATGGTATTTTGACCTATAGGCTGACACAGACCCTCTTCAGAAGATACTAGTACTGTATGGGCCATGAGGTGTTACCAGTATGTCATTATTGTGACTGCATACGAGGTAATGCACAGCACATTTTGGTTGTCTGTCCCATATGGGACTAGTTAAGATTGTATCATAACCCCCTTTTCTCAGGTCTAACTCCATCACCTCAAACTGGTGTCAATAATCTACAATTCTGCTAATGTAATACCCGAACAGACTTTAGGTTCATTCTTTTTAAATCCTATTTTTTTTTCTGTGGTTAAAGTTACGAAATATAAAGCAAGACAAATGTTGGACTTTTTTTTTAAATTATAAAAATAAATCCATGTTGGTAATGTATTTGCGTATCTATAAATGAGTAAAAATACAGATGTATACAATGTCTCCAACTTATACAATATATTGTAATGTGTTAATTCTATTGTATAATTTATCTGTACTAATGTTATATTTATTTTCAATTATCTTGTTACTGTACTTAACATTATACTTACAAGTTAATCTTGCTTTTGAAAGCATCAGTGAATACTGTCCTATATTATTTATTCTGTCATGGGATGGTGTCTCCTTCCATACTCTAGTGTCTTGGGAAATATTTTTACTTTTAACAGTTGCTGTTGGAGATGTAAGCAATGCCTTGCTTTTCCAACATTGTGTTGTTGATATTCTAGCCAGAGTTTGAAACAACAATCCCTTCTAAAATAGAACATTGACATTTTATTCCTGTTCTAGCAAGCTTTAAGTTATTAATTAAAAATGAGTGAGCCTGACTAGCCAATCCAGCTCTTGAATTTCATTTCCATCACCAAAGAAAAAAAGACTTAAAAAAAGGACTTCTTTCAGTTTTTAAGAAGCAAATTCTAATACAGTATATAGTCTAAAGATTATTATTCTTACAAAAATTATTTATTATATAAAATTAGTAAATGTAAATTTTGTTTTTCTTAGATAAGTAGATTAAATACTTAGTATGCATAACTTAATATTCACAAAGTAAAAACAAATAAGTTTTATTTATCCAACTGTAGCTGTAACATTAGATAATGTAAGCATAACACTTACCTCAGTTTTAATGAGGAATGAATTTTTAGGTAATCCAAAAATGCCTTGCTTAAGGCATAGTTTACAATGCAGTACTTTTAAATAAGACATGATTTAATTATCCATGAGCTTCGGTACACATGCTGAAAAGCAGATTTTATAAGAGAACTATTAGTATCAATAACCTTTATATATATAACGAATTTCGATATACTGAATATTACATTGTTGCAAGTGTTTTAGTCAGAGTGCCCAAATGGTACATTTTTCTTTTTGTTTATTTATTAGTTTGCTGAGATCTTCATTTTAAGGAATGCTATTTAATAACTTACTATCGGTTACACAATAATTATTGACGGTTTATTTTAGAAGTTACTGTATCTAATAAAGGTTTGAAAAGTAAATAAATCAACATACATTTTATCTTTTTTTCTAAAAAAAATCTTTATATAAAATAAACTCTTACATTTCATTAATTATTGTGACTGTAAGTAATAACCAAAAACTAAATCAACTTTACTATATAATAATTTGTAATAAACTGCACGATAAAACCAACGTACACAAACTAAAGAAGGAATATTTAAGGTTAATTGTCACAGTTGCAGTGCGCCCAACTATTTGTTCAGAATTTTACAGTGATTTGAGAATAAAATTATAGGAGATGGGCTTAACAAATCTGTGTATCATAGATTAAAATACGGCATTTGGAAAGTAAATAAAATACGCATGGTTTCTAAAAATGCACATGTTAAAAAATATGAATTAATCTTTATCTATTGCACTTAAAGAAGATTATTTTAACTAGATATGCAAAACAAGAATATTAAATGACCGTAAATCTATTGCAAATACCGAACAGTTGGCAACTCTATGTAGTTTTCATTTAAGTGTTCTACCTTTTTTTTTTGGTTGCGGCATTTGTGTTATTTTCGCCTTATCAATAGCATTTTTTCTAATTTATTAGTATCTTCAATACAACTTTAAGACCATCTTTGCTTTATTTATTTTTAAGTTTCAATGTTCTAACAATAAGTCAGCCCTTTGTTAAAACTATCCAAGGGAGTTTTTGTGACATCATAATTTACTCTTCACTTGTGTAATATAACCAAACATTACGCGATATGTAAAACTATATTATATAGGATCACACACAAACAAATTATTGATTTACCAGCAATGATTACTACATTAATGAAGTCCCAGTAATGAAGTTTCAATATAGGATTGCTTACACTTTTAAGATAAGAGCTGTTTCACACTCGTATTTGTTATAAAAAAAGTTAGAGAGCTTTCATTGACTTTAAATCTACATTACGTATTTGATATTTTAAATATAACGTTAGTGTTAGGTTTGCTTTATTGTTTCTCGTCATTTGAAAAGTATCAATGATATGCTGCCATATTATTTTTCTCCAAGAAATCTTTTACTTTTAGTCGTTTTTTTTTTCACACACAATGCAGACTTTTGGTATGCACTCTGTATTTGATATATTTATATTAATTAATTAATTGCAATAATTAAAATATAGAGATATACAAAACAAAACGACTTACATCTACGCTAGCTTAATAACTATTTATACCTATATCACATTTTTTTTTTATTGTTCTTTTTCCCCTCCTCTTTTCTTATTTTTTTCCAAACCTTAGTCACATCTTCGGGACTACAGTGGCTGTGTCTTTTAGACGTTAAATGTAACGGGGTCTGTGCACTTTTATTATTTATCTCTGCTGTGCACAATAACTCGTGATGATCTGTCGTGGGGTGCAATTGCAAAGTTATCGGTTTTTTCAACACACTTCAAAGGAAGCGTGGCGTGGTGTGACCGGTGGCGTTTGCGCAGAAAAAAAATACAAACTAGTCAGCCATAGGGGCTGCTGACAGAAGTGAAAACTCGAAACTTTAGAAAAACAGTTTTTCCATTGAAATTATTAACATAACCGGTCATTTGATATGAATTGTCTGATTTTTACATCATTGGCGCTATTTTCACATAGTTTATTCATAATAAAAAAATACAATAAGCTGCCTAAATATCCATTTTATTATTTTATCTCTGAACACCAGTACTTAAACGCCATCTTATTCTTGACATAGTGTACCATGTTGTCCGTTGACGTCATGGATTGGTAACGCGAATCTATAAGTATTTCTCCTACCGAGAATCGATTAACGCCGGTAGAGAAGCCATTAAAAACCTTAAGCATAGCAAATTAACAGCCTCCTAGAGGTAATAAAGTATAATAATCTGATATCCTCAGAAGAGTTCGGCTTTTGAGGCCATCACTCCTGCTGTATTGTTTAACGTCGCCAATGCCTTTGACAATGTTACAGGAATATTTATAAACTTAATTCAGTAAGGCATCCTGACTCGTTAATACATATTATTCGCGAGTACCTTTCTAAACGCAGCTTCCGCTTCAGAGTTGAAACCTTCCTCTGATCTAATTACCCAATCCGCGCAGGAGTTTCCCAAGGCTCCATTCTGGCACCCATTCTTTTTAATCTTTACCTAGCCGATTTTCCGCGTATCCCAGAAGTCAAGATAGGTCTCTATACAGACGACATTGTTTTACTCGTTCCACGAGATAATCTTCCGCAGAGATCGCGTCCAAAGTGCCGTCAACACCTTCAACTCTTAGTACAAAAAGTGGTGTATAGCAATCATCCCGGGACAGAGCACCGCTATAATGTTCGACAGAGCACGCATTAAAAAGTACAGTAAAAGTAAAGTATCAAGATATTGATATTCCCTGGTCCAGTGAAGGCAAGTACTTGGGGGTCATCCTAGACTCTTAACTAAAATAATAAGATGACCCTCCGTCATAAAGTTACTCTTTATAATACGGTTGTTAGACTCATTACCACTTACTGGACCTCGTCTTCGTTCATATATTAAACACAAAATCCGCTTCCTAAAAACGATTCAGAATCGTTTTGTGAGGGAAGCCGTTGGGGCCCGATGGTACCACAGAAATGTAGACCTCCACAGGGATCTGGACTGCCCTCGTTCGAATCCTTCCTCAAGTCCCAATCTCATAGCAATTTCGATCGAGCGGAAAATCACACAAATACTCTGGTAGTTGCCGTTTCTTATTATTCATCTCTGGTAGCCGTTGCATTTTATACCCTAGATCCGAATACCCCGTAACGAATGCGTAACTCATTTAAGATAAATAAAACCACTAATGCAAGTGTGAGATCACTTGGAGCTTTGAATTTACAAGTTATGTAGTTTTAGTAAATAAATTTTTGTTAAAATATACTATTTTACAAGAGAAAACGCTTGTAAATTTTACATTTATAAATAACTTAACCAACTTACAACTTGTAATAACTAAATAAATAGCTTACAATTTTCCAAAATACTTTCAAATCTACTACAATTTTCTTTATTTTTTAAATTTACTTTGACCTACCAAGTTTATGTCGTTACAATACAATTTTCCACTATGGCAATATTTTGCGGATTGAGCAGTACCAGGTGAGAAGAACTGCCTATAGTTGGGGATATTATGTTTAAAATTGATTAATTGTTTTTAAATATGTACTGTAATAAAATGGACTACCATAAAATGAATTATCATCCCATAATCACAATGCTCAAAATTAGAAAACTTTTATAAAATTAATGAGTACGTAATAAATTGACATATATTTATTTAATTTTATGAAGCCAATTTGATTTAATTTAAACATTTCAATAAAATTGAAATTAGATCACTGTGAAAAATTCACAATGTAAAGTTGATCAGTATAATGTTATACAGCTTTGTATTTTTTATTGAAATTTAATGGAAAAAGGATTTCTTTGTAATTATAATATAAGTTTCGTAATTTTGACATTGTTGTTTAGGGGTAATTTTAAAATAAGCATAAGCCATATTTTTTTTTTTTTTTTTTATTTTGAATCGATTGATATTTTGAAGTTCGAACGGGGAAGTGGTTTCGTGTATTGACGCTAGCATTGCGAAAATGTGTTATAGTATATTATAAATGTCTAAATTGTAGTAAGTCAGACATCGGTATTGTAGGTAATCTTAAATATGGCTTCACGAGGAGACAAAGGGAACGGAAATGGCGAAGAGCAGATTGTTGAGGTAAATCGATATGGCCTACATTTGACAGCCTTTTGATTTTCAATCGGATTATTTTATATGAATGGATGGTTGTAGACATTGGCAGAGGTGTTTCGTTGCTTCATCTGTATGGAAAAGCTAGTGGATGCACACCTGTGTCCGCACTGCTCCAAGTTGTGTTGCTATGCATGTGTCCGAAGATGGCTGACAGAGCAGCGGTCTCAGTGTCCGCACTGTCGTGCTGCCCTGCATTTGCACGAACTGGTCAATTGCCGTTGGGTAGAAGAGGTCACTCAACAGATAGAGACTATGCAACAAAGCAACACTGCTACACAGCGAGAAAGTATCCGTGACAGGTATAATAAAATACCCCTGCTGTATGTCTATTTTATTCAGCTTTGATAATATACACCTATGGCTCCGCTCCGCATACAGCCCAGGGCTCTTTTGGCTGTGTTGCCAGTGTGATATAGTGATGCTTTCACATATTACATTCTCTCATACACCCTTGTACACTACACACAGGAACATGGTTAAAGACCTTCAGATCCATAGCTTTTTTTAATCGCCACAGGTTTAACTGTCTCAAAGCACAGAAAAGATCTATGCTAAAGATAAACAACACCAATAGTTTCTTCACATTCTCTAAAATTTTTGTCAATAATTTTTATATAATCCTATGATTATTGTTAATAAAATGAGCATTAGTAGCTGTAAGGGGTATTATATTATTTGTGTACTAACAAAAAGTGCTCCTTTACTGCTAAATAATTTTTGTTTACATATAAATCGTGTTAATATATATTATTCCATAAATTAATATGTTTGACTAGATTCAAGAGCTGTCAGTACGGGAGGGTAGTTAGAATGTGATTTCCCTTGAATAAAATTGATGTAAGTGTACATGGGCAAAAGGAAAACAATTTCATTACTATGAGCTTACATTGCAATATTTTTACTTGGACATAAATCTACTAGAATTGAAAATTATTTGTAGAAAGGGAAAACATAACAATAATAATATTATTTGCTATGCAATCAATTTTATCCAATATATTGTGGGTTTTTTTAGTAACATAATTATGAAAATTGGGGAGGCATTTACTGGTATTGTATGATGTAATTTTGATATTTTATAGATGTCCGACTCATCAGGAGAAGTTGACAGTTTACTGTTGGACATGTCGCCGGTGTATTTGTCACCAGTGTGCATTGTGGGGTGGCACCCATTCGGGTCACACATTCAAACCTTTGGAAGAAGTATACGAACAGCATGTGACTCAGATCCGCGAAGAGGTGTTGCAGCTTAGGCGTAGACTTTTAGAACTTATTAGTCTTGTGCAGGATGTGGTATGTATTTATGAAATTATCTAAAAAACTAGATAAATTATGGTTTAAAAATGTAAATTGGTTGAGTGGTTTCTGAGTTATACCCAACTAACAGACAGATAGAGTGATTGCTTTTTAAGGTTCATTTTGAATTTGTGTGAACATATACAACTCATGACGATAAGCGTAAGAATTACATTTTTAACACACATACGGATAGGACCGCAGACATGGTACGGCGGGTGGCCGAGGTCATCAGTCGCCTAAGTAGGGATGCGGATCACGTCGGAAAAAGGTCAATTATTGAATCAATTTGAATCTAAGTTTGATGAATCGATTCACAACACATCTAGGTCCAAAAGATCGATCTTTAAAGTCTATTTACAGTGTTTATTATTAGAGTATACTTTTTATTTTCCATGTAAATGGGCAAGATAACAGTTTCGTGTCGTTTTTTCCTTAGTAGGCTTTCTTAATTTTTTGTTTAGTTGCTATTGAATATTTTTAGTGCTGTGCAAAAAATTGGAAATAGTTTTTGCAATAAGCAATTCTTCGGGCAATGTCTTTTACTTTGGTTCTTCAGCGGATCTCCACATTTTTCATTTGATCACGCAGAGAAAATCCGAGTATACTATTCTCTAAATATCTGTATTACCCTTTGGATAAGTTTGAGCTTCGTAATTAGGCACATTGTAAATGACCACGTCTCAGTGCCATAAGTCCCTGGCAACACGCACTGGTCGAAAACTTTTGCCTTAAGACACTGCGGTATCTCGGAATCGGTTCGGTATGTGAAGCCTATATCCTTTTAAAAAAAAACTTCTAACAAGTGTGGACTCTCGCTTTGTTTTATATTATTTAGAATGTTTACCGTAATTTTGTCAGGAACGTAACGTAGAGTCGGTGCGCGCTGCGAAAGACGAACGTGTACGTGAAATCAGAAACGCCGTGGAACTGATGATATCTCGTTTGGACTCTGCCCTTAAAGCGAAACTGCTCACGCTCATGGGTCAGAAGAACAGCCTCACGCAGGAGACTGAACAACTTGAACATTTACTACAGGAGATTGAACACCAACTGCATACTAGTACAAGGTCATTTTTAAAACTATTAAAAGTTTACTTGGCCGGTATATATTTAATTGAAATTTTGTTTTCTCCTTTAAATTTTTTTCCATGAGAGTAACAATAGGGGGGATGATCACAGAAAAAAAGCATTTTAATTCATTCCTAGATTGAGAGCACACTATACTAAGACATGGACACGTCACAATTTAGTATTGCACTAATTTACAGATCCGAGCTCATAGCAAAGAGTGGTGACTTATCGAAGATGATACATCAGGTTCGTAAGAAGCCGTTGGTGAGCTTCGTCACTGCACCAGTACCGGCCGATTTTCACAGGTTTGTCAATGTATTATTTAACTTATATTTTGTAAATATTTAATAAATAGATACCGATAATAGAAATTAACACAATTCGACACGTGCGCACGCAACGAAGACACGACGCGACTGTTCCGGTTAGTAGGCGTGAGGTGCCGATGGTGACCACAACAAAATGTACCAATACCCTCACTGGATTTACTTTTACAAAAAAAAAGCATGTTAACTGTTGAAGTGAAACCTTAAAAATGTTTTTTTTATAGAAACTATACGACGTTTTGTCTCTCAGTTTAGAAGATTGAGGAAGCCACGAATATAAGAAACACTGTATAATGTATTCAATTACATTCACACGCCCATTAAATCCGTTTATGTGTTTGTCTCTTTTTATTGTCGCTTTTTCGTTACATTGAGTTTCAAATCACAACGGGCCTAAAGTTTTTAGTTAGTCAATACTGCGTACTATTTACAACCATTGCGTAAGGTATGTAAATCTAGAAATACTCGGCTGCAATATTCTTATTTTTCCTATAATTATGTTATAATATTATGCAATGTACTGAAACTAACGATAATAACAATATGTGTTTATTGGCTAATTAGTCTATTAAAGGGCAGAAAAACAAACAGATAGGGCAACATTGTCATGTGTTAGGTATCTTGGTGTGGGATGTTATTTTTTTACATGATATAGGCTTAGTGCTTTGACCACAATCTCACCTGATGATAAGTGACGATGTGGTCTAGGATGGTAAACACACTAAACCTAGGTGCTGGTTCTCAAAAGCCCGGTGGGTTCGCCGCAGAGGGCGACGCGGTGGCATGCATTGCAATCCCGTATCGCCCCCATCTCAAATGCGGCGGACGGCCCCGGGGGGTTTTAGTGGGTATTTCCGGGCGGCTCCCGCCCGGGTGAGTCCCACACTGGCACGGAGTCCCTCCCTCTTGCATTGAGGGACTCCGGTCTCAACTAATGCAATAGGTAAGGGTAGTGCGTAAATGCATTTCCCACCGACAAAAAAAAAAAGAAAAGTTGCTGGTTCTCAAGTGATGGTGCCCGAACGCGCCTATTGGTATTTGGCGACATGTTGTCAAACTTGAGGGCGGTAGCCTACCACCATGCATGTTATTAGAAATGACGCTTATAACATGACTATGCATGTATGACGCGCTAGTGATGTGCCATGTCACTAGTGATGTCCGTTACAACATGTGCATGATGTGATTTGTTTGTAGTGAAATCGTGCCGAGTTACGACAGCAGTACGTTCCCGATGACGAAGTTCACTCAGATCCAGCACGCGGCGGCGCCCGTGTACTCCGCCCCGCTGTACGTGAACGGGCTCTGCTGGCGGCTCAAGGTCTACCCGGACGGTAACGGCGTCGTGCGAGGCAACTACCTCTCTGTGTTCCTGGAGCTTAGCGCTGGACTACCTGAGACGTCTAAGTAAGTTCTGTTCCGTTGCGCCTTAAAGTAATCGTGTATCCCGATATTGACAATT
The DNA here is from genome assembly GCA_014132275.2 of Samia ricini. Classification (NCBI taxonomy): domain Eukaryota; kingdom Metazoa; phylum Arthropoda; class Insecta; order Lepidoptera; family Saturniidae; genus Samia; species Samia ricini. The sequence goes on from AP028162.1 coordinate 31,251,220, forward strand.
TCTAATTTTATTTATACAAGTTATGATATGAGTAAAATATGTGAATTTTTATCCGCGTACCGTTTATTCAATTAGAAGGGGTTCTCAAAAAAAATCCCTCATTATGGGGATGATTTGGGAAAATTTAATATTTTAAATTAATTGGTCACCAAAAATATATCGAATAGTGAATCCTCGTCGGATACGATGGGATTGTAATAATGCTTATTGATTTTAACGGTACATTTTAATCAGATATCATATTGAAAAAAAAACTAATACGTGTAAAAAAAAAAAATGTTTAAAAATGAATTGATAAAGTAACTCATTGACAATTAATTGATTAATTTAACGATTGATGAATAAGTAATTTATCTATATAAAACTTTATTGGTTATAGTCGTATATCTGTTTTGCGGCCCTTAAAATGTAGCATTATAGGAATGACAGCTATCAAACCGATATAATCAGTTATCAAATCTTTTTTAATAACTAAAACTAGTTATCCAGTTGAAAACAGGAACAATCTGAAACTATAGACCAGAAGTACGTGTATTTGACTTTTGTTAGTTGTAAAACAAAAAAACAGAAATACAGAATATTATCAAGGATATTATTATTTATGTATTATGTAATATAAATCTTGCTTCCATTTTATGGCAAAGACCACACAAAATTTCATGTAAAGTGACCTCAATGACAGCTGTCATTCTAATAAAGCTTTCTTTTGAATGTACCTTGCACATTAATATGCAATATTTCTAGTTTAAATTTGTTATTAATAATAAATTAATATTTAATAAACACTTTACACACAATTTTGATAATAACGTGTAAGTTTAATGGTGAATAAATTAGTAATTCGTTGTAAATTATTACAAGCACTGCTACGTTCAGGGTAGGCAAGCGGTAAGTGAAGGTCGCTAAGGACAGACGCCTGAAGCTCTTTACTAGCTGTAGTGCCGCAATACTCATACCACTTGACGATTTCTCTCTGTTCCAAAACAGCTTAATGTTATCACTTCATCGTTCTATCCATAATGTTGTCTGATCATTCTAGAAGCATCGCTTGTATAGTGCATAGCTGTTGCAGCTCTCCTCTATTAGTCTTGATTTTGCTGTTGACTTTATGTATATAATTTACCATAGCTTAATTTCAATGTGAATTTGAAAGTGAATATAGATGAACGGGTTTAATGTTGCGTATTTACTGCCCTTAAAATTGACCATAACCGTTTTGAAATTTTCAAGGTAAAAAAAAAAATGTTTAAATATAAATTGGGTGATACTCGAAGTTATTGAATAGAATAGATAAATGTTTTAAACTGTTCTATCTCAGCCTATTTATTATAGATAAATGTGTATATATTGGGTGTTCGAGTTAGTCACGACTGTAATCAAACGAATCGCGCTGGGCCCTAGTCTAAACGATTCGGGGTCGTGATTAACCCTGGCCGACCTGCGATTCGCAGTAGACCAAAATAATGTAAGATCGACACTTACCTCTCGAGTAACGCCGGTGTCCTGCTTCACCTTCCGTAGCCCGTGTGTAGTAAACAGTGTATAGTGTGAATGTGTGAACTGAGTAATAGCTAGGAAGGCTTAACAATCAACAAACAATCAATTTAACATTTAACGCTAATCACAAATAACTTTCATCTATAACAACGTGTATTCTCGCGTCAAGTTATTTCCAAACTAAACCCTGCGACAATTCTCGCGGGCACGAAAGAATTCAAGTGCCCCTTTTTTTTTACTTATGATCAATAATTAACATTGGGCCTCTAATTAATTACACATTATGAAAATTTATTTAATTAATTAGGGGATTTATTCCGCTACATTGGAAAGTATAGTATTAAATGCTAACTATATTAAAATTATAATACATGTAGTTTGATATCTTAAAGATTCGAATATGACATTTTGAATATATTGTCATGTCGTCAGCTTGACCGACTTTGATGAAACCTCGTACACGGGAACTATATGTGAAGGTGTCATATAGATTTATGAAATTATTTTTAGACATTATAAAAAAAAAACCTCCCAAAAATTCTAGACTGATTTGATTTGAAATCTGTTGTATGGGAAGCCTGTGTCGTAGCGTAGTAGACGAACTCTTAATATATCTTAACAATATCTACATTCGCTTTCTTAATTCTACATTTTGTTATTTTATTATTGGAAGTTTATTATTATTATTTTTTTTATTTTTTGTTAATGTTCGTATCGTTGAACGGTAACAGATATGAGTATCGGGTGGAGATGTTGCACCAAGTGTCACGTGATCCCTCCAAGAACATCGTGCGCGAGTTCGCCTCGGACTTTGAAGTCGGCGAGTGTTGGGGATACAATAGGTTCTTCCGGCTCGATCTGCTCGCCTCGGAGGGATACCTCAACCCGGAGAACGATACTTTGATACTCAGGCAAGTATCAAGGGGGGGGGGGGGGGTGGTGTGTGATAGAGGGGGGAGGGAGGTGTGTGGGGGGGGAGTGTAGGGGATGTGGTGTGTGGGAGAAGAGGTGCGGGGGGAGTGTGGGGTGTAGGGGGGATGTGGTGTGTGAGAGAAGAGGAGAGCGGGGGGTGTGGTGTGTGGGGAGAGTGTAGGGGGATGTGGTGTGTGGGAGAGGGGGGGGGTTTTGGTGTGTAGGGGCGGTGGGGTGTGGGGAGGGGGGTGTGTGTGTGGGGTGGGGTGTGTGTGTGTGGGGGGGGGTGTGTGTGTGGGGGGGGGTGTTCGCCTAGCATACAAAAGCCCGGTTGAACATTTAGATGTGCATATGGACCCGTTAATATTCTAACCGTTATATATTTGTGAGTTCTCTAAAGTAATTCGTTTCAAACGCTCGAGAGAGGGGCGCCGCTATCGAGCTTTTGGCCCCGGTTCGAAAAAAATTGTAGATTCCCCCGGACTAATAGTGAAACAGACAGGCGTGGCCAGGTAGAGACTAGAACAATGTATAAATAGCCGTTGGGGGTGATTGCTAGCATCGGGAGGGGGAGGTGGGAGAGGATTGACATGGAGCGCCAATTGTTTTTGAATTGTATTTTTCAACACTACTGGTGTTTTTTTTAAAGTAAATTGATGTATGTATTTCTTGTGAAATTACGTTTCATTTACCAACATGGTGGAGCGTGAATAATGCTAATATAAAACGGATTTTATTTATGTTTTTTTTTTATTGAAATCGAGATTTTTTTCTGACCCATCACCAAAGATGACATCAGTATTATCGCCTGTATTCGTTTTCGGAAGCGACTTCTTAACAGCCTGTAGACTCATTTATATTGTTTAACATCTATATATATATATATATATATATATATATATATATAAGCAAAGTTTGTTTTCTTGTCCGAGGTAAACTCGAAAACTACTGGACCGATCAGCGTGAAACCACAACCATTCGACGCGGAATTAACCGTAGATGGTTATAGGCTATATATTTTTCAAATTCTATGAGCCCTTTGCCATGTTTTCTCAATTTGTTTGTTTATTATTCCTTTGACGCGCCATCACCTCAAAAACTACTGAACATATCGGGATAGGACTAATACCTTTCAACGCAGTATTTTTCGTAGACAGGTATTTTTTCGATTCCACCGATCCTCTCTCATTTTTTTTTTTTCGATTTACTCTTTTGTACATTTTTTCCAATAATAAAAACAAAATACTCTTACTTTTATTCATTCATTTGTTTTTTTTTTAAATTAGGTATAAATTAAATGTCATATGCACAGAACATATGAAACGCGAGCGGAGCCGCGGGCACCAGCTAGTAACAACATATACACAAAACCCTGTCCAGATATTGTGTTTCTACGATTAAAAGAGGAATCGTTTAAATCTGCCCAGTGGTTCTCAAATTATAAACCAATTAAAAGACAGGACTCTTAGGCTGTTAGTTGATTTGAACTTGTTTTGTCATAATATCATTTTATGGGGGTTGACCCTTTCAGGTGCTCGCTAAACTGTGTACTTTCTATTTTTCATTGTTTCTTTTTATAGGCGTGTTAAAATAATATGAACATAGTTTAACCTCATTGTAATATTGAGTTGAAGTTCTGAATGCAGTGCATTTGTTAAAAGGTTCCAAGTTCGACCGCCGACGTTTTATCAGCGGTGCCGGGACCAACAGTGGTACATCAATCAACTGATAACTATGCAGAATCAACACGTTCTGCAGATAAATGATCTCAAAGAGGTCAGTTTATTTTTATGTGTTGTGATTTTTTTTTATCTACTTTTTTTTTTTTTTAAACAATCTATATCCAGCAGCATATGTTGATTTACTATGCTTAGGGTCTTGGGTCACGCAGGGGGCATGCTACCGCGATCCCGTATCGCCCCCTAAATGTGGCGGGTGGCTCCGGGGGTTTTAGTGGGATTTCCGGCACTTCTCGCCGGGCGAGTCCCACACTGGTGTGGAGTGTGGAGACGTTCCTCCACACCCCCTTACCATTTGCATTCCTCCTAATGCAATTGGTAAGAGTAGTGCGTAAATGCATTCCCCTCGTCAAAAAAAAAGGTCTTGGGCCACATCGTTACTTAACATCAGGTGAAATTATTTCCAAAATCCTATATATATATGGGTAATTGTCTGAGTGATTATTAGTTTAGAACTGAACTAATAGACCAAATGATTATAGGAGGTGTTTTAGAATTAAGTCAAAAACAAAATATGCAAATACACTTGTTAAAATATATGAGAACGAAATTAAATTGTGTGTGTGATTTTCCTTTCGTGACTGATTTAGACACCGCGCCATTAGAATAGGTATCCTTTTTTTTGTCCCGCATCTCCCCTGGCGTAACCAGGGACCTGATTAATTCTAAAATATTTTCTTCAGTATGTGTGCTTTTTTGGTGTTTTGTATTGTGTAAGGGATGGTTTTGGCGAGCGTCTATTCCTATAATTATTACGCCAAACTCGTAATGAAAAATACATTTCATACGGATAATAAAATTAGAGCTTATAAAGCTAGAAAGGCTTATAGTGCTTAAAATATCTGCTAGGCATCTATCCCTTTCCCGCAATGTGAATTTTAGTATAGAATTTGTATATAAATGTATTTTTGATCGGATTTTAATATATCGTTTTCAGTTACCAGACTTGTTTATTGATTGTTTTTTGATAGGCAATAAATAATAACCAGTCAACGTGTCTATAATTTCAGCGTCTCTGTTTAGAGATAACTCGCAATGCGTTGGACGCAACTCGAGGCAAGTCGAACGGCTCGACTAGTTCACAGTCCAACGCTGCCGTCAACGACGTAGAGAATCCCACACAGCAGAGCAGTAACGTCGATGGAAACAACACGGCCGAGCCTCTCGTTTTTGGCGGTGGTAACCAGTGGAAGTTTAGCATACCGCATAATCTTCTCAGTGGACAGAAATTACCTCAAGCGTGTATGTGATTTACAATATATGGGTTTCGTAACAAGGGACGGAAGTGTGTAATGATGCTTTTGATTTAACCAATGAACGCGCGTTATTTGAATTGACCAATGAGCGCGCGCTATTTGATTTGACCAATGAGCGCGCGCTATTTGATTTGACCAATGAGCGCGCGCTATTTGACTAGACGAACAATCGCGCGCTATTTGACTAGACGAACAATCGCGCGCGGTGCTAGAGTTGCCAGCATTCAGCTTTGCGCTTAATCTACGGTGTTGGTAGAAACTGGTCTGTTACATTAACTAATCTATATATGTAAAGTATATTTTGTTTAGTAGCTATTAAACACCTGTAGTGTCATTTATTTAAAAAAAAAAAAGCGTATTTCTTTTCTATTGTGGTTATTGTTCTATAGTTCTGTGTGTAAATGATGTCACGAGAAAAAAACCACATTTTCGCTTTCAGTACTAAACCTAAAAAGATCGATGGTTGTCAAAAATATAAATATGCGAGCGAACCGCTGTCATAGCCAATCTAAAATCTATTGAGAGTTTCGAAGTTAATTTTAAAAGAGCCGTTCCATTGCGGAGTTTGTAAGCACTTACAATTATTACTTACGTAGCGGATGTCCTGAATACAGCGATGTACGAAGACACACGGAACAACGACGTCTCCTCGAACCAGTCCAGTACGTTCGGGTACGGGGACTTCGGGCAGCCTCTCGAACGCACGCTTCCTCCCTCCCACGCCGTATTAGCTACCTACAACCAGCCCTCCACTTCGCGGTACGTACTTCACTTTATAACGAAACAACCATAGTGATGATATAAACGAACTGAATGAACTAGGAGTGTGCGACATATATCGATATATTTCATCCCATATAAATATATCGAACCAAGTTAAAAGTACGCTGTTTCTACTTTATTTTGATGTAACAAATGACACTTCTAATAATGTTATATTTAATAATTGACGAGATTGTACCATTTTTAAGGGTAGGGTGGGGGGCGGGGGGGGGGGGGGGGGGGGGTACTGCTGGACAGAGTCGAGCATGCGATAATCGAATAAGACGATCTATTTGCTCGATAGTATCGATACATCGTTACAATATATCATATCGAACAAATATCGATATTTTTCCAAATGCACATCCCTAGAATGAATGAATGAGTGAAGAAACGAATGAATTTTTAAACGTTTCAATTGTATGCTGTAGTGAGTGAACGTCCTCGTATATCACTATTTACATGTGTCATAAGTTCTACACTTAACGTTCGTATTGTGTAATAAGGTACTGGACGTACTATTTTCATCGGAATTTTATTACATTTTATTTTCTCTCTCTCAATATATGCATTGTTTTTAATCGTATTCTTTAGTGCGCTTGTTGTTTTAATGTAACATTTACCAACTACACTGTGAAATTAAAATCTTATCGTATTATGAGATATGAGGCGTGCACGAAGCAATTAAACCGATATATAATTACTCGAAATTTCAATTTATTAGAAGCTTTAGTAAGATTTCCTGTTTGATTTGTTGGTAGATCGGCAAACTCGCTCCACGTACCGAGCACTGACAATATGACTCTGGTCAGTTTACACACACTGCTGAGCGCGGCGAACACACCGAGCCGCGTTCCGAGCAAGCTCGCCAACAAGCTGCCGCGGTCAGACAAACACCAGCAAGTACCGGCTAAAGACTCCACTTTGACCGGTATATTTTTATTAAATAGTTGTATTTAGTAAATGTTTCGTCTACGCTATGACTCCTTATCGATAATTAAATGCATGTTACTCATTATGCTCGTGCTATTTTTTTTTTCAGCTTAATTAATATTAACATTACTTGGAATATATTTTTTTTCAAAATCAAAATCAAAATCAAAAATTTATTTATTCAATTTAGGCCCTAAGAAGGCGCTTATGAGGCGCTTTAGTTTTTATACGTTCCAGCAGAGTTTGCTCTAGGGAATTTTTACGGCACCTTAGTATTCAACCCACATGTTATTAGTTCCCATACACTTCACTGTAGTACACCATAACCGAACTAATAGTGTTAATAAATTATTACATACAAGATATTGGCAAAAACGTGGCAGACTGAGATCCCTTACCGTTAACTGAAATGTACATTTTCTCTGACTTTTACCGTTATCGATAGTTGATCGCAACCTCTTAACTCTAACTCTTCAGTGGCGAAGCGATCTAATAACCCGATTCCTTATAGCCTAACTAAAAAATTCGCAAATATATTATTACTAGCTGGTGCCCGTGGCTCCGCCCGCGTTTCATATGTTCCGTGCATATGACGTTTCATTTATAGCTAATTTAAAAAAACAAATTGCATGAATAAAAGTAAGAGTATTTTGTTATTATTAGCGGAAAAAATGTATATAAGCGTAAATTGAAGTGGAAAATGTACAAAAGAGTAAATCGAAAAAAAAAATGAGAGAGGATCAGTGGAATCCAAAACATACCTGTCTACGAATAATACTGCGTTGAAAGGTATTAGTCCTATCCCGTTATGTTCAGTAGTTTTGAGGTGATGGTGCGTCAAAGGAATAATAAACAAACAAATTGAGAAAACATGGCAAAGGGCTCATGGAATTTATACATTTATACTATAACCATCTGCGATTAATTCCGCGTCGAATGGTTGCGGTTTCACGCTGATCGGTCCAGTAGTTTTCGAGTTTACCTCGGACAAACAAAACAAACTTTGCTTATACATATATATACATAGTTAGCGTGCCAAGTAAATATAGGAATTATTCTGAACTTTAAACGAAATCCAAACGGATGTTTTCAAAGTCATTTTTCAAGTGCCCAAAGTCAAGTATGGTGAAGGTGGTTAAGACTAACTGCATCTTTAACTTAACTCAGCTGCAGAAACATTAATCATTCATAACTATACTAATTTTCAAGACGAAGAAGTATGATGGAGCAGGTAGATTTTTTTTGGTCCTTCGGCTTAACCAACGTTTTTTTTCACGCCACGCCCACTGATATGACTACTTACCGTTATTGGTAGTTGTACCCCACCCTTTGTAATCGTAATAATCGATGTCGATAATTAACTGATATTATCGCAGCCGTAGCGAGTACTCCGGTGACAGAAGTGGCCGCGGCCGGGACGAACGTAGTGCTGTGCTCGTCGATATCGTCGCCGGAGTTGCACGGGGGAGCGTGCGCCGTGACGTCACTGGAGGGCGCCGGCGAGCTCGCGCAGCCCCACGCCCTCGACGCCACCCGCACCTTGCACGCCGCTCCTTCCACCACCAACGCCACCGCCCCCGGCGCCGCCCCCTCCGAGTCGAGCAGCGATACTGGATTGAGTGTGAACACGGTACCTAAGCAGAATTTTGGACATTTTTGCCCCCGCCCTCCTTGTCAGCAATAGCAAGCAAAGTTCTTACTCCCCCCCCCCCATGATTACGTAACCATCAGCATAGTTTTAAAAATAAAATTGGAAAATTAATAAGGTAATTTTGTATACGGAAAAACACTATCCAGACAGACCTCCATTGAAGTTTAAGTAACACATTTACGACCCCCTAGATACATTTTGTCCAGGAAATAAATCTAGAATTTCTTTTATAATTCCAACTTTAAGGTCATATAATCGTTTTACACCAAGAGACTGTAATACGGATAGAGAATAGTTAGTAAATATTTCCATATGAAACAAATTAGGGAGACATTCTTTTTTTAAATTATTATTCCGTTCCAATTAATGTGTGATAACATAAAATTCTCTAATATACATTTCACAATTTAAAATCTATATATGAGACAAAAGAAATCGCACTTGAAACAATCTTTTAGTTTACAAAATCTTAAATCATTTAATTTGACTATAATATATTATGAAAATTAATATATATATATATGTGTTTTAGTAATTGGAACGGATAATTTTTTGACAGGATCTCATGTTCAGTGAACTGGAAGCGTTCGCAGATGAGACCAATCCGGCTCACGTCGACGAGAACTCTAATGAGGAGAATGACGTCGACGACGAAACCATGTCAGGTGAGAGACACCAAACGCATGCTTTATGCTCATACTGAAACAATAGATTACGTTCCTTCCTCCCATCCTCCCTACCACCCTTGACACGAGGGGAATGCAATGGGTAAGGGGGGTGCGGAGGGACGTCTCCGCACCAGTGTGGGGCTCAGCCGGACGTGAAGCGTCCGGAAATACCCGCTAAACCCCCCGGGGCCGTCCATCGCATGTGGGATGGGGACGATACGGGATAGCTTTCGCAAGCACCGCGTCGTCCCCGGCGGCAGACCCAACAGGGCTACGTTCATCCGTTGGGGATGGGTGGGAGAATCCCCCCCACCCACCTCTTCACCCAAAGGTCAACAGTCCAGAGGGCAATGTATTATACCCCCTTTTTTTTTTTTTTTGACGGGGTAAATGCATTTACGCACTACCCTTACCTATTGTATTAGTGAGACCGAAGTCCCCCAATACAATAGGTAGGGGGGCAATGGATTATACCCCTGCCCCCCATAAACAGAAAAACGAAGATTGGGACAGAGCAGTGACGGGCAAAGAGAAAAGAAGGAAGAAACCCGCCACTGCTATAGAAAAAGGAAGATACGTTCCTCCCCTTCACTCGTCTTAACTGACAAGACAATCCTCCCTACCACCCTGACTCCTATATCTCACATATTTTTTAGTCATTAAAAATGATTATCGTTCAAAAGTAACTCGTGGATATATAACGGACAAATGCTGTATAATTATGGTCTATTAACAGTCCAACGCGTGATGAAACTTCTCAAGTCCATTCTTAAAATTAAAAAAAAAAAAGAACCAGATCGAGTTTCTCGCTCGCGCTCTTCTCGACTGTGTTGTTTTCCGAACCGGTGGTAGTGTTTTAGACGTTCATAAACGCCTTCTTGGGACCTAAATTCAATAAATAAATTTTGATCTTGAGATATCATGAAAAAAACCATTCCATACAAATCGTATGAAAAAGACAATTTTCTTCATATTCTATATAATAGTTATTCAGCTATTTGGAACGGAACCAATCCGACGTATTAAAGATGATAAAAATCGATCTCGAGTTATAACTCAAGTTATAAATGGATAACTCAAGTTGAGGTATAAATTGGATTTAAAGATTCGAGTAATCTGCATCTTATTATAACGATGAATCACAAATAACCTACATCTGAATAATATAATATAATATTGATGTGTCTGTTTTTAATGTGTTATTTTTTTTTTGGTTTTTTTTAAATTTTTGTTGGCCGTTTGTTTCGAGTAATCTCCGGAACGGCTGAACCGATTTTGACGGGACTTATTTTGGTAGATAGCTGAAGTTACTTCGGGTAACTTAGGGTACTTTTAATTTTCGAAAATAATTAGGGATCTGCGTAAAAAAAAATATTAATAAAATCCGATTCAATGCACAGTTGTACGGGCAAGTGCTATAATTTATGAGAATATTTTTTACATTATCTTAAGACTAAAATTTTTTTTAGGATAATAAATTACGGGTTAAGTATAAAAAAAATTAAAACGCAGTTAATAATATATGAAACGTATGTGCAGTCGCGGGCACAGAGCTGCTTTACAATATCGGTAATATGATAAATCCACCTTTTTTTTTTTCGTTGGGAATTTATTTACGCACATCCTCCATCAAGCCCACCCGAGAGTAACCTTTCCGATGGGGTCGATGGCTGAAAGCGCCGGGAATACCCGCTGAACCCCCGGGACTTCCCGCCACCTTGCTGGGGCAATACGGGATGGCAACGCATTCTACCGCATAAATCCACCTGTGTAGTCCAATGACATTTCCTTCTTCGCCCATTTCCCTCCGTCCTGTGTTGTGTTCCCGTTCTGGCAGAGCGCTCGTCGGGCACCAGCGGGTCGTGCTCGTGGTGCGGCGTACAGTCGCGCTCCCCGTCCGGCGGATCCGCCGGCTCCGACCCGCAGCCGCAGCGGTACTGCGGCACGCGCCACCGCCCGTACCACCGCCACCCACCCGCACCACCGCCCGCACCGCCGCCATCACCGACGCCCGCACCGCGAACACAGTTGCGGCAAACATCTCGCATAACCAAACATCACAAGGATTCACGCACAACACTATTCGCGCCTTTATTATTATTCACCGATAAAAATAAAGTTCCATATTTAAACCGTCAGCGGTTCAGATTCGATTTAATTTTAAAACATTCTTTTATTTCATTTCTAATCTGAGGATAATAAAATGTGATTAAACGAGATATATATATATATATATATATATATATATATATATACTTTAGTCTGGCACAAATTTGCGTTCTAGATTCCTTATGTAATTTCATTAGGAACATAATTCGACGTATAATTTTGATTTTGATTGATTGTTATTTTTATTATATAAATTACTATGTATAAGATTCGTTAGTTAATTTTTATCAAAATTAAAATATTTTTATTAAAAATAAATACTATAATTTATCTTTATGACGCGAATTAAAACTACAAATAATTCGCGAATTTATGTTTATCATTTACACGCAAATCTTGTTCTTCTCTGTTGTTCACAGTAAGTAGTGCTATTTTTTTACAGGAATTATTCGATGTGATTATTTAATTTAATTGTATTTTTCGTTACAGGTGACAATGACGTAGAGGGCGCTTGCGGCGGAGCGGTGGGGGCGGCGGCGGGTGCGTGTGCGCGGGTGAACGCGGGTGCGGAGCGGGGCGAGGCGGACATCCTCTCCCGGTTGCTATGCGTAGCGAGCGCGAGCCACGGGCGCGGCGGGGTGACGCCCGCCGGCACCGACACCTCGCTCCCGGCCGCCCCGCACCACTCCCACGGCTACGGCCACGCCCACGCCCACTCCCACCGGCACGACAACGACCCGCAGCTGTCGACTGCCGCACACACCGATATGCTCTTGCTCAATCTCATGCGTATCAACGGACTCACACCTAAACACTCTAAACATGGTCAGCTATTAACATTCAAATATTTATTTATTTATTTTATACTTAATTTACAAATTGTGTAAAAAGGCGGACTTAATGCCAGTGGCATTCTCTACCAGTCAACCTTAGGGTGGTGCAGAGATAAAATAAAGTAGGTGTGATAAGAGATAAATAGTGAAACAAAAATATGTGACATTTATATATAATACATATGATATTATAAGTACATAAACATACACTCATACCTATTGGAGACGCTTCGAGCTGGCGCTGTAGAACAAATGGCAAGGGAACTAGGGAGTCGTGCACTGACCTGTTCCTCAGCAGCAGCAAGCGCCTTCGACGTGTAGATCCGCTCGCAGCCGCCCGAAAGCAGCCTCGGATAACACACGAGGGCTTCCGACACCTCACACACTTCAGCCAACACACTCGACGTCACGACAATATGCGTTATAGTTTATATTACAAGCGGAAAAGCGAATATAACCACCACGAGTGTGGCGGCGCGGGCGCGGTTAGGAGCACAAGTATGCACTCGTATAGCGGGGTTGCGAAATGTATGTGGGTTGTATACGCGGGCGCGGTCGACACAGAAGTAGCGCACGACAGGGAAAGGGGCGGGGGTTTTAGGAAGCCACACTAGGTGGCGTTACCACCTATATATATATATGTGGGAAGTGTTTAGATTTTTTAAAGCCTAATACACTTGTATTCACTACTGTAATAGATTAACAAAATGACTTCTCAATAAGATGTGTTACGACTATGTTCCTTGTTTACGACGTAAGAGTATAAATAAAAGATTTGAGTTTGAAAGTGATTATTTCCCACCTTATTCCCACATATATATATATATATACATATAAATAATATTATAATTATATTTGCATACATATCATTTTAAAGCTCAGGCTGAAAACCAGCGCTTTTGCGACCTTCGTTGCGGGAGCAATTAGCCGAGTCTGGGGTCTTTTTCCAGCGTAGTTCAGCACGTTTTTTTTTTTTTTTTAATGGGGGAAATGCATTTACGCACTACTCTTACCTATTGTATTAGTGAGACCAAGGTCCCTCAATACAATAGGTAAGGGGGTACGGAGTGACGAGCTATATACTATATACTAATAAAATATGTGCTGTGTATATGGTGGAAATAAACAAATGATTCAATTTTACTAACAACAATAATAACAATAAGAATAGTTGAGTTTCAATAAATGTTTTGACAGTTGTGAATAATATAATTCAAAAAAAATCTTCTAAATTCCATAACACAATGTACGCCCTTTAGGTTTATATTATGGACTTTTATTAATTCAACGGTATATGTGTTTGTTACGAAATCAACCGATGTGTAAATTCAATATCAGGGCCGAAACGCAATTGGAACTCGGCATCGGAGTCGCTGGGCCCTCGCGAGTACGCTAGCCGGCTGCCCCGGCGCCACCCGCCCGGGTACAGTGTCAGCGCCGCACCCGCCGCCGCCTGTGTCGTGGGGCACGCCCCCCTCTTCAGTAGCGGTCGGGTCCCGAGTGAGGCGTGTGCCCCGCGCACCCTCCGCACCCGCCCCGCTCTCCCCCGGACAACTGCGCCACAGAGGACGGAACGGTAAGTTATCCTCACCACACTAAAAGCACGCGCTAACACAAATTATAAGACAAAGTCGATTTCCGTATCTATTCGTTTATCCGCTAATATCCCCGTAAACAACGCAACGGATTTTGACGTCGGTTTTATGCTCAAGATGGTTTTGCCCTAGTAGAGAAGTGTCATCAATTAACTCGTAAAACGGCCTTCTTTTATCCGGACCCAATTGTAAAGTCGACGCGGATGAAGCCGCATGCGGAAGCTAGTACTACATGTTAGATACTTACACGTGCAGTGTCATGTAATAATAATTGCGGCCGAGAATTTTATGACCCGCGTGCGACCCCTAACTTAAGAGCAACAGCACTGGGCGGAGCCTGTGTACTTGTTAGCCACGCCCCCGAGCGCGCAACCGCACGGATAAGTTGCTCAGTCGTATTTAACGGTGGAAGTGGAACGCACGTCAATGCGTTCTATGTTTATTATATTGAGTATATTTTAATTGTTGTTATCGGTACTAAAGATATGTAATATTAAGGTTTTTATTCTATAGTTCAATGTCACATCCAAGTGTGTTTCTTACAGAAATCACAGTTTTAGAGCTAGAATAAACTTACATGTACTCGGTGGAGCTGTATGTGCAGCTTGTTTCATTATAGTGTGCTTATCTATGCTAGTTGTTGTTGCAAAAGTCAATAGAGCCCTCATGGATATTAATGCCAATTGTGTTATCAGATCAAGAAAAAAAGACTACACTGAGACTCGACAAAAAAAATGAGACACCGTGTCGAAGAATGTTGTTTTTAAATGAGTTTCAACTTTCCGTAAAGGAAAATATCATGATGAGATCATAGAATAGTTGTAAGGCAGTTATTAATATTGTAGGAGTATCCTAGGGCGTGTAAATAGGCAGGGGGCGACGCGGTGCTTGCGAAAGCCACCCCGTATCGTCCCCATCCCAAATGCGGCAGACGGCCCCGGGGGGTTTTACTGGGTATTTCCGGGCGCTTCACGCCCGGGTGAGTCCCACACCGGCACGGAGTCGTCTTTCCGTGCCCCCTTACCTATTGCATTGGGGGACCCCGGTCTCACTAATGCAATAGGTAAGGGAGGGTAGTGCGTAAATGAATTTCCCCCCGTCAAAAAAAAAAAAATAGCCCAAGGAGCGGTTTTGGGGGGCAATCTAGCCTAAGCGATGCGGTTGTGCAAGGAGCTAGTAATCTACTCACCGATAGTGGCGGCGACCGTTCCCTCTGCCAGCGTATAGTGTCTCTAACGTTTTCCTAGATCTCACTTTCACGTAAAGCGTATATATTATTTTAATAAAAGCGTGCAGCTGCAATAGTGCGGGTTTGCGTTATAACAATATTTGTAGCGGAGGTGTTCGAACTTAAGTACACAATCCACCTGTCACGGCTCACTAATGACTCGACCGTCGGGTCGGCGCAGTAGTCCAGCTAAGCTACCACAGCTCCACCACTCAACGGTACAGCAAATGACCGGCAATCATACACAAACCGCCTATAGATGGCGTTACCAAATATAGTGTGTGTTTCACAATAAAATCGTTTTATTGATATGAATCGAATTATATGCTGAATGAATGAATGAAGGAATGACTGTTTATAGAAATGAAGATCGTACTAGTTTTCCTTACTGTACAAGAAAAATTACATGAACTATGTATTGAATTATTATTGATACGCCTTATTATAGTTCTGATAGTTTAGATACAGACATGAAGTAGGGAGATTAAAAACAAAAATGATTTATTCAAGATATAAGCGGAATTAATGTTTAATGTTTGTGGTGATTTCAGATCACTTGGGCGCCATTGGCGGCATGGGAGGCGGCAGCCCGCCGGGCACGCCGGAACGGAACTCGTACTCGCCGGTGTCGAGTGCCGCGCTGCACGAGTACTGGTCCTCCATGTCCGCTGTCACCGAGAACGACGAGTTGGACCTCATCTCAGACTATAATGTCAGATACTATCAAATAATATAATCGTCTCTTCGCAGACCTCTCTATACCTGTCAATACCAAAAGTAACCACAGACTTGCCGTCCCGTACTTTAGACTTAGTCACTGTAAAAAAATCCTTGTACATGAATCATTTAAAGTCAAATACAACAACATTCACTTTCGGATAAAATAAGATTTTGATATATACGATTTCTTTTCCAAACTATATAATTTAAAAAAAAATTCGTTTCCTAACCTGCTACCTGAGTAACCTATCTGATTAATTTGAGCTTCAAAAAAACTGTTACAGGACACGTTGTTCGATATCCTGTTGAATACTCTGTCTATCGACGGAGCGAACGGTTCCGGTGAGGCGGTGGGGGAGGAGCCGCGAGGCGCCACGCCCCCCGTGCACCCGTGGCGCCCGCCCACTCCGTCGCCGTCGCACTCGCACGCGCACTCGGCCCGGCCGGACGCGCCCGACGTGGAATGACGCACCGTCCGCCCGCACACGTACCCGCCCCGCAGAGCCCGCTACCGCCGTGAGTATTACCACTAGCTCTCCCAGTGTTAGGTCCGATTTTTTGATCCGTATTGAACTCGAGAAATGGTCAGATTTGTACGCAATGGTTAAAACATAGTTAAGGTAACCAATTGTCATAAATGTGACTACTTGTTAAAATATTTAACCACTCATCATGGACTGGTTAGCAAGATGGCGGATGGTTAACTCGAGTGCGAACAGCTGTTTCATTAATTTTACTGGTAACATAAATAAATGACTATTGTTAAAATTAACAATAGTAGATTTTGTGATCAAAAAACGAATTACGACTATAACAATTGGTCCCGTGTATTAGTAATAGTCAATTTGACAAGTTGTTATAGTAACTTTGACTACGGATCAAAAAATTGGCCCTTAGTCCTTTCGCCTCTCGATACGAATATAATATCATAATTGTTCAAAATAATTATGCTTTAATTGTTGTGATAATTCTATGAAAAATATTAATTAATAATCGTTGATATGTATTCAGCTTATATCAGTGTTTTCGATTTCGATTATTCTATCGTCCTAGTTGTCTAAGAGTCTAAAATAAATTATACTGCCTAATAAAAAAAAAATTATTTTTGCATAAAAATATTTTTTTTGTAATTTAACACAAACATAATTATTATTCGAGTCGAGTTTATTTTCAAATCGATTGCTTACTTTTTGTGTTAAAGGTTATATAGTCTGTGACGTCACTGAGAACCGGCGATGTATGTTTGATGTTTTATAAATGTGTAAAAAGCGTTCTTTTACATTAAAATATTTGAAGACTGTGATTGGTTTAAAAAAATGTTTTTTTTTTTCGACAACCTATTAAACGTGAAGGCACTTTCAGTTCTTAAAAGGGATTAGGTTATTACGTTAGAAGCTTAGGTTTAGTATTATAGTAGTTTTAGTGCTTTCTGTATTAGTATGTTATTGTAAGCTGGGGGGTGTCCGTTGCGCTTGCGACCAGGCGGAAATCCCTCAAGATGGTAAACGATCTCCTTTATTTTTAGGTTAAAATAATTATCAGTACAAGTTTTGTAACAGGGTCCGCAAACTGGTTTATTGATTATGAACTTAAATCTTATCAGAATACTATTTTTTTTATATACAAACGTCCGTTTGATTAAGTTCTTTGTGATAAAATGTCTAAAAATATAATACGTAATAGAAAGATATTATTTCATTTGCCTTTATTATATTGTCTTGATTAACATAAAAACAATTACGTCCAAAAAAAAAATTTTTAGTTTGGCAACATTTCAACGTTTTATTACCAGTGACTTTATTAAAATATGCATTTACTATGTTTTTTTTTGTATTATATATACTTTCAATTTAGTGATGTGTTAGGTCGGTTTATCGATTAAAAATGTTTTTAGAAATTTGATTGTCTTTTTTAAATTACTTTTTTTTCGTGTTTTATAAAATGAATACTATATAGTATAGTAATAGTGACATATATTCAGAACATAAATGTAAACGTTTACCTAACTAAATATTTCTGTAGTTTTTATTTTTTGAGGTAAATTTTAGAACTGAAGACAAAATTACGTAAAATTACTATTAAAATTAAAGATATGAAGAAATTAATCGTGTATATTCCTTTAATTTCTTCCTGTAATTGATAAAATTTAAAGGGATTTATTATCTCCGAGCCAATATAATATTAGGCATTTATGAAAATGATAAACGATTTAGTTGAATCGTTTGTATTTATTTATCTACATACATAATAGATCTATTTTCCACTGTGTTTTTTTTTTTAAAGAAATCAGTGAACAGTATTCATAATTAGGTGGTTTAAGTTTTTATTAAAATATGAATAATTTTCTCCCTTTCAATATCCTTCATTCAAGTAATTAATTATTACATAAATAATCACACAGACGGTAAAACTAAACTTTTACTCTGTATTATATCTATTTCTAGTCGATATGAAGACCTTTTTGATATTAATTAGTCCCAGTAAAGAATCGTGTTTCTATTAGCCAATTTTGTATTTCTTCCTTGTACGGATTTTATTAGTAATAGAAACAAGAAAACTTTGACTTTTCAATAATACAATTTTTCGGGTACAACAATATTTCAAATTTATAGTTGAATAGATAATTTCTGTAAACATTAATTGTAGCGTATGGAATCGGGAACGAATTACTCATTGTGTTGATATAATAAATGTATTTATTGAGAGACTTTTTGTTTTTTTTTTTTACATACTCCTTTAAATTAATAGTAGTTGTGCTCAAAGAACTTCTGGTAAGTTGGTTCACGAGGTTTTGCGGAATCTCATTCTGTCACCACTCACCCTGTAATATGTAATTTTGGTGGCGTTTTACAAGATATAGTTTGGTTATTGTGCACAGGGCAATTGTATTGGAAATAATGACGCAAGACGTTTATTCTGAGGTGCCACGAAAACCCTATGGAAAGTTCTAGGAAAAAGAGCCACCTTTTTTTTTAGTTTAAAACTTGACGTATGATACTGGCAGAATTGTGAATGGAATCGCATGTATAATATAACAATCCTTGAATATACAAATTTTGGTGTGTTAGAAATTACTGTATCGATTTGGATGAATATATTTTACTTTCTGAAATATTTGTTATATTTTGTTTTCAATTGACATTTAGTAATTTGAAGAAAAGTGGCACTACGCTACATTGTTAATGAGTTTTGCTAATGGATATTAGTGTGTTTATGTAAGTAGCAACAGATGTCTTTAAAAGTCACCAACGCGGGTTCAATCCCGCTCGGGTTCGTTGGACCTATCGACCTTCTTTTTTTTTACGGGGGGAATTGCATTTACGCACTACCCCTCTAAAATCGACCTGTGCTTTCGGTGAAGGAAAACCTCTTGAAGAAATCATAGCATAGTGTTAGGGCATTTTCTAATGATACCCGCCTGGGTAGCTACCACCCTCAAGTTTGAAACCCTGTCGCCAAATACCAATAGGTGTGTTCCGGCAGCATCATTTGAGAACCAGTATCTCTAGGCTTAGTGTGTTTACCATGCTGGACCATATCGTCACTTAACATCAGGTGAGATTGTAGTCAAAGCACTGAGCCTATACCTTGTAAAAAAAAACTTTTGAAATACCAATACTCTGTCCTTCTGGTGATGTTTTATAAATCTTCCATATGAATAGTTCGTAGCTACCGTTAAATGTTCGAAAATTTAGTAAACATGTGAGGGAAAGTAAACGTCGTTTGACATTACACCTGCGCACTATTATTATTCGAAAAGAGAATATGCAGGTTAGAACAGTTACTGTCGCCTCTATATTGCTAAAGCTCTGCCTAGATCTACAAGCTGGATATGCTGTGGGATATTTAGAGAGTAATAATAATACTTTTGCATTGGAGTGGCTGGGCCTAAACGGGCCGTGTATTAAATTACTTAAAGGATTTTTGTTATATTTGAGGATACTCTTAATAGCTACTAATGAAACGACCGAGTTCTAGGACAGTTGGTTTATTACTACTCGAACATGGGTGCGCACGGCGAGTCGCCGCGCGTACCTACCGCGTACATATTAACAAACACTGCAATTTTACCAGACTGTTTTACTAATTTCTGGTTATATGCGTCGAGCTCCTGTAGCCCGGGGACACCATATCATGGACAGGGCGGTAGCTATGCCCCTTGTTTTTTTCACGGGGGGAAATACATTTACGCACTACCCTTACCTATTGCATTAATTAGTGAGACCGAAGTCTCCCAATGCAATAGGTAAGGGGGCACGGAGGGACAAGGTAACTACGCCCCTGGCTTTAAGTAACAAACTGGTATTTCCAATTCACACTCTTTAAGACTGCGAGTGAGGCATTTATTTTCAGAAATATTTCAAGGATACAGTCTTAAAAAGTAATTAAAATGAAAGTGATTATTTATCTATATCATTGCAACACCACATTTTTTTTTTAAATATCTTACCATAATCGTTTAAATCATAACGTACAGGAAAATGTGTAGTTGAAAAAAAAAAACTCTCCTTAATTGTTTCAATATTTTATTTTCATTTCTCCAAAATATACACAATGACAATAATTGTAAATCTGGATGCAGATCCATATTAGCAAAATGTCTTTAAAATGTGTGTGTGTTTATCTTATTGAATCTCATAGCTGATTACACGAAGAGAACGAATAAGATTATTTATTTATTTGATTACAAATCTCTTGCGACACTCGAGCGAGTCGTCCTCGAGAGAGAGACATGTCTTTTATCAGGTAAAGGGGGTACGCTATGCAAACCTACGCTACCTCTACGTACAATATGTTCCAGTAAAATTATTACAATTCACTGTACCTATATTAAATTACTATATATTTACAAATAAAACTTTAAAAAGGAACGCTTTGCAAACATTCAACAAACTTGAGATCGTCTTAACCGTAATGATGGTATTACATAAAAAAAAGAATATAACGTCAAAAAGTTCAAGAACGAAAGTCTTAAAACGTTTTGCGGACGAAAATTATATTTACATGAAAAAATAATTACATTTTATATTTAAAAGAAAAAATGTATAGAGCGCCATATCACGTTTTTACACACTTCTCTCATTAAAATAAATAACAATCGAATTTAGCCTAAAAATACTTCTCGTTGATATAAACAAAACAATAAAAAAAAAAATTGCATCAACAAAGCTAAGATAACAAACATAAATTAATACATTAAAGGATATTAATGTATAATTATAAATTAAAAACCTAAAGGATCACGTATCGTTTATCACTGTGTAATAATAATAGCATTCACGTTGTATAATTAGTTATATAAATACCGACAAACATCTTCACAATTGACTTTCGACTAAACAAAAATCAATGTTCACGTCTGATTGGTCGCAGTCGCGCTAGGAGCTGTCGTATCTATCATGTGATTGGTAGATCCAGACCAATAAACTTTCCCGTTACGCCATTTTATGTTCAAATTGTTTACCGCTATTTGTAGTCGTTATTAACGTAACACTATTGCTATTGCGAATAATAACATATAATAATTCAATACAATAAATTCTGTGCCTATATAATAATAGATTTTAATTCATCCAATACACTTTTAAAAGTAGTTTTTAATATTTTTATTACTAAACTATAATATAATTCATTTCGTTTTTTTTTAATAGTTAAAATAGTTGAAAAGCAGATGCGGTAAGGTAACTCTTAATATTATTACAAAAAAAAAAAATATTACCTATATAATTATATTTGTGCATATAATTCTCAAACGCGCAAACTATCGAAAAGGCAAGTAAGTGATGTATGTATGCATATTTACTTCAATATAATATTATTACAACATCTGAACATATATCTAAGCTTATAATAATATTAACGTTATTTTCTTATGTCGCTAAGTGGTGTTATATTTTTGTGGTCAATATTACCGTTTAGGGTAGGTTTTATATTTATTATATACGTATAAGCCATCGGGCACCATAGTAATAAAACATTTATATAATATTTCGTTATTATAACCTAACTACACTATTAGCACTGATTTATTATGCACTTTGCAATTTAAATAGTAATAATAATGTTCCACAGCAACTCCATTGACAGTAGTACCATAATATATATCTACAAAGGGAGTTGTCACTAAAAACATATACATATAGATCTGTGGAACTGTTGGTACGTCACGATACGCGATATCCTCATACGGAAACTGCCAGCTTTATTATCTCGATGCCATTGATAATAGTTTCGTTGCTGACGTCACTCAAGTCCTTACATTCCGATCATTTATTCTCTCTCGATTTAGAATCCCATCGCTCATACATTTCATAACAATCGTCAGTTTCATTATTTCATTCTTTGGCATTGTATAGTGAGCTAAGTTCGTTTAGAATTTCGTAATTTGTTTTTTTTTTTTTTTTATTTATTAAATCGATCTCTTCTTAAAACTGTACCGGACTGTTCAATTCATTATTGATGTGAAACATCTATAGCCGCACGTAAAACCGATTTCTGGCGTGGCGACGCATGCCGTGGCGACGCGTCGCCACGCTATATGATGGTATATATATACAGTCTATTTATTATTATATTAAATAAATTCGTAATTTTTTGTATTGAATGAGAATAAATGTTTATTCAATAAATAGTCATCGTTATCTGGAAAAAAAAATCGTAATATTTTATTTTATCATTATGACATATTTAGTTCGTATCACAATTTGTTCTTTTCTGCATATTACTTTTACAAAATAATGTCGATGATTCACATCTGCCAGGCGTCCCGTGACGGCTCACATTTTTTAATTTTTTATACTTATCGAATTATTTTTAATAAATTTTATTTTCACTGTATATATTCGTAATGACGTTTAACCTACGCTTTCGTTAGACATAATATTGAATGCATCACGTGTGCACTGATTTTAATTTTCGACGTACTAACTCTGAGTATTATATTTATTCGTACATTTCTATAGATAGATATTTGTGACCTAATCTATTCAGTCAATTGAATCGAATCAAAATAATATATATAGCCTCTCTCAGTATGAAAACTTCGAACTGTCAGTATCGACGTTGATAAAACAATATATCAGACTTGCATTTATTACATAATTTCAGATAAAAACGAGTGCTACTTCCGTTTATTAAAACTCAAATTAAATGTAATATAAACGTTCGTTTCGGGTCAACGAAAACGGAAACGTGTGCCGGAACAGCACCACGAGCGTAGACACCGAGATACGGGTATTAACTAAATATGGGTATATGTGCTTGTCGATGATGCTCGCGGCTCGGTCACGGCGAGTACGAGTATGAGTACGAGTAGGGTTGTCAGACGTGTGACTCGAGCGGCGGGCGGGGCGGCGGCACGAGGGGGGTGGGCCACACGGTGCCGGCGGCGGTGAGGTCCGGCGAGGACGTGCGCGTGTGCCGCGCGCTCCACCCATCCTTGTCAAAGTCCTTGGTGCCGCCGACCGTGTGCCGCCGCTTGATGCCGCGCTCCGGCATGCCGTTCTTCCGCTTCAGCTTAGTGGAGCGCCACGCGCCGCCCTCCCCTCCGGCGCACTACGTTCCACTCGCCCTTCTCCAGTTTACTCAGCTTCTCGCCCTTGTTCAGCGACTCCGAGCGCTGCAGCCGCTCCGTCCGGCAGTTGAGACTCTCCGAGCGCAGGACGCGCGCCTCGCTCTTGTCCGGGCCCCTGTCGAGCGGCTCGGCCCCGGCGTCCTTGTTCTCCCCGGATGCGATGTCGGCCGCGGCGCCGTTCCGTTTGCCCGAGTACACCGGGGAGTAGAGCACTCTCTCGATGGACTTGTCGTTGTCGGGCAGCGTGTCGCCGCCGGAGGTCTGCGAGCGCGTGTCGACGTCCTTGTCGTCGTCGTTTCTGGTGTCGTCGTGAGTCGGTTTCTTGGTGGTGATGCAGTTCTCCTTCTCGGAGTCGTCGTCGCGCGGCGGCCGGCGGTGCCGGACCCAGGCGCGCGCGTCGTGTTCCTCGGCGCTGCTGGAGGAGGAGTGCCGGTGGTCGCGGGCGAGCCAGGCCGCCTTCAGTTCGTGTGCGCGGGAGACCCGGTCGCCGCAGTCGGTGCTGTGCTCGCTGCCCTCGGAGGGCGAGCTCGCGGTGGACTTGCCCTCCTCGTGCTCCTCCTGGCACTCGTCCGCGTACGGGATGCTGCCGTCGTCCAGCGGGGACGAGTTGTTCAACGTTCTTAGTTTCTGATCGAACGTGTTCGTCAGAGACGACACCAAATCTCCAGTTTCTATGACAAAACATATTTCATTAAACCGCGTCAATTATCCGATAGATATAAAGCGAAAATGACGTAAGCGTGGTTAGAGTTGAACTAAGCTAAAAGGTAGATATATGATAAATGAATGACAATATTAGGTACAAGAGTTGAACGTGACGGCATAACGGTGTGACGGCGAGACACCGGCGACTTAAAGCGTTAGTTATGTATATCTCTGAATGGATGACCGACGGAGACGGTGACACTCGGCACATGAGTCGCTCGTGGAGTCCAGCTCGAGTGAACACATGTACTAAACGAATACAATTAGTCTGCGTGTTAATTAATACAAAGGCATCCGCGGAGACGCAACATACACACGAACACACACTGGCAACACGCACGCACACATTCCTATACCTTTTAATGTGGACAAAAGAAAGAGATTGCTGTGTCTACTCTCTGACGTCAGTACTGGACACCTATGGGGGGAAATATATCCTTTATTTTATACACAAACACATACATATAAACATATATTCATATTAGTGTTCGCGTTTTCCAATACTGCCTGGTTGTATGAGGGCATACAGTGCACAATATGAACAATACGACAATGTGACTATTGTCAGTACTTACCATCGATAGAGAAGTTAGTGAGCGCGTGCGAGTGCCGCGACAGCTCCTGGCGACCGCGGCCCAGCGTTCTCATACTATCCATTTCAATTCTACACACAACAATACTTTTATATGTATATTAATCAATATCTCTTTCACGGTACAACGTGAAAAAGTTACACTAAAAAAAATTTAAACTAAAAAAAAAGTCAAACAAGCAGTCACTCTGGTGACTTTGGACCACTCTGAGTAGATATTATAAAATCAGTGTTTTTTAACCCTTTCACGGCCAGGGGAAACATTTTTCCCATTGTAAAATTGGCAGCTGTCTATTTAATTATAACAATATTCGAATTTCAATTTGAAAAATATTCAAAAAATGTTTCCCACAAAAATCTAAAAGAGGTAGACTTACAAATGCATCATTTTGTGATTTTCATATACTCTATGTTTACAAAACTAAAAGAAACAGTTGTATGGTAATATTTACTCTCCGCCTACTTATGGTCCTGAAAGGGTTAAAGGTAAGAAGTATGTCTTTTGAAGTAAAATAAAAATGAATGTGACTATTGAACAAATTGGTGTTGGTTTTGGTTAATAATATTCATTACTTCATATATATTTTGTATTTTTATGAGTGTGTACAATATTCTATCACATATTTCGTTTAACAAAAAGCTTGGCAAGTAGATTAAAAAATTGAACGTATTATACGTTTTATATGGTGCCTGGTTTTATAAAAGATTCTTATAGATTTATTCCTGAAAAAGGTTTATTTAAATTTGAACAAAATCAAAACATCTTTATTCAATTTAGACCCCTAAGAAGGCGCTTATGAACGTCTAAAACACTACCATCGGTTCGGAAAACAACCCAGTCGAGAAAAGCGCAGGCAAGAAACTCGATCTGGTTCTTTTTTTTAATAAATATAATATATATCGTTTTTTTGTCATATAAAAACTATACAAATAATAATCTTAGATAATGTTAGAGGAAGCACAGAGATGTGGGTTATTTCCAGACATCACTATCGTTCACGTAATGATCCACCCTGTAATAACCTTTTGAGATTAAAACTTGCTCGACATAATACTTGAACTTATTGTCAGGTAAATCGGTAATGTTACTTGGGATCTTATTGTAAAACCGAATACTATTACCTATAAAGCTTTTATTACACTTACTTAACCTAAAGCGTGGGACGGACAATGATCATTCACTAGATCGAGTTTGTCTAAATTTTTATGAATATGCATTAAGTTATCGAAGATGTATTGGGAGGGCAAAGTTAAGATATCATATTCTTGAAACTTGTTCTTTAGAGAACAATTTCTATGTTACATGTTTTCCAATGTTATAGAGTGTATGGTTTTTGGACAACATTAAATCATTTGGGTGAAGTATATTGGTATCACGTAAGCTGACCAGAAGAGTTTTCACAACTTCACTGAACTTTTTGAGGCGAGCGTTTAAGTCACTCAGCCGGGACAATGGTACAACAGACCTTTGCTTGAGCTCCTTCAGTTGTTAAGGGAATAAACGGATGATAAGGTCCCTTTACAGATCCCACGTACCATGCATGTTATGTTAGTGTCACTGTATCACCCCCCCAGTTGGGACTGGAGTATGTATGTACTGGGTTAATAATTGGAGAGTGTAACTTACTTGTTGAGACCTTCATGGTGGCGGGTGAACGTGTGCGGCAAGCCGTCGTACTCCGCCAGTGAGGTGGTGAGGTGGTGCGGGGGCGAGGTGGCGAGGGGCGAGTTGGGCGGGGAGCCGCCGGGGGACGCCCCCGCGCGCTTGTTCTCGCACTCGGGCCACTTCTTGTCGGCGGCGGGTTTCGACCGCGGCTTGCGTTGTATCTTGCGATTAGCCGCCGATATTATCGAAGACACGATGTCGCGTGTCGACACGTCTTTACCTGGATTTTTATAAAAAATCATATTTTAAAATAATTATTTAACAAGTCTGAACGACCTACAAAATAACGAAATATTTTTTTTTTGCGATTAAAAGCACTGTTGTTTAAAAATAGGCAAAGATAAAAATTCTACTAGATTTTTCTTCTCTATTTTTCGATTGGTTTTTTTTTTGTATAGTAGTTATTGAAGAATTTTAGGTTATTTTTAGGTTAGAATAACTTCAATTAACTTATTTTTAGGATTATTTTAATTATTTGATAACCACAATTTCGATATTTCTAACATTAAGTAAAAGTATTTTTTTTTTAATAATTATTTGATATAACAAATATTAGTAAGTAGTTTACATACGCACCTTCAATTTTTTTAACATTGTGTATGAGCAGATCCCGCGACGGCGCCGGCGCGGGGGACAGTTCCTCGGCAGTGGGGGGCGGGTCGAGGGGGGGATCACCTTCCTCTTCTTCGAAATACCAATCGTACTGCAAATAGGAATTTAAAACACTTTGAGCAATTATTGATAAAACTTTGAAGACAAACATACCACAACATTTAATCTCAAAGGAAACATAACTCGTAATATAATGGAATTGACGCTTTATAAATATTAGCTGAAGTGAATGTAAATGTCTCATAACTCAGAATTTAATATATTGAGAAAAGTGGAACCAAAACTCAAAATTTATTGCGTCAAATCACATGAAATATTTTATTAAAGGGAACTTTGTTTAATTTAAGGGCTGAGGCTCGTGCTGGTATGTCACAGTGTAAGTGTCTATAAATATTTAATATGTTGATTCTCCATAAAAATGAGACAATTGGAAAACAACGGAAAGCTGGCGTAAACGCCAGGTTAGTGCTCAAGGGGTTAAGGAATTGAATAAAAATATAACTCACGTGTGTAAGGAAAGATTCGATAATACGGCACTGACTGGACATGTCGTTGACCATAGCGAGCATGTCGTCGCTGGCCGCCCGCACCAACGTTGGGCCAAACACGATGGCCAAGTTCCGGGCTTCCATCTTGTTGAAGGCGGAGTGGGCGACCACTTTGCGCAAATGTTGGATAAGGTACTTGAGTGTTTCGTAGTGTGCTTCGGGCAGCGCGTGCACGAGACGCTTCAGCTCGCGCGCTCTCTCCGCCGACCGGTCGGCAGCTATATACAACATTTTATTTTACAAACTGCCCTTGCAATCGATGATTGTGACATATTAATAAAATTATCTATAGTACCGCCACGCTATCATGGCCGTCTTGACGTTAGTCCGCCGTTGAAGTTTCAAATAAATTTATAAGAAAGTTTGAAGAGTCAAATTACTGTTCTTTATTGTCTTAGTCATAAAGTTTATTATATGTATAATTTTAATTATTCCTTTGCGACATCTCTTTTCTTTCTGTATGGATTTGTTTTTTGTGTGCAAATGTAAGTATATATATTTATTTAACCCACATCTCTGTGCTTCCACTAACATTATTAAGACTACGATTTGTATAGTTTTAAATATGACAAAAAAAATGATATTTATAAAAAAAAAAGAACCAGATCGAGTTTCTTGCCGGCTCTTCTCGACTGGGTTGTTTTCCGAACCGGTGGTAGTTTTTTAGACGTTCATAAGCGCCTTCTTAGGGCCTAAATTGAATAAATACATTTTGATTTGATTTGAATTCAAATATATTGAAGAAACATTTATATTTTCGTTTTATGAAATCAGCTTGGAATACTAGTCGAGAATCTCAAAATGTATGTTGAGTCTACTTACATGTTACTATTGTATTATGTCAAATCGGCCGTCATAACAAGCCGCTATTATACATAACATTGTATATCTATTATTTATTTCTATAAAAGAGTTAAGCGATAAACACCTATAACTTTTTTGTTTTATGTTTAACGCTAACTAAATGTGGAGTCATTTTGTTTGTCAGTGTATTTGTTAGCGGTGTATAGTGGAATATTAGTACTGCCGATGAAATGGGTGTCAATTATATTTAGTATTGAGAGGAGTTAGTTGATAAGTGTGTAGTGTATATAAAGTATTTAGGTGTTTATAATAACCGATGAAGGCCGGGTAAAGGTCGGCGGTGAGCAGCGGGTCGGGGAGCCGGCGTAGGTACGCCTTCAGCAGGCTAGAGGCGACGTGCACGTCCGCCCAGCGCGCGTCCCCTGCGGGTGGCGGCTCCCCGCGGTCGAGCGCGCCCGCCAGCGCCGCCACGCCGGCCGCGTTACCCGGCACGCGGTACACGCCTACTGTACGCAGCCCGTACGCCTGCACCACACCACACAAAACACACTTTACTTTCACCGTTATTATTAAAAAAAAAAAAACAAAAAAAAAAACTAAAATAAATTTTCAAAAAATGTTTGAGTCTACATTTTAGATTAAAACTTTGAAACTAGGTACAGTAATACCCCGCTTAGCGCGACCCCGTTACGCGCGGTTTCACTATAACGCGAATGTCAAATTTCGCGCTCAAATGCCTCGCATTACGCGAAAGAGTGCGTATAAACATAATGTAAAGACAATAGATGTATTTTTCCGTAAAAAATAAGAGTATGTATTGCATAAAGTGTTCTTAGAATTAAAGTGATTGATTAAAATGATTTGTATTTTTTTGTATTAAATTTTGACTATGTTTAATCATAAACCTCGATATACGCGAATTTCAGTTAACGCGATTTTCTTCGGAACGTATCCCTCGCGTAAAGCGGGGTATTACTGTACTTTATTAGATTTTATGAAGCCTTTACATCAAAATAACTTCAGTTGGCGATTTTATAATGTACACCGGGTTGATTTTTTATTTACTTTAACCACTCAATTGAATATTTACTATGGTATAATATTTTTTTGGTGACTGTCAACCGATATTCTTCTTTATTATTTAGCAGATTGAGTTTAAAGACAAGGAGACATAGTATGATTTTAACCTCGACGGCTTGCGCTGGCAGTGTGACTGCGCGCGGCACACACGGATGGTTCGGGTCGGAGGGACACCGCTCGAGCGGCGCGCCGAGCCACCCGGAGACAGCGGGCGTCGCTGCCGGACTGCCGCCGGTCGCACCGCCGTGCATGCGACGCAACTGCTTCGCCATACGACCCTTCCACGTCTTGTTTTTCGGTGACGACGGTAGCGTCGGGGTTGGAGGCCCTGCGTAAATGAAAAATATTACCAATTTAAAAATGGAAGATATATTACTATTCATAGGACAGTTAATTTGTGTATCTTCAAATTGTCTTACCAGTGGGAGACCTAGACCTATTTCTGCCGATTTTCTTACTGCGCTGAGGCGGTAACGGTGACGGGCAATCTACGGCCGGCACGGCGGGCAACGAGACTAACGCGGGGGCAGTCTGAGCGGGCGTCGATTCAGCTGGAGGAGGCTCCGCAGAGTGACGCCTGAGTGCAGCGAGCCATCGCTGAGCGTCCGCTGCGCCTTCCGCCTGGAAAAACAGTCATAACTCTTACTTAATTGAAATATAAGTCAAATTCTAAGTTTGTTTTGTATTTCTGAATTCAGAATGATTCTGACAAAATCAAACGTTCTGTAAAATGACGGAAAAAATTTATAGTGTTTTTGCCACGGAGACTTTTTACATTAGATAATTTAAGGATTGCAAGAAATAATAATAGATACCTGTAATAGTAATTCTGCACCGGCGGCCGTGGTAACCCTTACCACGTGTTTGCGCTTCGTGTAGTCATCGGCAAGTGCTGCAAGCGAGTAGCGCACGTCAAGCGCGTCCCGGGACTGCGGTGCCTCTCCGCGCCGGCGCCACTTATTGCGCCGGGGCTCTGTAACAAGCCAAACACAATATTAATTAACAAGAAAGAACTCTATTCCACTCTGATTTAACCAGAAAAAACTATTTTCCCGTCTCTAATCAAAATGTTTTTGCTGAATATAGGATGGTAAAATTCCATTTCCGATTAAATAAATAAAGATTTTGTTGTTTCCACTTAATCTTCATTGAACATTTACATAATACATTGTCGTTAGTAGATGCTTAGCAATTCTACGGACCACCAAGCATTATTTTATTTACAATATATATCGTATGCGTGTGCGTATATCGTTCGAATTGAATAATTCGAAATTCGAAAAGTTTCGAATAATTTGAACATTTCGTGAATTATCGACATATCACTGATTCACTGAATTTTGTATTATTTCCAATTTGAAATCCATTACATAGTGTATACATGTTACATTCTACTTACGAATATACTTTTTGTTTAAAAATCAATTACCCGAAGAAAATTTTTCAAATTATTCGATATTTTTCAAATTATTAGAAATATTTTCGAATTATTCGGGATCTTTCAAATAATTCGTAAGTTCGAATTATTCGCACACCCCTAAATGATATGTATAATCTCTAAAAACATAGATTACATATATGTCACATCTCTACGTACTATGAATATTGGCAAAGCTCACATCTCTTGCATCAGTCGCATTGACTTGCTGTAAAAATTGAATAATAAAACGTATTAAAACTGTAATAGAAGTAATTTAAAAGACTCCACACAAAAATTTGAATCATCGCCAAGTGGATCATCATATTTATGACGTCGTTCAAATCATTGTAGGGCCCATCGACAAAAATAAATTTTTGACATTCGTAAGTGACACCACTGTGTCACTTGAAGCGAGACGTAGAAATGATCTGCTGAGGTCGTAACACTACCACTGTCCCCGTTACTATAGGCGCGGTGAAGGATTTCTAAAACTAAATTAGTTGCATTCGAAGGTAAAGACGACATTAGACTTGTCAAGATGTCTCGATAAGTCTGTGAATATTAACATAAAATAAAAGTAACGTGTCACGTCATTAATTAAAAAAATAGCTGTTTGGATTTAATTATTCAATCGGTGCGTCGAATTTGATATAAAGCTAATCGGTGATTAATTTCAATTTGAAATAAATGGGGTGTTTATAAGATTTGTTTTGTCTGTTGTCGCAAGTTATACTGAGCAAACAATGTGGATAAAGACGATTAGAAGTTATTAATAGAAGGATTCATAGGTACAGAATGGCAACCACCGGAACAGATCTGTAATTGTTTGATGATAAACTTAAAATTTAAATCATCATCATTCTCATGCGCTGTTCCCAACTCACTTGGAGTCGGTGCAGTATGTTTTTCTTCTTCCATACGTCCCTATCAGCCGTCATCTCTTCATTCACTCCTTTTTCTTTCATATCATTTCTTACACACTCTATCCACACTTTCTTTGGCCTTCCTCTACTTTTCCATCCTTCCACATTCATATTCATTACTATTTTACCCACATGCGGTTCCTCTCTTCTCATAACATGTCCATACCATGACAAACGAGAACCTTTCAACTTTTCTACCATTGAGGCAATTTTCAAACTCCCTCTAATATAAACTTAAAATTTCAAGATAGCTAGCAAATCAGGTAAACGCCTTCTTAAAGTGCACCGCGACCTTTTCCTTCATCGAACGCATCAATTTAAAAATATATCCATCGTTCATTCATAACTTTAAAAAGAAGCGAAACTCCATTGTAATACGAACGAACCTCTAAGAATTTCCCATTCCAAATTTATCGGAATTAGTATAATTATGAGCATCAATCATAAACGTTCATTTCAGAAATGAATTAACGACGGATCGTGTGAAACCGAACGATAGCTCTCGCGGAACTAGACATCGGCTCGTCTGGCTTTCACCCCCTCTAATTATAGGTATTTTGTAGAGAACAGACGTGAATCAGACAAGCTCGAAAAGCGTGCTACATGTTTTGGGTTCATTATTATTTCTGAAGGCGGTATTAATAATTTGACAACATCAGATCATATAAGCTGCAATCTGGATTTTGTTCTGTGCGTTCATTATTGTACATAAAAGATTCACTCACAGAAATAAATGTACCAAAAATACACGCGAAATTCTTTGGTCAATTAAAGTCTGCAACAAATATTGTTAAACGAAACAAGTTTCGTTCGAAGAGTTCAAAAATATTTACCTTGATAAATCAAATCGTAAAATTGTTTAAAATAATTCGTTGCTCATCAAATTGAAAGTAATAATAAAACACTAGGAAGTGTGTAATACAAAGTGAGATAATAGAAAAAAATAACTCATGATCCTTGATACGAGAATCTCGTGGTTCATTTCGCCTGTCTCCTTTGATAATGCTCAAAACAGTTTACCACTCGTATCTAATGAGTAATTGAGGAAATCTGTACGGACATTTCAAAAACATGCATGCGTTTTATATATTTTTTATTACGGATACGATACTTGATATGCTTTTTTCATGATTTTTATTAGAACCTTGAATTTAAGAGTATCGTTTTCATTGTCAATTATATTTTATTATAGTTTATTTTAGTTTTGTGAAAATTTTGAAATGGAGGTTGAATTTTGTCGAATTCACTCTTACGTAAATTGCACAAGCTCAAAATAATTAAATATTTTAATCCTATGTTTTGTAAATGTTATATCTTATTGGTGCAGAAATGCAGTAAGAACTTTCTCCGTTTTACGAACCAAATATGGCTACGTATGGACATGTTTATCATCTCATTTAGACCAGGAAACGAGAGTATAGCTGTTTTCAGATGAATGTAAACGTGGTATAACTGTGATCAGTTGCGAGTCATCGCACAATGTAGAACAAAAAAAAGTTAGAAGATGTAAAAAACTCTTTAGAATTTATCTTGGAAGATGCAATGTTCAAAAATGAAACGAAAATAAGTCGTAAGTGGGCCACGACACGACGGCGCCATTGCAAATAAATTAAAGTTTTGAATAGGTTTTAGATTCGTTTTATGCTTAAGGCTATGTAAGAAAGTAGACTGAAGAAAGCGTATTTTTACTTTACACTAAATTTATAGAGCTAATAACTTCTAATAATTTTAGTTTAATTTAATGGTATTTAATAATTATAAATACGTACTTTTGAGTCTTATAGATTTCTATCTACCATGAAATTTGAACTGGTTAAATTGAACCTAATTCTCAAAACAAATTTTAAGTTAATTCTTTTTTGCACTTGACGATAATTCTTAATTCATTTGTCTATTGTAATAAAGAAACTGTAGAGAAAGAAATCTATTTTTCAATATATTAAAGACATAAAATGACGAAGCGTATTCATAAAATCTAAATTCGTGCCTGGCATAACTGAATAACTAGTCAATAGGAAATCGAAAGTCCAATAAGCGGTCGCATCTTCCGTAGATTGCGGCTTGTTCACGGAAAGCACCAAGGCCTCGGTGATTGGAAACAATATTTGACGTCAGCTAAACCTGTTTATTAGGCTTAGGTTTGTT
Source organism: Samia ricini (assembly GCA_014132275.2). Classification (NCBI taxonomy): domain Eukaryota; kingdom Metazoa; phylum Arthropoda; class Insecta; order Lepidoptera; family Saturniidae; genus Samia; species Samia ricini. The sequence continues at coordinate 31,285,191 of AP028162.1, forward strand.
AAGATTATTTAGTAACATTACTAAGGGATCTACAAAATTTCTAATACTTTTTACACTTTGTAGGTGACAATTTCTAATTCTAACTTGTTTTCTTTTTTTTGTTAACTATATATGACTCGTATTAATGATAGAGCACAAACTATTTATATAACATTTTAAATCCTGTAAAACTGTTAAACTCCTAAAGGCTACTGAGATTGTGGCTGTTAATTTCTTGTACCATAATTCATAATTTCATGATACGATGTCGATGGAACTTCCCGTGCGGTATAATGAATTTTCGTCATCTTCTACCAAAGTAAATAATACTAATATTATATATACTAATATAATATTGTTGTAAAAAAGTATTACTTCTTCATTTTAATAACATTATAAAATGATCTCTATTTAGAAAGTTTGGATCGGCTTTGTAAAATAACATTTTATGCAGTCTCAAAATACTTAGGATTAATACATAATATGGTGCCAAGAAGCAGCATACAATTATATTGTCTCTGAACGAGTTAACAGTCGAGATCATTTGACAGATGGTGTGACACGGAATTATAAATTAAATACTTCGCAGAATTTAACTTGGCTGAGATTTAATATTCTGAGATTTCGTGATTATTAACTTTTTGGACTTATGGTTCACAGAGAGTTAAAAAAGTTTAACATCTTTGAGCTAAATAGGCAGGTTTACTATACTAGTTTACTATTAACTACTAGATTACAACCTAATTAAAACTAGATTTTGATTATGCAAAAGTATAAACATTATCTTAATATTTAAATTTAATATTTTTAAATTGCTAATTTCAAATTATTACATTTTATTGTTTAGCTGGTAATAGTAATTAGCACTGACATGAAGACAACTTTGATTTTATTAAAAAACCTTAATTTTATCGGAAATAGGAAATATCGGTTCAATTGATATAATAACACAATTGTAATGTCGTGACCAGACAACATAGACATTAATATCATTCGGCGATAAAAAAAAGTCAATTTATGCGCTCTTAAAATCTTTGTAGATATGTATGTATCGAAGATTTATTACTGGCGACCCACAAACACTGTTTCCGTGTATGTAATATAAAGCACGGAGATACACGTGTCTTAATGTTCCGTAAAACTGTTTTATAGAGTCTATCAGTTGCCGCTACGAACATATCTAGCGAGAAAATTATTTTTCTTTTAAATATAGAACATATCTCTTACTAAATGCAAAAAGGCCGATGGATAGGGTTTTAAGTCAAAATGGACATACATTCATATTCACGGTTATTGTATTCGGTATGCGATATTCTATTCGACTGAAAATTTTTAATAAGTAATTTATCATTAAAAAATGGTATGTTTCATATCCCTCTGCTTATATGTTACAACTATTTACAACTTTTCTCATTAACGCCTTGAGCACTAACCTGGCGTTTAAGCCAGCTTTCCATTGTTTTCCTATTGTCTTCCTATTATCTCATTTTTATGGGTAATCGTTATATCAATAATCACGGCATGGGTAGTGGACTAAGCTATGCGTAAGAATCAATCCAACCAAAATTCATGTGTAGCCGGCTAAGAACAGTACCATCCCATATTCTGCACGTGAGTGTCGTAAAAGCCGACAAAGAGATAAACCAGGGAATGGGTAACAGCATCCTCTGAGCACCACAAACACCTACTGCGACCGCCAACCCGACAAGTGTGGCAATTCCACCATTTTCGCAGGAGACCTATTTCCACTGTCCAGCAGTAGACTCTTTCGGTTGAATCAACAAAAAACTATAATGATAGAATCCTAGCCACGTGTATCGAATATAGAATAACTATTGGGCAGATAAGTTTACGAGAGGAGGCCGCATTTAGATAAATGAAAGACGCAAGAGATACTACCCATTAGATCGAATAACAATTTGAAAAGGAGTATATAAAACGACTAATTAAAAAAAAAGTATCGAGGGAGAATGGTGCTAATTGGAAGAAACTTATATCTAGCAATGGTCGGACAAGAGTAATTATAAGGAAACATATTGTATTTATGCGATTATTTTTTTTTTAAATTTTTTCAATATTTTACAATAAAAAATAACATTAACATTGTGCTACAACCAAAAGCATGATTGCAGTTCCATTTATTGAAAATATAAAATGTTGAGCATGTCGCGAATATGTCTTTTCAAAAGTCACATTATACAATTATACTTACTGTAATTATATTTAAGTGTACTTATAAACGAATGCGGGAAATTGAAACAAATTATAACTATTAACGGAGCACGGTAATGAGGATGTCACTGTCGTAAGTTACATCGCGTAGATAATATACAACTTGAAAGGGGATTTGCTGCGCTATTTCTTAGTACACAAAGTTTATTTCAAAATAGAAACTTCGCTAAATCTATATGACGTATGTTAAACAGTTCATAGTCAATTTGATAACTTTCATTTGATTTTAGATTTCTTCAAACTGACGGGCTTCAAAATTGACTTTTAAAAAATAGTCAACTAAAAATGGTATTCATAGAAAAATGAATAGAATGGGCTAACGGCATAATATATAACACGGAATTTCATTCTTTTTACTTAGCTTTATACAGATACGCTGTCACAGATACCAAATAGATGGCTAAACAAAGTTGAAAAATTTGTTATCTAGCTGAGCATAGTTTCTATTATAGAAATGGTATAGTTGAATAAACGTATTTATTTAGATGTTTAACACGTACCACAGATCTGAACACTACGTTTATCATACAAAAGTTCGATCCGTATATCGTTTATATGTAAAATCTCTAAGCACAATCAATATTACTCGTACTGTGTACCACGAGATTTATCAATTCGATCTGAGGATTGAATCAATTTAGTTTCTTGTATGGTAAAAAGCAACGGCCGAGACGTCAACAAATCGTTCTAAGGTAGATTGATTGGTCACGTTTAACAACAGCATCGAATGAGGAATGTTCCCAAAGAACTTTAAATTTCGTATGCGAGTAGAATGTAATACAGAAAATAAATAATTATTACAATATCGTAACAAATAATTCGTCTGTAGTTTTCGAAATGTAATATATAATTTCTTTAAGAAGACAAATCGAATAGCGCAACTCGAGGGCGTCACCGCTCACACGCCTCTCAATTACAATTATCGACATCGTATTAGGTATGGCCAATTGACCTACAAGGCAACGTACAAGTTATATTACGACACAATAAAGTTCCACATAATTTGTATCTTAGTTTCTAATTTTTTTCAAATAATTTTTTCTATTTGAAAGACAAACTTAATTATAACCTCAAAAAAAAAAAAAAAAAACATTTTAATTTGCATTTTTTACATTGCACGCTACGGAAGTGCATACAAAGACGTGCCATTATTAATTTATTTAAATACGTAATGTTGTTGCTATTGAATATTATAAGAAAAACTAACTTTGTATCTCTTAATACTTCATTAGTCAATATTCAACACGAACTTATGTAAATAATTATAACACAAAAAGAATTGATATTTGGTGTAAATTTATCAATATTGTATCATATTTGAAATACACATATGCGTATGAATACTTGCAGACACAATGTATGTACAATATGGTAAATTAATACGCAACAAACATGTCGTATATTTGTCAGGGAAAAAATCGTTAAAAGTAAATATAACAACACTTCAGAGAATATCCTGGAATAATAAACTTACGTACTTTACTACTACTTTATAATATTCATGAAGACTGTTCAACATTATTTTTATGTTACATAGTAAAAAACAAATATATATTTATTTCACTTTTACAACTCAATTGCGAAAATAAACAGGATGCGCGTAAGTTGATTAAATAAATCTCTCGATACTTTTAACAAGAAATCAAAATTCAAACATTTGGACCGTCTGCTCATACGTCTACCCAACAAACATTATTGTCTATCTATCGTTCACAGCACTTTGGCAACGGAAATGCGAACAAATTTTTAAACATTTATTTGCTAATAATATAAAGTAAAATATTTTAGGCATGCCATATAATTAGTAAGGAATCCTTTCTTCCTGTAATTAGTGTTTCTCGGGACCTTACAACTCAATAACAAGGTCCCTACCCTATTAGTACTGCTAGCTTTCCATTGTTTTCCTATTGTCTTATTTTTATGGGTACTCGACACATTAATAAGGTATATTAACAGATATAATATAATAATTATAAAAGGTAACGTCTGTTTCTCCGTTAGTGCACTTTCATCGCAAGAAATACAGAGCCAATTTACATTAATCCTTTTTGAAATCGTATGTATAATGTTTATTCCATAAACGGGTACGATGCATTAGGTACGATGTGATACAAGTTCCTAGAACTATAGTGAATTAAATGTACAAAAAAATACTATAAGCGCATACTTTTCGCATACCTAGATCATAAAATATTTAAGAGATGTAATTGTACTGGATAATTATAAAATATCTATATGCGAGCCAAGACGCGGGTATAACCAGTGAAGATCTATGTTTATTTTTTACTAGTCCGTTTTAATTTAGCGATTCTATGATACCCCGAATTACAGTAAAATAACGAGTTATCTCAGTCTCGATGTAGCAAATACAAACATAAACACGAGTATTTTTAACACAGTAGGTACACATTATATTCTATATGTGCGGTGAGAATGAAACGGTAAAATATTGACAATATTAGATTCTATTATATTATACTATTGCTTTAGTTAGGTATAACGCAACACAAAAATGCGAATAACAAAGTGTAGAATTCAAAACCAGCTTACCAATATATCAGTGTACCAAAGAGTCATCATTGGCGGATTTCCACGCGCGTCACTGTAGGATAATATACTATAGAATCATTGTCACGTGGTGGAACCGGCGCGAATGCAGAACAATATCCGTATAAGACACATTACACCTTTGAACGCGTCTACTGAGTGAGGGCATTCGCCTCCTCACTTATACTATCAACTTCAAAATAACCTTAAGAGTTGAAATCCCTCGAACTGTGAGATAAATGTTCGATGAAAACAGTTTGAAATTTAAATACCGACCGGAAGTTTGTGGCGCGGATGCGGCCGGCGCTCGCGCCAGTCTGAAGGACAATGCTACAGCGTCCAGCGAAGCTGCGTTCGCGCAGAGAAAGTGCTCCGGCGCAGACTCCGAGGCGTCTGCCAAATCGTGGTTTTCACGGTTCCAAAATTTATGGTTTTTTCCGGACGACTCGTCGCCCACAATACCGCTCGCTGACTTTCATTCATTTTATGTACGCTTCAGTGGAAACAGTCATGATTTTTAACGCTCGATGAAGTCTTTCATGATTTTTTTTTATACTCTAAAACTTTATAAGAAATCTTTTAGTTTAATCCATTTTTAATGAAAGCTTTTTTTGAAGAGCTCGATGCAACCGGCGGTTTTGAAATACATAATTATGAGACAGTAATTTATGGCAATATTCGTGCTTCTTCGTTCTTATGTATTCAGCTGATATTGTTTTTAAGAGATCAGTATTTGTTTTAAGGTAATTCATATCTTCTGCATGTTGATGAAATGTGAACGACCGTGTCACTTGTAAATTCATCTGAACCACGAACGCACCGAGTTTTAATCATGATTTGTCATACTTTTCCTTTTCGTTTCCAACATAGGGTTGTCAACAATTCATATTTTATAAACATGTGCTTTCTTGGCATAAACATTTTTAATCCACGTTGAATAAAAATGGTAATGTTATCCGATCAGACAATAAATTCCAAGAAAAATGTAAAACGTACTTTCTGATCATTTTACAAAGTTATGATATCATAAAGTCTTTTGGCAGGCGGCAGACATTTCGTTTAGATTCTTGTCATTGACCTTTTTTTTACACGGTATAGGCTCAGTGCTTTGACCACAATCTTACCTGACGTGGTAAGTGACGATGTGGTCCAGGATGGTAAGCACACTAAGCCTAGAGGTACTGGTACTTTACCTTTTGTGTTTTCGCACCTTGAGTCAGTTATAGTGAAATATTATCCTGTACAGATTGAAACTAATTTTATGGTGTAAGCTAATTTTTTTAAATATTGATACAAAATAGTATTCGTATATTGTATATAATTTCCAATTATATTCAATATGTTTAATTAATTAAAACGCATAGATGATATCTCTATAGTTGTTTCCATTTATACTGATTTAAATATCTTTTAAAAACACCCTTTCGTTCATCGGCTATATTTATTCATATGACACATTAACCGAATTAGTACGTTAGTAATATATGTAAAAAAAGGTGTCAAATAAATATTACAATTCGGTATCATATGTACTTATCAAAATAAGTTCGCAAAGCACTCTAACAATTGTGTGCGCGTCCAAAAAAAACATCCAGAATAAGCGGAAAGCTCCTAAGTTTCAAAATTCCACCAACATTTTATTGACCAAAAATATAGCTCAGATCGTGATTGTATCCATATCACAATATTCCCGTACATATTCAAATATACATTTCATCATAATGCCTAAAGAAACGTATAATAAAAGTATAGGTTATGCATTAGCTTATAATGATTCAGGCGTTGCATAAGTTCAATTCTAGACATTTGGCACTCGACTTTTAAGAGGGCTATTTCGTACAAGAGATTGTTGTCAATATTTAGCAATTAAATTTGGCATTACATAAATCTTGAAAATATCCATTCAGTTATTGTTTGTACCCAAACTGTGTCACGACTTATGACGAAGCCTTCTTGTTGTTGCTATTTTTTTTTTACACAGGTTTCCTTTTAAATAGTGCGCAAACTGAACATTTTTTTTGTTCAGTATTATTGATTATTTTTAAAACCTCTCTTATCGTTAATGTAATTAAAATTTAAAAAATCTCATTACCTAAACAAAAATAACGTAAGAGCTGTTTTTTATATATTATAGATTTGAAATAACAAAACTTAAAATTTTACCGTAAATTATTTTAAAAAAAATTGCATGAAAATTACCATTTTATAAGATAAGCGTGAATTCGTGTGCTAAAACACGAGATTCTACTCAATAGATCGAGGCTGCACAAACTTTCTATACAAATGGCGGTCCTGTGAGAACATGTTATGTAGGCTACAGGCGTAATGGACAGTTTTTACGCGTAATTTATGATCGTGAAAGTGTATATTATGATGGAAATCGGATCAGATCAATCAATGAAACTCATCTCGCCCGGGGCCTGCGTTACGTTCAGTTACGTCAGACTCGGACGTCATACTGACATTTGGGTCAGTCTGTTAGTACATTCATCTTTTATAACCTATTTTATTCTATTATACCGTCTAATGTTTGTTATAAGAAAGTAGGCCGGGTAATTTATAAAGCCGAAAAAAAAATAAAGTGTAGGATATAATCTTGTAGCTTTTTTAAAGATTTCAGTTTTCACAACCCTGAAACATTTTTACATTGTTGTTTATATTTATGAGAATAGAACCAGTGAACTATTTTTTGATATAAGAAAAAACCACAAGGAAACTAAAAATAGCTTTCTCTTATTAAAGCGGTCATCTTAACTATGATAACACGACACGCAAACGATGCAGCCGAAGTCTCGATAACATACATAACACACTGTCGGTTTGTGACATATTTTCTTTCTCAAGAGACCTCATTGTATTCCAACGTCAATAAGTTAGTTATACGAAATACTTTCGATTTCATAGTGAAACTATGTGGAATTTTTAATATAACTACTTTAATGACGAAATGAATTATAAGTTCTCGTTAGTATTAACGATATAAAATTATAGGAATACAAAAAAATTAAAAGCGTACATATATTCGATGATCCAGTTGTATACGTTATTTCGGATGGTAATAATTGCGAATGATAATATTGTGCAAGTTGTTATTTATAATGCATCTCTGTTAAGTAGAACGACAGAAGCGGTTTGACGGGTTATAAAATAAATAAGCTAACTAGATAAGCGCATGTTACTTCTCACTTATCAAAATTTTCATAAAGTAATTATATGTTGCCAAAATAAAAAGAAGAAACGATACATCAGTCAGAGAGAACGGCGAACGTAATACAGAACTGAAATAACAACAGTTTGTTATGAAATAAGGAAATGTTCCAATATAAAAACAATTATTAATTTCCGCTTAAAACGTAGTGAGTTTATAATTGTAATTTTTTTAAAATAAAAATAGAATCACGTTATGATATTTATTACATAATATTTACTAAAATACTAAAAATAAAGATACGCTCTACGGTGTTGTTATAAGTATGTCCTTATTACCTACGTAATAGAAATAGGTATGGAACATGCAATAGTGGAAATGTTAATTACCGCCTATAATTAGTATGATCATCCTCAAATAGCATTGTAGTTTAGGCGAGGAATTGATTAGTTGATACTGATAAAAAACTAAGTTGGAACGCCTCTTCTGTGCATATCTGTACCATGAATCAAAATATTTTTAATAGAAATAAGTGTTACTGTGTGGAGCTTCTGTTGGCATACTATTGTACAGGTTTTTTTTTTTATTATAATATTAGATGACCTGACGAACTACGACTCGCCTTATAATATCTAGTTATCATGCTATTCCGGGTGGAGAATAATTCAACGAATCATAAAAATTGGTCCATCCGTTCTTGAGTTATAAATAGTGTAACTAACTCGACTTTGCTTTATATAATATATACATGGATTAAATCATTTTCAATATTTCTAACATCGGACTTGATGGTATTGATTAAATATATTTATTGTAAACTTTTTAATAAAAATAAAGAGACAGAAACGCGTTTGCGCAACGGTAAGCTCTTATCAAAAATGACCGATTTGCTGTTTGGTAATGCAAAGCAATAAAACATTATCTTGGGTTGGTCAAGGGTTGAATACCAGAATAAAATGGATAAAATATCCGTCGACGAAAACTTAATTAATGGAAGAGCCATAATTATGTTAGTCAGAGCATCTCGACATTGGTGGTTATGTCGAGCATTCGTTTCACATGTAACTCGTGTGACCGTAACGTTTTGTTTACCGCCCGCCTGACACGGTAACGCAGCCGGCCGGCGCGCATACGCATCCACACGTCACGCTCGATCGGAACTCGATAGCGCGGAAACCGCGTGTTCTGCGCCTTAATGACTTCATTAATTTCACATGCACGCACTTTATTTGGGCGTCGACAGTCGACAGTTTAACATGTTGAGGAGTTTAAGTTGTTAAAGGTTAACGGGTTTCACCATCTATGGTAACTATTAAAGTAACTGGCTATCATGTAGGCAATTATTTATCTATATCCGGGGTAAAATTTACAAGGAATTTTAACTATGACTTGAGAATGATTTATCTGTCTGATTAGTGTTATGAAGTACGATCGTGAAATGATGTTAGAATAAATATGCTTTGCTCTATTAATAATATAATCCTTTTGACAACTTTGAACTCTATGGTTTGAAATTAATAACAAAAACTTAAAAAAAAACCAAACATCGTAACCAATATTCATCTACAATCTTTTGTACAAAAGTCACTCGATCTCTTTAATAGACTTTAAACCAGGGTATTAAATTTAATTTACCAAACAGATGTTCTTTGAAATGTATCGTTGTTTATTATTACCATGCGAAATAAATATTCAGCAATCGATTAGACTAATCTTCATCGGCTTTTATATTTTAAAGGAATGTCGGCTTGCACACCGCACTTACGGAATTTTATTTATATTACTCATTATCAAGCGTTAGTTGTACGCGTGATATTATATACCAGGATGCATTGAAAAGCGGCACCTAGTCTAATCCCGAAAGTATTTTCAAATAACACATTGCCCATACATATTCTTGTAAAATGAAAACATTGTTAGCATTCTTGTGAAATGCTTTTGCAATTTCCATCGAATACATTCGTTAGATAGTTATAAATAATTAGTCGGTATTACTTTTGTTTTACTTAATGAATCATTAACAATATATTACAAAGAAAAAAAAATTGAAAATATAATACATCCATGTTGTTTATGTCTAAAATAAAGTAGTTCATGGATTTATTTATACGTTACAGCAAAAATAATATTTTTTGGCAGTCACGTCGTTTATATCCATTTTTTGTATGCATAATTAAAAAAATAGGTCCTACCCATTAAAAACTCTGAATATGGGACGTTCCTAAAAACAAATATTTTAAGTTCCAGTAAATTTTCTACGAAAGTTTATTCCTGCGATAAGACATTTATTTCCTACGCTCTCTGTTCACATGTATTCAGATTGTATTCGTTTTATTTTACGTACGTGGGCATTGCATTTCTATTTGTTCTATATTACTGCCATTATAACCTTTCTAATCTTGGTAATGTAATATTGTATTTTCTGTAATGTTCACATTTATTTTTATTTGCAATTCAATGTAAAAAGGCACAACAAATTACCTACCTCTAGAGACATATTATTAAGTAACAGATAAATTCGAAGCTATTATGAATGGAACACGTACAAATGCATAAGTTCCCTAATTACTCATTAAATCACAAACGTGTAGGCGATATATAATTACATATTTGTGTTTGAAAATAACAACTTTCTAAGTCATCACGAATATAGGCCAAGTGAAATCAACGGAACATCATCCGGACAGACATAACAATGATATCACTTTTATTTTCAATCATCATTGTATTGCATTACCTAACAAACACTGTAACACGATACCTACTTCATTTATCATCCGTATGTACTCAAGTCATTTGTTTCTGTTTAAGGTCACAAATTATGTGGCGCATGCGGAGTATTCGATTTACCTTCTGAAACATGCTGAAGTTTGTCAGTCAGGTCGGTATATCGTGGTGTCCCAATTCTGAATAATTGTTTTATGAAAGAGAAAACTAATTTTACTTAAACTTGCCTATTTTATTACTAGTTACTTTACGCGTCATTTGTCGCCATGGTAACTGAAGCATATTCTTACTGCGCTTATTTATATACTATTTAGGTCGTCCATTTATAATCATTTTTCAAGTAAATTAGATTATCCTGATACTCCAACATTTCCAAGAGGTATTTTATTGTACTCATTAATATTCTTTTCTTAATTAATTAATATCTTTTCTTTTCTGTCTATATTTAGGGTTAAAAAATATTTATTAACTGCACGCAGTACCCAATAAGTCTCATTCCCTGCCTACAATATATCGATTAGTATCACAATAAATACGCAATTACTTACGTAAAGTAAATAATAATAATTTATCGCCAAACGACGCGACGGTCAACCCACTCGGCTATTCAACTAGTCTATCGATGCGGAAATAGTGCATCTGGATGAGACACGTGGGCGTAATTGTCTTTAGCTCTTAAGCAACGTGAGAAAGCTGTGCTACGTAATAAGATGACTAATTCGGCAACAGAGGAAGAGATTTTACAATATATATTAATATAACAACATGTTTATAAGCCAGGGCTTACCAACCAGGGCACATCAGTGCTCGCCCTGTGTGAATCAGATGTGTTTTAATTACACTAATTAGTTTATTTTCATATTATATATTGCAAAGTGTTATTTATTAAACACTTACAGGTTATCTATTTTACCATTGAAATACTGTTAAAATTTAATAAGTAAATATTAACCTACAATACAGGAGTATAAAAAGGAGTGATTCGTTGTTTGAAATACAAGTAATATAAACAATGTCTAGAAGTTGATATTCATCTGTTTTGGTTTACAAAGTACTTATTAATGATTTTATTTAATCTTTTTGTTTGCAAAATATATTTATACAATTCCTTCTAGAAAATTCGCTCGTTTATAAGCACAACGCGCAAGAGAGGTCGTCGACCCCGGTAAGGAGTCGCGGATGCACGCTCTTTGTACTGCTCGTGCGCATAGACAACAGATTGTGGGATAAGCCATTGACAGGGAGCCAGCCCACAGCGATATGCTGTTGCGATTATAATACATTTTACTATGAATGAGCTACATACAACGTTCAATTCAAGTATACTACGAGAGTCGGATACAATGAGACTGAATAAAACTAGTAAAGATTTTTTGATAATTTCACGAGCGTAAAAATTAGGTTACGAAGAGTGGCTTACTAAAGTGAATATATATTTTTTAGAGTTTAATTTTTCAGTATTTAATTTATTAATTTCAAATATTAAGTCATAAATTCAGCGTTTGTAGTATCGTGTTAGTTTTATTGCGAGCGAGTTTTGAAAATTAATGACTTTTAAAAGGATACTTAAATATAGATAGATAGGATATAGAAGTTATCAATGTAATTGACGTCCGAATGTCACAGTGCGGCGGTCGTAATATTATTACCAGTGTTTCGCAGAAGCCAGACACTCCGTCTGCGCGAGCGCACATAAGGCGCACCGCCCGTCATATGCCGCTGATTTGTTTAAGCTTATTACACATCATTTAATTCTTATTCACGTATTTAGATTTTTTAAACTCTTAATGTCATGTTTATCACGACTCTTAGCTAAAAAATTAATTTTAAAAGTGAGCAAAGACTAATGCTTTTATTCGTTAAATTCCTCAACTCAATATATTACTATCCTTGGGTAGTAATTTGTATCATATGTATTTGTTATTTGACTACAAAATACATGTAAACCTATGAGTAAAATAGAATGATGTATACAAATTTACTAAGGGACCATGAACATGAGACAGATTTGAAATTTAGATATTATTTTTACATAAATAAAATACGAAACCAACTTTATCAAAGACTAGAGACCTGCCCCGGCTTCGAACGGATATATAGAAAACTCTAATAACAAAAAGCTTATGCTACTCTGTCATAGTGTAGCTTTCTACAAGTGAAAGAATTTTCAAAATCAATAAAGTAGTTTCGAGTTAATCCATAACAAACAAAAAGCGATTTCTAAGTACAAAAACCGCAGTTTTGAATTTTGAAGTTCAAAATTATACAAGTGTATTTATTTAACGTCAGAAAATTAGAGAAACGAACAACGGAATGTATGCAATAACCTTTATAACATCCTTTAGTTGGCCGTACATTACATGTGTCCTATCAATTCTAAGTGTTCCACTGAGTTGTACAAATATAGTTGGTTGGTACAACATATCAATTCCACTGGACTTAATGGGCTTGTTTTATGATATATGGCGAAATGCGAAAGCATTTCATGGGTTCTGAGAAAGGCATCGTTGTTCTCGTATAGGTACTTCGAACTACTTATACGTATTAAATGAAATAAAGGCAATTAACTCGCGGTTTTTATTTTAGTTCTTTTTCTTAGAAATTCGGTTACTTTATAGGACAAACATTTTGCATTGTTCATTGTCCGTGTTTATTCTATTTATGTCCTATTTCTTATCGGGGACAGTTACCAAGTCAAAATAATTTCTTTTTATACACGACCTAAGTGACTTTGAGCCTGATATTTATTAAGGGCAATCTAATAAGGGACATAATAGGCGGGTTGGTCGCAGTGGTTCGTGGACTATACAAATGAAGAGATTAATTTACATCGTAAGAAAAAAATATTATTATAAATAATTCTTTTTAAATTTATGTAAATTTACATAATTCAATCATTTTTATGAAATAAAGAATTAAATCTCCATTTTTGTATTACATATTCAATGTAATAAATAAAAAACAAATAATCTGAATGATATAATAAACACTTAATTACATTCAGGGGAATATTTTCTAGCAAAACAATTGACAGTTTAAAAAACATCATTATTATATATAATTAACTCTAATCTCCACATTAGTTAGACGTGTACAATTTAAACGAGGTTCGAAAATGCATTTAATAAGTTGTAATGGGCAGAGAAGGCATATCATCCTGCTTCGTGCAGCGAGGCATCCGTTCTTAGAACAAGCTAGTACGTTCACGATCTCATCATGATCTGTCAGACAGATAGACGCTTGTACAATGTGAAATGGAGGTAGTCGGTCATTACATAAGGATGATTTAGTAGTATTACTTTGTATAAAACATACCTATATAATGGATACGACGTTTGTCAATTGTAAAGTGGATAAATGGGTATTGCGTTTATATTTTAAAATTCATAAAATTAAAAAAATGGTATACAATATATATTTTAGAACTACTACATTTTAGTGTTTGAAATCAAATATGTATTTGAAATTACCAAAATGAAAAGAGAGTGCGAAAATTTGCAATTATGATTTAATCACGAATAAATACACTGACATCTTCAATTTATTAATGTAATTTAATTGAAGTAAAGTAACCTCACTGGTGCATTTCATATTTATGTTCCGTTCCGATAGATACAGTCGAAAATAGTTAATTTTACACTAACGTTGGCAGCTAAAACAGCTTTCGAACTTCTATCTATGAGAAAACGAAATAAATCACAAAGTTCTCGTAAAACTGAGTAGAACATCAAAGAAACTGATGATTAAAAAACCAATATACGTCAATCAATAGACATAGAAGTTTATTTTTCGATAAAACATAAAGTTAACACTAATATACAGTGTTATGTAGCTAATGACCTACGCGCCTTTATCGTTTGGTTCAATAGGATTTTGAAGTTTATTCTCAAATAAAAGTATAAGGTTAGGACAACCATATAAATTTATATATATATTAAGATAAAGATCTAAGTAACCAATTAACTAAAAGCCATTTCTTGGAGCATAAAAAAACCAAATCATAATAACATAATATTATTGTTTACGTCATGGAGTCAACTTGAAAATTCTCAAAATATCGGCTTTTTTCTACAAAGAACCAATGCATTATATAATTTAATAATTCGAGAAACCCTACCATACAATTAATACTATATTGCTCCCCTGTTGACTATTCTTGTAGTCTTAATAAAATAATAAAACAAAATTATTCCAGAAAGTTCATCTTTAAGGTCGATTCGAGCCTGCATCAACGACAATTAATCTATACCTACTTATAACAAAATGCTAACGAGACGAAATCTGTACATTGAAGATATCTAAGAAAAAATACTTCAGAATCGACTACAGAACACATTTCATAGTTTTTTTTGTCTGTTTGTTTGTTAAGTTCTTCGTCAATCACGCAAAAACGACTAAACCGAATTCAATGAAATTTGGTAATGACGTATGTTGCATCCAGGAGGAGAATATATGATCCAACTTGTCTGAGTTCCAAGCGGGTGAAGCCGCGAGAACAGCTACTAGTTATTATATGCCTAACTCTTAATAGTGTATGAAAGGTTGAAGATACTTTACTAATCTCACTATATATATATATATATTTCTTATCACAGTTTTAGTATGTTTTGTAAGAAATTAATACACTAAGTTATTAGTACCATCTTAACCTACTTAGAAGAATTTAATGGTAGCTTTTTATGTATGTTGCCAGTCTGCATGTGATTACAACAATGATTTACAGTAAATAAGGCACTCGATGGTCAAATCGTGACAATCTACATATAAATGTTATCTTAGTATCGTTATTTTGGATTACGAGAGTTATATATCTTCAACTTTTATTTATTAGTATAGATATCACATTTTGAAAATGAAATGACGTGACGGTATATTTACAGACGCTCGCTTCGTCTGTAGTAGAGTGACGTGAGTGACATATTGTTTACGAGGTTTGTTTCGAAAGAGTTCTTATATCGAACGAGGTGGTTGGCAAACATGGACGCCGTGTTGAAATTCACGTACACCAACTTATGAACATGGCTCTAGCGTGAATCATCAAATCGAAGTGACCGGAATTATCTGTCAAACAGAGGTTACTAAAGGATCTCCTTAGTTTTAGTACTTCCATTATTATAATTTAAAAATGTGATTATTCTTTTAAAATTGACTTGAACCTTATTTAAGAATTTACTAAACTAAAACTGAAACCATCCATCTCATCACATAACTGCATAATATTATTTTTGTTGGTATTTATCCAAATAGATTTCTAAACTGAAATATCTCTCTTGGCATCTCTCCTAAATTACGAGTAATCTTCTAGAAAATTCGCCGTTGTCTGTCTTATATATTGTGTATTGTTCCCCCGTGACTCTTGTATTCATTATAATGCTCGCAACCGTAAAATCAAGAACCAGTACGTTGTTACGCACAACATTAAGTGTCCACATCCCACTTCTTCTAAGTTCATAGAGAAATGTATAAAATAAATTATTATAAAAGCGATCGATATCTTGTTGAATGTATTATATTTAAGACATATTATTAAAATATCAGCTTTATGATTTGAATATAATATCTCAAATGTCTCTCTGTAAACATTATATTTTTCAATTTATCTTAAGAAGGATAATCGTAAATATTTGAGAGATCGAAATAAAAAATCCTCGCTTATACGTCAGCGTTTTCCTGTATAGGATGATGATGACAGGTTAACTAGCCGCAGACAGTTAAAGATAGACCATTACCACGGCTTACAATAGTATCTATACAACGCGAGTTAAACGTATTTATCTATTCGCTTGCGCTGCCTCTAACATTTAATTCTTCTTTTTAAGCTTTAAAAAGCCTCGTAAGATTACAAGGACTAGATGAAAGAGAAATATGAATCACGATTTGTATACCTATTTAAAACTTTAATCAACCATAAGACGTAACATGTCCTAACCTTACTTATTCCTTGTAGTTTGTATGTTTTAATAAGTAATGTGACATTAATAATTGCTTACTAACAACTATCGGTTGAAATTGTAACGAACAGTAATAGAAACAGAAGTGAAATAAAGTATACAGTTATTACTTGTTCTGGGTGTATGTAATGTTCATAACTTAGTACATTAACAGTCACTACGACATAGTTAACCGAGCTAATTGATTTGCGATTCGTTATTACAAATAGTTTTAACTCCCGTCGACAGCCGAGCGAATACCAGCGACGGTTGTGAAACCAATCGGCTGAGAGGTATCGAATGTCATCGTGACATAACTGGGGTCAACATGCCCGTAACAAGACCAAGAATTGACCGTCGTATCGTTGGAACGTTTAATACTGATAAGTGTCAATCTGAGCTGCGGCAGAGGTTACGTTAGTACTTCCAATGTATCCTTAATTTGAATGGGCATTATATATACTATATTTGATTCTCTTAGTACTAGGCAATATCGACTGTTGTTGGTTGTTTGTAAATTCATTGTTTCATTTTACGGCCATGTATAAAGACAAAGGCTGCATTATTATAGTCTTCTTCGAGACGCTTCTTTCTTTATTCTCTGTTCATACACGTAACGGTATAAGAGATAAATAATTATTTCTTGAACTTTAAAATTAGGTATATAAAAACTAAATATTAAAAAGAAACGATAAAAATATTTTCTGCATAATAAATCTCATATTTTGAGAAGTGATTTCTATATGTTTCAAATTACATCGTTTTCATGATTTAAACCGATAATTGATTATAAAAATTAGCACAGACGACATATAAAAAATCGAAAGGATGAGATACCGATTTCTAAAGCTGCCGCTGGCAGGTATTTGAGTATAAAACCAGTTTTCATAAAACGTAATCAGTTTGATTAAACGACTTCTTCCATTAGCTTTAGAAGTGTTCCCATTCTATTTATGGATCTGGTATACATTATTTCAATTATTACCGTATCTTTGATATTTAAATATTTAATAAATCAGTTTCAAAATACGTGTATACGTGTTCTGTCTTTAAACTATTCATCAAAAATTTTAATATTTGTTTAATAATTAAGTAGATGAATATGTATATATTTATTATGGATTTAAATTTTATATTTATATCACAGTAAAGTGTAAATATGTACTTGAAAACTATTAACATTTTATATTGTCAAATACATGACATCGTTGGTACGCGCGCACTCGACCACAAAATCAGAATACAATTCCTACTTCGATGTATTCAAGGATGAATGCCGATTGCGTGCCCTGAGGATCGTTTCGCAGGTGGATCACGCACGCACCGCCGTCATGGCGTCATATCCTCACCTGAATTGGACACGATAATTAATAAAAGAATTGCGCGCGCCACGCGTCGCTATGTTCGGTGCTGGCCGGCTGCTATATTGACTGACGCATTGTTGTTGACGTTTCAATAAGACGGATTGTTTGCACACACAAAAATTATTGTCTTGTACGTAGGGGAATATGAAGATTTCGAGGTGATTTACGTGAGTCACTACTACCGGTTATACACAAGGGTGCGGTTCAATGTATGTAATAGGGATGGCATTTACGGCAATTGTTTTACATAGTTCCGGTCGCTGCTGACTGACAGATAACTAACTAGTGTATGTTAAAAATAATACGTTTACTATTAACCACCAATTGACTCATCAGTTTATATACACAACACAAGCATAACTACAAAAAGAAAAATGAGAACGAAATCAACTGTACGACGCAAAATCATCATACTCGTAGTTTCAAATTAACTCACATGATTTGCTTTTAATCGATTAATTTCGCCCGTACAAGGATTTCTTTGCTCTTTTACGTGTACTTGGTTTAATTAAGCCTAACCTTTGAACACAGCCAATAAAGATCTAACCTTCAAATTCAAATGCATGCTCGTTTCAAAAATATTTTTTTTGTATAATACAAGTAATGTATTAATTTTATTAGATAATAATGTTTCCTTAAAATAAACAGAAAGGGTGGCGGGTTTGCGTCATAGTATTCGATTTATTGACAGGCGGATCAAATCACCTGTCGCGACATCTCGTGTTATGAGAGGACCCTTGCCTCGGCTGTCACTCGGCCATACAGGGCATGGGTATATAGATACGTGACCTCCACGGTTATGAGATACGAGGCCGAACGCCTCGACAGCCTTTCGTTTAATAAACACTCTGTCGATGAGTTCAAGGTGTTTTATGAGAAACACTATTTTACCTTGTCGATTGTTTACAATTTATTTCCCGCATGCGGTTTCCTTTGTCCACTAGGTACCAATATAAACGTTTAGTTGGAAAACGTATTAGATAAACAAATTATAAATATTATATGTAGATTCGTGTCGATCAAATTCAATCAGATCAAATTAGATTTTAAAATCTTCAATTAGATATAAAGTAGAAAGATTTTATAGAGATCTCTCGGAACAGAAGTTATTAACCTATGACTTTTAAACACAAACAGAGACGAGCAAATGGGCTTTGGTTTATCTCACACCATTTTAAAGACTGTCTATACTTAATTTTTTCAGTAAATTATCGTCTATTCATAAACTATATACAATTTTAGTGGCTTTAAATAGAATAATTTAGATTTGGAAAGAAAAATTGCTGGTTTTATTGAAATCTTTCAGATCCCAACCATGACAGGCACAAAACAAAAAAAAGCAATCCGAGAATTACATATTTCGAATAGGTATTTATTTACCACGAATTAAATATTGAACATGAAGTTAATATTAAAATGAAACCAAAAATATATAGGTTTTTCTGTCTAATCACTGACACCAAAAACCAAAAAAGGATTGTAATTTCAAAGTTCATTAGGTAAAACAGAATTAGATCGTATTAATAAATCGTTAATAATTAATAGATATCCAAAATATCTACTCCATCTGATTCTAAGTACAATACAAAATCAATAGCGCTTAAACAGTGAAGAATAATCGGGCAATCCTTGTTCTTATCAGAACAGTCTGTATTCATTACTTAATTAAAGAATAATAAACAAAATACCATCTTTATAACAATTTCAACATTTTATTCCTAACATTGTATGTTAAAAATTGTTTCTTGAAATCCTAAATCGAATGTATAGTAGCAAACGCTAAAATGTGATACGCGGAAGTAAAGTATTGTAACCGCTTTTCAATCTTTTGTTATTTAAGTATTTCTCTTTATCTATAAACTAGCTGGTGCCCGCGGCTCCGTCCGAAATTAAAAATATATGTATAGCCTATAACCATCTACGATTGATTCCGCGTCGAATGGCTGTGGTTTCATGCTGATCGGTCCAGTAGTTTTCGAGTTTACCTCGGACAGAGAAAACAAACTTTGCTTATATATATATATATATACATATATAGATTAGTTACAAAAAATGGCTGATAGAAAAGACTTACGTCTTAAACCGATTCTGTTGTATCACGTTTGATAATATCAACATCGTGAGAATAACGACCCCCAAAAAGTATCAAGAATTTTCTTAGTAACAAAATTCTTTATTGAATATCAAAGAATATAGCGGTGTATTTAGGATCCAGTACATAATTGTTAAGGAACGTTGACCCTTAATTTAGGATTTCGGACTAAAACTAACAAAAAAGTATTTAATAATGTTCGGAAGACTTTGTCTGAAATGATTTTGGTTAAACTATTTCGTCTAAAAAGTTAGTCTAATAATAATTATGTATTCCTTGAATAAATAAATATTAATAGAGAACTTCAAGTTATAATACTGATTTGCAATAACTTTTAAAACTAAACTATTTACAAAAAATCCCATCAGAGAAATTATGATAATGCCTTATGAGAAATAAACGATGCCTACGAAATAGAAACTTGTTCATAGAAAGTAGACTTATATTTAAAATCGTCGTACACCGTAAATAACTGAACCCTTATCTAGAATATCAAATCGTCACAATTCCCAATCATAATTCATGAAATAAGATATAATTTACGTATATTATAAATGAACAACGAAACTGTTAAGAAACAATAATATAACATAGAAATTTTTTGTGCATACATATAGAGTGAGATGTCACGTAATCATATCCTGAATAAATATTAGGGTCGTAAAGCACACGTAAGGCTTACGACACGCTATAGTCAACTGGGCCGCTAAAATCGGGGAGCAAGCCACGCGGTACTGTGCGTTGTGCAACGGTCATTGTGCGCGAGTGTACCGGCCGATGCGATGCGATACCATGCTATGCGATATGCCACAATCGTGATAACAACCCTGATTTGGTGCATGAAGTATAATTACATTTATAACGTTATTGAATGAAACTCATATTGTTTTTGAAATGAAAACTTCTTTAGCCGCGTTGAGTGATTCTCGGTAGGGGGAAAAACTTACAGAGTCGCCTTACCGACAATGCTATCAACTGCCAAGCAGCTGTTTTGAGTTGCCAAATCTAGAATATTTTCCCATAAAACAGTTTTCTAATGTTTATAAAATCAAAAATCAAAATTTATTTATTCAATTTAGGCCCTAAGAAGGCGCTTATGAACGTCTAAACACTACCACCGGTTTGGATAACAACCCGGTCGAGAAGAGCCGGCAAGAAACTCGATCTGGTTCTTTTTTTAAATAAATATAATATATATTTAGCAGTTTTAGTTTACATTTATATTCATTTTTAAATCGTTATAATAATTTTTGATAAATTTGTAACATAGGAAATTTAAAAAAGGAACTATTTTAAACAGTATCGTTGAAGTTGTGACGAATATTTTTTCTACTTATCGTCAATCTAACTGTATTACATCTATCAGTGTACGCGATCTGTATATCACAGTGTGTAATATGTGCGTAAAGAAAACCACAAATGTTAGAAATCTCGAACATGCGTATTGAATGAACGGGCGCGCTGTGGAATACATCGACTTAGGGTTGGGTTGAATGAAACATAATTCAATAAAGCAATGGGATGGTAAGGTGATGTACACATTTATAAAACATATATCTCTATTTTTATTATGTAGATTGTTACGTGAAAGATTTCTATCGATTTGCGATTTAGTAAAACATTATTTATTAGGATTACTTTTGATGATATGATTTGATAAAATAAAATGCATAACCTAATTACTTGTTCTAAATTGTATTTTCTGTAAATAATTGAATAGTTACAACGTTGTCTGTATTTAAAAAAATATGTCCGTTAGCAATAAATTTATAGTTAATTTTCATAACGTGTAGGCGCAAAACTTAAGAGATTATATTACACAAAGTAATTTAAAAAGAAACTAATGTCGCGTACACATATACGTTATGTAAAGATTAAAATGTAACTAAAATGTGTTAAAACTTCATAATGTAATAATAACTTATTGAAACGTATGCGTTAACCGGTTACACGCGAACATTATGATACGCGCACGTGGTTCCCTGTAATCATTGCACACGCGACGTTATTACAGGAAATTTATCTTATAATGTAAATATCCTGAAAGAATACTGTATCATTTTTTTTTAATTATAATATTTTGCAATATATAAAAATATAATAATAGGTCATCTATTTAAATCATGTTCTAAAGTAACATGTAGTATGAATATTTAACTACAATAATATTTAACAATACATTTGGTGTGTCATTTACGTTGGTAATATTTTTCTATTAAACAAATATTTTCATTTTTACAATATAAAATACTTCACAATTTATAATTTATACAACATCTAATACATACATACATATGCTCACGCCTGTTATCCCCGAAGGGTTAGGACAGAGGTGAAGTAGCGAACTACACCACCCACATTTCGCCGAGCTTAGTTCCGTCCCAGATGTGACAGGGGGCGAGCCTGTCGCCGTATCGGGCACAAATTCCAAACTCCGGGATGAATACTGAGCAGAAAAAACCCAATATCACTTGACGCGACCCGGGGATCGAACCCGAGACCTCAGAACGGCAGTCGTATGTAATACAACTGCGCTACCGAGGCAGTTAATATACTGTAATAACATGAATATTTTGAAGATGTACACCACTTGTTGATGGAATGTGGCCGAAACATAACTGAAACAAACAATGTACTAAACCACTAAATCTTAACTTATTAAATTTAGGAACCTTTCATGAAACTTTGGCTTTACCTGCAAGTGTAGAAGCCAAAATTTTGTGGAAGTTTACGAGTAATAATAAGGTATAGTTTGTTAGTTTTGAGTTTAGGTTACGATGGGACTGACAAGTTCTTGGTGAACCCAAGTCTCTAATTAAATATAGATAATAAAAAAAACATGAACATTTATTACAAATTAAAATATATGCGATGCGTGTATAAGTTGTACTTGTTTACCAAAGATAAACGATACTGTTTTATTATTAACGTGTATGGGGCGTGTGTCTTGTCACAGAAATTATTTTATAAATTAGCTCTTATCAGTGAGATTTTAAATATTACCGTGGTTGTTAAATGACTTGTATTACGGGTTTCGATTGTATAAAACCACTTTTAAAAGTAATTATCACAACTTTCTTATAAACGTCTTTAACGTGATAAACGTTAAAGAATGCTAAAAGAGTTATAGATTGATTATTAGATTATAATAAATATTTATCAAACAAATTAAACATTATTTATCCTTCTCTAGTAAACTTGTATGGTCACAAAAAAGACGCAATAATTTTATATGTGCGGTGTTCTTAATCGGTCATATGTACGCTGGTTTTCTTGAAGAATCCAATATTCAGTCAAAAATATGAATAACTATGTTTTACATTTAGACAGTGTGATCTCTTTACTTCAATATAATTGACTTTCGTAAAACGCACCCTCACTAACAGAAGTAGTTTGTGTAATTTACTTTGCTTAACTTATTACAAAATTACAAGTAGCTTTTAGTGCCCACGCGGGTTATGTTTTAAACATGATTATTGTTACAGTATATTAACTGAATATTAAGTTTCTTTATTTTTAAAGTTATTTATAGGTAAATGCGTGGGTGAATTTAATCATAATTGGATGTTTAAATTCAGAAAGATTAGGCTTCTCATGTTAATATAACATAACATAAGCTCATGCCTATTATCCCCGAAGGGTTAGACAGAGGTGAAATAGCGAACTACACCACACACATTTCGCCGAGCTTAGTTCCGTCCCAGATGTGACCCAGGGGGAGAGCCTGTCGCCATATCACGCACAAATTCCAGATTCCGGGATTATACTGAGTAGAAAACCCCAATATCGCTTGACCCGGGGATCGACCCCGTCTCGGGTTCAGAACGACAGTAGTACCGTAATACAAATGCTCCATCGTGGCAGATATTAATATAAACTTAGAAAAAAATATGTTTTCTTTATTCCTGTCATTGTATTTTGCAAATAACATTGAATCATTTACATATAAAAATGTGAAATTAGGACCTACTGGTAAACAGTTTCTTGTCTTTATCGTTATAGATAAAATAGCCAGAGTCTATAACTAATGACATAATAAATTACAAATTTCCATGATCATTATATATACGTAACCGCATCCTCCATGATTCGCGATATGAAATTCAAAAAAATATAATATTCTAGTTTATACCACGGTCTCAATAAAACAGTAATGATATTTAGACGTAATGACGGAGACCGCAACCGCGAAGGAACGCGCGCGCGGTCTGTTCCTAAAAACGGGGATATCTAACGCGTAATATCGAGGTTTTTCGGATTTCACTCGTTTGCGGTTTTTATCTAGGTCATCGCGGAGGCTGAATTAATAATGTATAAGTATTGATGTTATAAAATTAACCAATTTATTTAACCAATTGAACAAATAACACGACATTACATATTGAATACATTTCTGTAAAGTTTACGTCGACAGATTGGTTTTAAATGCTGTGGTTATAAATATAATCGTCTATAAACGCATAAATATGACCGGAACGTATAATCTAGAAGAGGATCGAAGAGTAAATAAGGCTTTTTTTGTATGGTACCTTTATTATATAGTTTTTTTACCATCAAACAATGTTATCTTAGCGTGCGGAGTTCGAACCATCTGCGTATCGGCGTCCGAGAATCTGGGTTGTTTAAGTTGATTTATGGAAATTCCTGCAGATTTATGTGAGGACTTATCCACACTGCATCGTTCTGGAATAACGTTAGCATTTACTCAAAAGTTTTATTTAATTTAAAAACTGTATGTGTTTTCGATTACACATAAAATGAAAAGTAAATTCTTATTACTATAGCGTCTTTAATAAAAACATCGACAAGAGATTTGTGAATGTTTTTTAAAAATGAGTATTTAAATTATATTTTCAAATTGAAATGAAAATTTTTGTCTATATGATTTATTTATTTCTTTATTGTACATTACTTAACAGTACATTTATTATAATAAAGTTTATTATTTTAACATTTAAGTAGTACCAATTACAAAGTAATTATAATTCACTTTTGTTATGCAGTATAATGTCTTGATATTAAAATTTCATTGTATGTATGTGTGAGTGTGTGTATGTGTGAATGTGTATATGTGTGTGTGTGTGTTATAATAGTGACCATATTTACTAAATTCCTTATCTCTCACCGTTTGTACGTACGAATGTATTGGGATTTTAGGTTTTAAGTTCTTTATAATGATGTTCCTGTTTGGCTGAAAAAGATCGGCATAATAGAATTTCGTATGATACGTGTCAAAACATCTATGCAAAACCGAGTTTTTTGTATAATTTTGTTCAACTATTTGGGGTGCAAATAAGTGAGGATTTCGAGTTATTTTCGTATGTATTTTTTAGGGGATCCTGTACAGTAGTTCGGGACAGTCAATGTTGTAGTTCAATATGTCATACAAAAATCGCATATCGTAAGGAGATCGTCGTTTCGCTAATGAAGTTAAATTATAAAAGTCTAAGTTACTTGAGTATGAGTTGTGATCATTATTTAATTTAAAATTTTGATATTTTAAAAATTTCTTTTGAATATTTTCTAGCCTGGTCTTATGTGTAACGTAGTCTGGTGACCAGAGCAGAAAAGCATAATCTAGGTAACTCCTAACATATGCAAAATACAGCATTTTTAATGGCATAAGGTTTAAAAAACGGTTTCGCAATTCGGCAAATAAATCCAAACATTTTTAATGCTTTTTGACGTATGTAATCATAGTGGATATGTGTAAAGCAGTTTAGAATCCGTCATCACTCCTAAATCACGAATAATGGAAACTCTCTGCACTGGCAACCCATCTAGTGTGTAATTATAATATATAGGCTTACGTTTTCTTGTGTATGTGACAATATTACATTTTTTTATGATCAAATATAGTTTATTTAGCCGGCAATACTCGCAAAGGCGGAGAAGGTCATTCAGTAACGTATGACAGTCGTTAATAAATGAGATTTAATTTAAAAAACATATATTTTAAATTAAGTATACTTTTTATCATTGCCTGTTGAATTGTTCATATAAAATATAGTGATGTCTTTGTATCTACAGATTCCAGTATAATTTTCTATAAATCCAGAATAAACATTACAATTAATTTTATACGTTAACATTGCGGCCGTAAAACGTGTGAAAATATTTGATATGGACGAAGAGGCTGAGAATATATTTTGCGAACACTTAAACGTAATAAAACAAGTACTCAATATACATAAGGTTACAAAACATTTTAGCACAGCGCTTAAAATTTCGACGCTGTGCGCGGCGGTACTAACACACAATTGTTGTTATTTTTAAATGAGTTTACTCGTAAATTATATGTTATAAATAAAATTGTACACCCACGTCGTGCAACGTGAAAACTAATATGTCAAGGTTCGTTCAGAAACATGTTTATGCATCCACACGACCGTGTAATTAGCTAATTCTGAACGCATCCGCGTTAACTGACGTTTGATTTATCATAATTCTATCTATGTTACCGTGAAGTTTTAATAATATGTACGTGTCAAAAAATATAATTATTCGTATTTGAAATAAGAAAGCTATTTTTTTTTATTATTTATATACGTTAACATCTTTATATGCAATTCTCCAAAAAAACCGTATTGCTAGCTTGTCTGTTAGATCTAGTCTCCGTACATAAATAATCACTTAACAACACAATCAACAGAATCCATCAAATATATTCTTAATTTATTTTTGAAAACTTTTTATTAATTTTATGCTAATAAGTAAGGCAGACGTTCTTTAAAGGTTTTTTTTTACGGTATTCTAGGTATTTTCTTTCTTTTGTTTCATAAATTAACATTGTGGTATTAGAATTAAGTATAAAAATTAATAAATTTTAAATTGAAAAGTATCAATGAAGTGATTAAAAATTAACTTGAGAAACAAGATTATCCACACCCAGCTTTAGAATTAATCATAGAAATTTACCATGTAACAGCCAACACCTTTACGATACTCGTCTGTCTAGTGTATGTTGTACGTACATAATAATGGAGTATAGAGAAGAATTTACAATTACTACAATTAAATATGTACCGAGGGCGTTGCGAGGGCGCGAGCGTACTACGTGCACACAGGAGGAAAGTGAAAGCCGGCCATAATAATAATGTACGTATCGAAGCGATACAGATTTCACATCCAGTTTTTAAACAATAGATAATTTGCTGTGAGCATCTGATGAACCGTTGACAGGTGAGATTGTGCAGCCTTTTGTTTTCATTATTAAGATTCGATATACCATTGGTGTGTGGGTAATAAAGATAATAATCATAATAATAAAGATAGTTCTATTAAAAATATACACACTTGATTTTTAAAAAAATATAAGCATTCCTTATGACATGCATACAGCTAATTTTGTAGAGTGAGCTTTACGTCATGAACTTAAGAATAATGAATTTTAACAAAAATTAGGCGCAGCCAGGGGAACTGCCAAAAAAATGTGAAACCTCGAAACTTTGGAAAAAAATTATTTTTAATGTTCAACCCCTTGAGCACTAGCCTGGCGTTTACGCCAGCTTTTCATTGTTTTCCTATTGTCTCATTTTTATGGGTAATCGACATATTAAATTGCATAATTTGTTAATTGAAATTATTAACATAATCTAGCATATTATATTTTTCTTGTTTTTACATCTACTGGCACTCCGAGCAATAATGATATACATTTCCATATGCTTTATTCATAATCAAAACATACGATATGCTGCGTAAGTATACATTTTATTATTTATCTCGGAGCGTCACCATTTAAACGCAATCTTATACTGGATATACTGTAGCATGTTGACGTCATAGCATTGATAACGCGAATCTACAAGTTGTTATCCTACCGAGAATCGCACAACGCCGCTAAAGAAGTTTAACTTCAATAAAGCGGTGACGGCTTAGTTGGCAGTGCGGCCGAATTTCGTGTCAAAGGACGCGGGTTCAAACCGACCTATCGAACTCTAAAATCAGAACTTGAAAGAAAACATCGTGAGAAAACCATAGCTTGGTGGTAGGGCATTTTCTAATAATGCTCGGCTGGGTAGCTACCACCGTTAAGTTATAAAAACCTGTCGCCAGATACCTAAAAGTGTGTTGCGGGAGGATCTCTTGAGAACTAGTACATCTAGGCTTCGTGTGTTTACCACCCTAGACCACATTGTCACTTAACATCAGGTGAGATTGTGGTCAAAGCACTGAGCCTGTACCGTGCAAAAATATATGTATATATAAAAAAAACTAGATACAAAGCATAACATAGATGTATGTATTTGAATAATATCTCAACTTTTTCAATAGATAGATGCTTGAACCATAAGGTCAATGGTTAGGGGTAATCTTTTATCACACCACAATAAGCTAGCTTGCGGTGATAGGTGTTGTTATAACGGGATATATATAAACAACGACCCCGGATAAGTCGTGTCTTGAACTTAGGGCGCCTACGCTTACATTAACGCGTTTAAACGCGTTAAAATTGTTACGAGTGCCTATTAATATTATGTTTCGAAATAAAAAGAGTAATTTTTATTTATTACTATTACGCATTTTGAAACACAATGGAGCATTTTTAACGAAACGCTGTTATTGAATTTTGTATTAAAACAGTTAGTATGTTATACATATTAATCAGACTTAACAAATTTAAAGTAAAAGTAAAACAAGTTTTTCAAGTTATACTTCTTTTGGCGCGTCAGGGGAAAAGGATGAGAGTAAATTATTACGATGCGCACGCACACCGTCACGAAAAACCAACACCCTGAAGTTAGCTGTCAACGTTTTAGTTCTTTCTATTATAACCTCAAAGAAGTATAACTTCTTACGTGCATACATAAGTACACACACTTTTTTTTGTTTGAACGAACTTATGTCATTTATGTATTTTAACGGATTTCTATTGAGGACTTTTTCTACTAATATTATATTAAACCTCCAAATTACTACAATATATTTTAATCTATGGCGATCTTCGTTCAAGTTATAATTGGTTCTTTTTTAAGAAAATAAATAAATATTAATTCTTTTACGTATTAAATGACGATGTAGTGAAAACTGATTTAAATGATATTATTACAGTTCGCGAATTACATAAAGAGCAGAGTTAAGGTTGGTGTTGGCACCTGACGGCATCGGAACCAGTTGCCGTAAGACCAGTTTCTCCCGGGGCAAGGTCCTGCCATAGACCCGGTCATGGGCTATGGTCGTGTTCTCAAATCGTTCGCTAGTGCCCTTTTAGCGAGCAACCGTACGTAAGACCTCAGCGGTAGAATCGTGCACATTGCTTTCATATTTTACATAGTCACTAATAAATTATTTTAATGATATTTCTTCAAATATTGTCTATTGTATTTACACGCAATATTACATAAGTAATAACATCAGTTAAGAAAAAGTTTGCAACTTATAATATTTTTTTACTTTGTTATTAGATATTATTTCAATTCTCTCGTGTATTTTTTATCTCCTAGTCAATAGATTATTATGTGAATAAATTAAAATATTTCGCACGTTACTAAAATAACAGTGTTAATACATTTCGAGAGTCTAAAATTAAACTCACGTGTCGCATTATTTAATGTTATAATGAAAAATAGTTACCACTCTAAAAATAGTTTGAACAAAAAGTTCTATATAGAAAAAAACACTTTTAAATTAATAAAATGATATAATACTCATATATAAACAACGTTCAGAAACAAAGCATAAACTTACCCTAAATATAATAATTTGTTTCATTTTCCTGGTAATTTTCATTATAAACGAATACATTTAACACAATAATAAAGATGTGAACACACTTCACCACAACACACGAGATTATGACAGATACTTAAAAATGTTTTTACGACTTTCGAGTCATTAATGCGGTCGTTTGATACTCTTTATTGACATAAATATCGTTAAACATTGCAAATTACAGTTATTGCATTAATTACGATAATTAACTTTTGTTTGTGTAATTTATTTGTTAAGAAACAATTAGGAAGAATATTATAAACTAGTCGTAAACAACAGCTCTAGTGAAAAATGGCGTCAACATGCCCATATCTAATTCCTTACAACTATTTTTATGACTTATGCCTTATTATGGTTTAAGATACGTATGATTTTAAATTAACACATACACATGTACTCAATAATTCTATATGAACTATTATAATGGAATTGTACCTTTATTTTACGTATATAATGAAATTTATTGAAATATTTTAAAATTTATATTCGAATTAAAAATTATCGTCTAGATTTACTTATATGATTTTGATTATTATTGTTATATGTCATATATTTATAGATACATATAATTTGCATATAACACAAAATCACATTTTTATTGACAAAGTTCTTTTCGGTATTAAGGAGTTGAACAAATTATAAATTAACTTATTTAGATTTTTAAACATAGTAAAGCACGACTATTTTGTATATAACAAAGACAATAAATAATCTGTTATATGGTTGTAGTAAAATAAAAATGTGTTTCGAAACACCCTCAATGTATATTGGGAAAAAATATGAACGCCATTTACTGAACAATTTGCCAGGGGAATCGGAAACGATCCAATCACGTGATCAGCGCGTAACTAGCGACCGCTGTAAGATCGAACCCTCGGGCAATTTCCAATCGGATTTTACTAGGCTTCTGTATTTGTATGCACATAACCACATATGGTATGACACTATGGTAGGTACGTACATTTTATGTTTCAATAGATTTAAAAAATGTGTGGATTGTTTTGTGTTTTTAAATACTTATTTAACGTATCACTAACATTAAAACTATTACCGTTTTTCGATAGAGACTTATTTACATACTAATTTTAATTCACTTTTGATAAAGAATTAAGTGATCATTACTTGAATATTTTGCTAAACGTAGTTTTTCAAGAACACATAGAGCAGTTACAACAATTGGCAAAGAATCAGACAATACAATGTTCTTTTTTTTTACTAAAAACTGTAATTATAAATAATTTTTGCTAGAGCATGAACATTTGTGAAAAACTAGCAAATATTAGTGACTGTGTCGCCGTGGAGCAAAAATAATTTTGAGCAGCATTCGAAAATTAATTTGACATAATAATTGAGTTACCATACAGTTTGTGGGTGTAATTTAAAATATGTTTACAATAAGCGACTCTTACCCAGGATCCCGTGGAGCCCCAGCGTTTGAGCCTCTTCCCGAAAATGTTTTGACACTGTGACAAACAGGATACTGATGTGGCCGGCTGTATTTTACCAGTAGCACAACTCTCACTCCTGTCTAATGTCATTTTACACTAAATGTCACTTATCGACTGTTGGATAATGTTCAGAATAAAATGTCGCCTGTGTTTACAATTTTATTTAAATTTAATATACACTAAATTTATTTTTTTAAAATACAATAGCGTTGGAACAAATACGCCATGCACGCGATGGTTAACTTGCTACAGGTCGCGTGCGTTCAGTTCGACCGCAGCGGCGAGAGTGCCGGTACAGAGGCATTTTCCCTTTGCCGGGAAAGCTGTTCCGCCCGCCCTCTTTCCGCCCAAATGCATGTATTCTAATTCTGACCCCTTTTACATTTTTTTTAATAACAGCGTATTTGCTACACTTTGGAGTTCCTGGAATTTTCATACGATACATTTCTATTGCCTTATAAGAGCAACAATAAGCTTCATCGGAGTTAATAATTTTCTTTATTAACACACAACATACATAAAAATATGTATTTTAAAGTTTAAGAATAGACAGGTCAATGAACTAAATCTCATACTAATTGTATATTTATTACTGTATGTATAAGCGTATTTGAAATCATTACTTTGTATTACATATTTTCATACTTATATGTTTTTTTTTTCCGTTTATAAATTTAGTAATATTTTTACGGAACTCTAAATACTTGTTAATCAAATGTTTATTCATTCTGAATTAATATCCATAACCGTTATGTACGGTTTTGAAAAAAAATTGCAAATAAAACTAGTAATTTGACATTTACATAACAAAAACAAAAGTTCACGCTTGGTTTTTAGCCAATTTTTTAATGTTCAATGTTATTACTGTTAATAACGGTATTGAGTACATCGCAACAATAGTTTATTGTTAGTGTTCACGCCTTTTAGTGGTAGGTAAAGACTTTATTTCACTATACGGAATATTTTGAGCTTTGCAGTTATTTCATGTTGTAACAAAGTTATGAAATTTCACAATTTTTTTTATTATCTTTAGTAAAGGACTGTCGCTAAAATACATATATTTAATATGTATGTTTATATGACGGGAAGTAAGAATTGGTTACAAAGTTAATGCAATGGTAATTAGGAAAGTTCAAATTGAATATTGATTGTCCATTATAAAAGCGTACGTAGTTTATAACTAAATGATTACACATTTAATTTACTTTTTTATAATCTACCTGATGTTAAGAGACGATAAGTCCTTATATAGGTAAAATAACTACCGACTCTCGAGTGATACTTCTAGAAAACACCAGTGCCGGCTAAGAATAATACCACCTCATATCTTCCCATGGGTGTCGTAAAAAAGAACCAAGGGATAAACCAGGCGATGAGTAGCAACATCCTCTGAGTCTCAAAAACACCTTAATGTGATCGCCAACCCGACTGCCAAGCGTGGCGTTAATTGCAATCCTCCATTGGAGATATAACCCCATATTTGGGGAGACCTATGTCCAGTAGTGGACGTTTTATGGTTAAATCGATGGATGGATAGACAGAGTTTCAACTTGAAAGTAGTTTATTTAACTGTTATTTTTCTTCTTATCTTGAACGCTGTAAATTTTTTCATTTCCTCCCACTATATGAACGCAGGCGAATAGCAGATCTATCCTTTGTTTTAAATATAACAAGTGGAGATGTGGACTGTTCTGAATTCCTAAGTAGCATTTATCTGCGAACTTCTACTGCTAACCTCAGAAGTCCACAGCTCCTCTACGTGCCATCTGTAAAAACTACTTACCGACGGAATAGCTATATTTTAAGAGTATGTAGCCAATTCAATGCATTCGACCAAAGTTATGATATATTTTTAATACTTCTTCTTCTTTACTTAAGCATAGATTTAAATCATCATTCTTCCTGTAATCTATCCGTTACGCACTTTATCAACCGACTTTAATTTTCTTACTATAGTTTGTATTGTAATCGTGAAAACTTTTAAATGACCTTCAGTATTATTCATTGTATTTACTTTAGTGTTTAGCTGTAAGTTTTCCTGTAAGAAATAAAATAAAATAAGCTTATTTAAGTTTATTTAAGCTTTCACGAACATCAGTGGTTTCACGCAGAATAACTTCGTACAATCAAATTCCTCTTAGCGTAAAAAAAACAAAAGCGTATTTTTTATTACTCCTATAATTTTATGAGTATGACGTTTACGCGTTTTTAATGCGACGAAAAAAAAAAATGATATACGACCCATTCCGAGATTGTTGCGGATAATCCATGATTCAAAAATCGTTTTAAATATTCACGTAACGCGTGATATTATTATTTATTACACATGAACCTTGTAAACGCAATCCAATATAAATTAGGTATTATAAATCATAGTACTTACAATATCATTAGGTAACTAGGAACAAATGGATTTTAAAAACCAGTCAGTTTCCCAAAAACAAAACTTCGTAAACAGTGGACGTGGTCAAAGTCACGATAAATCTACAATGTACCTCTTATCTTGAGACAATATATCTGACTATAATAATAAAACGATTTCAGTTAAATGCCAAATTTTTATTGTTTGTCTGTCTAATCTTGCTAAAGCATTCATTTTAGGGATAAAATAGTTTCGTGACTTCAGTTTCATTGACGTTAGCTTATGACGCACGTCACTATCGCATAACGATATGCATTGTTCGATTCGGCTTTCATTTATAAATAATAGATAATTTTGACAATTGCAAAAAAAAAGAGAAATAATCTTTCGAAACTATTCTGAGGTCATTAATTTTTAGTATGAATAGCAACATGGTGGCGTGTTTTTTGGTATCTATACATAGTATGAAGAGTAGAAGATTACCAAACACGCAATGGATTTTGATAAATTCTTCACCTTCAGTTAGTTATTTCTTCAAAAAAGGTTTATACAATATATCCTAATTAAGTTTATGAGCATGTAGAAAAAAAACAATACTCTGTAACCAAGTCGTAAAAAATAAAACTTTCATGGCGTGTGGTTCTTCAAATATCTTAAAGGAAGAAAAATTACTGAAGGCATATCTCTATTGTCCACGATTGACTCACAATGGCACAGTTGCCCTCTGGACTGGAGCTAGTTTTATTATAATAAATTATTCAATCGAATGTAAGTCGATTATTATTATAATTTGATAATTTTTACACTGAGATAATGCTATGAATGCTCATGTTCTTCATTGGATATCTAATTCTTGCTAAGCTAAGGGACGTTGAACAAGATATAAAATATCAACTACAAATTACGTTGACCCTAATGATATTCAAAGCTGTATATTGTCTGTCGTACGTTATATATTAAATTACAGATGAAGTGTTTGTCTCTGAACGAGAACCCGCAGTTACAACCGGGAAACATGGTCGAGAGATCGAATTAATAATACAGAGTGTAGTGGACCGGCGGCAGCTAATTAATTCGATCTGATAAAAACGGAAGCTTTCGACATTCGCTACGGTAAGTGAAAACCTTCAGTTAATATTGCAGTATACCTACCTACAATAAAACTTGTTCAAAATTAATAAAGAACACCTCAGTGTTTCTACACGATCCTCTCGTTTGATTTATTTATTGTTTATCGCGTATGCGATTTACATACGCGAGCCGGTAAAAATATTATTTACTACTTTACTGTTTAATAATGATTTATCGTTTACTTCCCTTAAATTATTAAACAATTTAAATTAAATTTTAATGATGTATAAATATTAAAATCAATAGTCGACATAAATACCTTCATAGTATTTTAAAATAAATAATTATTTTAAGATTTACCTCGTACATTACATATATCATTATTTTCCCTTTTAAACACTTTAAATTAAAAGATAGTCAGATTCAAAAGATAATATAGTGCATCGGGAAACATCGCTTAATCATGATGCTCAAAATGTTTACACAAATATAACATACAACTTTATACTCTTTGTTATTTTCTCTTAATGCACCTGCTTACTTAACACCGCACTTTCAATTTCTAAATTCTAGCCATAATCTAAATCTAGGTTCTTCAAATAATCTTCTCCTTCTGTTACCTCCTCATACCTCCGGTTTAGTACATTCTACATCCAATCTAATCTTCTATGGAATGCACTTCCCTTGGGAATCAGGATGTCCACGAGCCGTATGGCCTTCAAAGCCAGGGTACGGCAACTCTATACTAATTTTTTAGCAGAATCATTGCACTAATACTTTTCTATTAATATATTATTAATAAATGTATTGTATATATATATATATATATATATATATATATATATATATATGATGTGTGTATGTATTATACAGTAATACCCCGCTTTACGCGAGGGATACGTTCCGACGAAAATCGCGTTAACTGAAATTCGCGTATATCGAGGTTTATGATTAAACATAGTCAAAATTTAATACAAAAAAATACAAATCATTTTAATCAATCACTTTAATTCTAAGAACACTTTATGCAATATATACTCTTATTTTTTACGGAAAAATACATCTATTGTCTTTACATTATGTTTATACGCACTCTTTCGCGTAATGCGAGGCATTTGAGCGCGAAATTTGACATTCGCGTTATAGTGAAACCGCGCGTAACGGGGTCGCGCTAAGCGGGGTATTACTGTATATGTATGTGGTATGTATTTTATTATATTTGTATAAAGGTATATAATATTAATACTTTTGTTACTTTCTTCACCATCCTAAGGTTGACTGGGAGAAAATGCCTAAGGCATTAAGTCCGCCTTTATACATATAAATGTGTTAAATAAATAAATCAAATAATGATTTTGCGAGATTACGACATGATTTGCCTTCGTTAATGACAGTCGGAAAACAATCACAAGGAGAGTCAAAATTGATAGTCGGTAAACCTTGCGCCATTTCGCATTTTCGAGGCGAGCGCGCTCCAATAGATTTACAATATTCACTATTTTAATTAGTATTTTTATGTAAGTCGTGTCTGATTGTTGTTACTTTGAATGTAAATCACAGCTTTATTATGGACGTATCATAAATCACTTTCAGTCGTAATTCACAATAAAGGTCGATTTGTGGGAGCTAATGAAAAATTAAGACAGCGCACGCTAAGTCAAGGCTAAATTCTTTATTATTTGTAAGCTTTATTAGATGTTCGAAATTAATTATGAAAGTGTAACTAATTACTTATTTTATAAACTTTTAATTAAAATTGTACACATTTGATGACATTTTTAATTCTTTATAGTTGTGTGTAGCTTATTAGTTATTGCAAACCTACAAATGATTTTTTTTTTAATATTTCTATTTAACGATACGCAATCTCCATCGAAAGTTTTATGATAACCCTAATTATTAATAAACAAATTGATGTAGTATCGGATGATGCTACTCTAAATGATCTAAAACAGGCGTAGGAATCCTGTCTAGGCCACGAGCCCACATCCTGGCGTAGGCTCAACAGATTACATTTTAACCTGATTTACATTATGTTATTTTTCTCAAACTACATTAAACTATTTTCCTGATAAAATAAAGTCGTTTTTTTTACTTACAACAGAAAGAATAAGATGGCAAAAAAATAACCACAATCTAGGAGAAAAAAAAATTTAGAAACACACGATCTTCGTAAATACGCAATCTACTTAAAGGAGATTAAGAAAATACACGATGCAATTATCCATGACGATTAAAGTAAAAATGTTAGAAATAATTTAAGTTAATTAATTACAATTAATACTGGTTAGTATACGAATAATAACAATAATAAGTTGATTAAAAGGTTTTTTATTTCTTTAGTCATCAGTCCTTAGTCATTATAAACTAAAATTTATTTTCAAGTCAATACATATCGGTTATGAATTATTACTTCATTGCACGTTAACGTCCCGTTGAGACATTATCCAAACTAATGATATTTTTTTCTATTTAAGATGTAATTTTATATTTCCTAACTATGCAAAAGCGTGAAGATAAAACCACATTTGGCCTCAGATTATTTGTGTAAATCTGTTTGTTTACATGTAATTATATCATAGCCTTGTTTAAACGATTGTAATCGTATTCGCTCAACGGATCTCAAGGTTCTAAAAATAAACTAGATTTCTTATATAGGAATCAAAATAGAATAATTGTAATGATAGTCTCATTGGTTTTGGTATCATATCCGAATCTCTAACACTACATAGCTTATTATAGGTTAATTCTTAATTATAAGGGTTGGTAACTTGAAGACGAGAGTCTTAGACATATTTGAACGTTACAAAGGATATATTTGCTCCTGAAATAGAATTGTAACCGCCTTAAATTTTAGCAAGTCATATTTCCAAAATTAAATCATCTATAATATAGATTTTATATCGTTAAGAGTTTTTATTTTAGGCTTGAGCGACTATGTCGCAATTGTAATTTAATTCATTATAAATAAATCAAAATAAAACTTTAAAATATCCTTATTCATCTAACTAGATTTTATGCACTGCTCTAGACAAAGCAGAAATAGGGTCAGTTAACATGGCGTTAAATAAATCAACATGAGACGTTCCAGATGTATTAAGATTATACTTAATTCCTCACTTCGAACAAATTCCACCAAAATGTACATCAGACAGTTTGAGATTATCACCTTACCCGTCATATATGTAAACCGTTTTGATGGAATGTGCCCTGAGCATAGTCTCATACCAATAACATGCTATCCAAGATGACTTTAAGGGTTGTGGTTGGATCAGTTCTAGAGCGTTCATTAAAACATTCATTCCACTGGGAATAGCAGTCATTTCTTAAATCGCATCGATTAGAATTGATAGTTGAAACCAGTAAATGTATAAATCAAATGTGGAAGTTGCAGAAAACAATGACTTCAACAAACAAAAATCAAAACAATTCTATTTGACTTAGAATAAATCAGGATGAAACACAACTACAGGAATTTGATCTGTTTGTGTGTTTTATTAATTCAACAGATATATTATTAGACAAATAGGTTTTCAGCTGTGTTCTTTATGTTATCCGCAGCGGAGAGACGCATTCGTTTGCTTTGAAACGAATAAAATACCTTTTCTCACCGACATTCTAAGGTACACGCAATAAATTATTTGAATGCGACATCTTGGTCCTTTGAAATGTTAAATAATTTTTATTTATTATTTTGTAAAATGAAATACAGCTTCAAATATACATTCTTCAATAATTTCTTATAGAAGAAATGAGTATTCTTATTATACTGTATTATTTGACCAGCAAATGTGGATATTCGTTTGTTTTCCATTTGTAATTTGTACTGTCAAAAATATAACAAGTGTGAAAATTTCCTAGAAATATGGACTATAATAACAATATAGATATTATGAGAAGAAAAACATTCGTTTATACAAAAAAATGCTACTAACATTTTGACCTCTGTTGCTACCGAAGTATCGTCTGGTTATTATATAAAACAGGTTTTAGAACTTTAATAAACTTTGCCAATTAGCTTTCGAGGAGTCAAATTGTTGTGGAGATAACAGATTGAGAGCTCTCACTTGTTTTAATTAAGAAGCCCAAGAATTATCTACAAGAATAAAATTAATCTATCTTCATGCTTCTCCGTGTTGTGGTAATGTTATTTTAAAGAACAGATTTCAATAGTTTTATTTTAATTTCAATATTATATGTTATTTAATTAATTTTAATAAATATTTATTTTATTTAAGGGTGGATTACTAAAAAATAACACACAAAAATCACAACTTTCCTCATATTTCCATGAATGATTCGACAAATTTTATATAACCGCACAAGAAACAACCATTCTAAAAATAATATTGTTGAAATTAAATCTGGGTTTTTACCAGTTCCGTCACATTCATCAACAAATAATAATTAGACAGAAGAACAGCGTAATATGTGTACCGTTTCACCGTCAGCATAAGAGACATTCCACTTCATAACTGTAAATTAGCCGTTTCATTTTTCAAGCCTTTATAAGTTAAAATCAGATTAAACGAATGCATTTTTTTATCAGTTAAATGAATAAATTCCTCTGTGAGGTTAAGCATACTGAAGTCATTTAGATAAATGTCACAAAATTTACTAAGACTGGAATGAAATGGCATTCTTTTGAATTTTGACATAAACGTAAATAATGTGACTATAATAAAATTAAGTTTTACTTTTTTTTATTATCCACACTTAATTAAGGGACTCGGGTTCACCAAGACCATGTCAGTTCTATCGTAACCTAAGCTTCGAATTAACAATTAATACCTTAATATTACCCGCAAAATTTTCACAAAATTTTGGCTTCTAAACTTGCAGAACAAGCCAACATTTCATGCTTACGCTAATAATCCTAATAATACGTTTTACTCTAATAATAAATATTTAATAACAGCTGTCTGATTGTACAACTAATCTTGATGAACGCAACATGTCCTCGTCGATATGTTGGCTATAAACCATTATCACTACGCGTCGTTTGACGTCGCTGAATATAAATATAGAAGCAATCTATTTCTAGTTTAAGAGACGGCTGTTTCGTATGCAGGTACGTGCTATTTATATCTTTCATATTAATTAATCATCATGTATGTTGTTATTTTCTGAAGGTATACTAGGTAGTAATATCAGGTTTTGCAGATATAATGAATTAAAAATCGTGGTGAAACCCACAGCACGGTGTTAGAGCACTTTCTAATGTCCGCCTGATTAGCTAAAAGACTAAAGTTAACAATTTGTCGCAAAGTACTTACAATAGCACTTGCGAGACAGTTCATCTAGACTTAGCGTGTTATCATCATTTTCGATCATATCGTCAGCTAAAAGCAGGTGAGATTTAGAAGAAAGGCTTATACTGTACAAAGAGAAAAAAAAGCTAATTTCAAAGCATGTACAATAATTGTGTAATGCGTATTTAGAGAAACTGGCTAGAACTAAAAGTCAGCATATTATCTTTTAAGAAACCAAGCGCTCAGTCGGTACCGATAACAACATCCACCCTTCGGTGTTCTGGTTCTCTATTAGTAGTGGTAAGTATAGAATCAGTTAGTCTTAAACCAACTGTCAAAGTTAATAAACGTTCTAAGTTAATAAAAAAAAAAACGATTCACCACGCTACTGACTTGACTACGTACGTACACGTTTGAAGTCAGTGGCATATCTATTTTGTATATAATATTTCGTGTATCACGAACATACGTACATAATAGTGGCTGTTCAGCCAAGACTACAGTATGGTCATGGCCGCATGCTTAAAATTAGTAACATGTTTTCAACACATTATAAAGAGTGACAATTAATTCCCATCACCTCCTTGGCTATGTATATGCATTTATCTCGAGAACAACCCTATAGAAATAACAATTGTAAGGAAATAATATTATCGCTGAAAACTTGGTATAAAACTAATGAATGAATAAACAACCTAGATAAAACGACAAAATACACACTGAATAGATTTAATGTTAAACCTGGTGAAAGAGCCACAGTTTTACAGTAAATTCCATCCAGGCACGAACAAAACATTTAGATTCGTTTATACCTTTGGCCTACTGTAAAGCTGTGGAACAGTCTTCCGGAAGTTCTTTCCTTCCTATAACATCGCGTCCTTCCAACATGGCGTGAAGAGATATCTGTGCAGGCCGGCATGACAGGGACGACTGACGAGGATAACCGATCTCTCGACAGTCGCCACTGTTTCAGGATTGCATTGTGCTTACCATCAGGCATAATGCCGTCACTCTGCTAAGCTACTATAAAAAGGTAGTGTGAATCTGCTGGATATGGATGACGCAAGACCGGACGTTATAGAAATCTTTAGGGGAGACCTATCTCCAGCAGTGGACGTCTTTTCGTCTGAATGGATGGATGGATATAATGTTAAACCACGTTATACTGAATTGTACTTACGGTACGAAAAAAATTCAAGATTTTTACCTGTAACAAAAAAAAATCGATTTAAAATATTATATTTCAAATACACAAAAGTAACATACATACGTTTATGTGTAGTAAATTACCTACGGTGGATCAATACTGTCTCTCTTACTCTGTCTAAAATATTATTTTAAATTTATTCTAATAATACATTATAATTAATGTTTTTATTCATAAGCCTGCATATTATATATTTACCTCTCTTCTTGAGATTTATAATGTACTTATAGCCAAAATAAAAAACTGATAAGTAATGATTTTCCAATAGCGATCCGAATTATTTTACCTTTATCAATAACGGTAACAATGGCAGTAACATCATACTCTAATAGTAAAGTCACTTAGTTTAAATATAACTTATACATAACGAAGTTCTAATAATTTATATTGCTTATTTATAAAACTTACACTTCTCCAATAAAAACATAAACAAAACGGGTCGTTACGTTGTGATCAAAGACTTTCGCATGATTTATTTTAAAATATAAACACAACGTTCATAATCAATATTTCTTGTCATGTATTTATTCTACCGTTTTAATGCTGGAGTAGATATCAAAGCGACTTTATGTTCATATCGTATTTGCGCTTCTACATATGATATCACAGAAATCGAAATAACTGAAAAAAAAAGTGTAAAAATTCTTCGATCTGTACGTATATTTTATTTTAATAAATATTTTCGCGAAGCAAATGTTTATGACTTATAAAATATTTTGCTTAATAACTACAGACATGATTTGGAAAATGCAGTTGAATGTGGCAAATTTAAAGTGATTTTTGAATGAAATATGTTTCCTGTTAAGATTAAACTCATAACTCGATTAAATTTGCACATTTTTAGGCTACATATTTTTACGTATAAGAAACTGATTTATTATTTGATATTTTGCTACAGAACCTAATTTGTTATGATGGTATAAGTGAATATAAAGGGGGTATCTTTAAAGCAAAAATTTAGTAAAAGTTATATCAATTATGACAATGATAATTGTTTAGTTTTAATTGTATTGTAATATAGTTACGTTAAATTAAAATAATTGTGTGTTAATGTATTATGAAAGTGGTAAATTGAAGACTTTGTAACTAAATCTCAAAATTTTCACACGGTATTTGATCTCCCAGAGGGCAAAGTACTTCGCGCAAACTCTTGAACTTTAATTACAACACGAAATGTTCGTCTGGAAGCTGAGGCGATACGTGTGCTTTTCTGACGTCAGCAGATTTACTTTTGAAGAGTACGAGAACTGTTTCAATTTAAACATATTGCATAATTTTTTTTATTGGTTCACAATAATTATTAAATCGATTATAAAACATTATATTTTACTGACAGCTTTCATGTATTCTTCATTGCATTTAATTTTTTCATACGGAACCCTACATTTTTTTTGTAAAAAGGTAAAGTAAAAATATTTCTTATAAATTCAAACACTTGCCTGTAAAACTGTGCATTGATCGGATTTTGTTAATTTTTTTT
This sequence comes from Samia ricini, assembly GCA_014132275.2. Lineage (NCBI taxonomy): Eukaryota > Metazoa > Arthropoda > Insecta > Lepidoptera > Saturniidae > Samia > Samia ricini. The sequence goes on from AP028162.1 coordinate 31,327,744, forward strand.
ATGAGTTTCAATTTTTTTCACGCGGTTCCGTAATTAATTTTGAAAATTAAAAGTAACTTTAACTATCTACCAAAAAAGTTCCGTCATAACTCGTCCAGCCATTCCGGAAATTATCCGGAACAGACAAACAAAAATTTAAAAAATTGTGTTTGTGGGTGTTGTACATACATTCATATCTACTTAGTAAAAAAATATTTTTGACATTACAAAGAGTCATTTCAATTTTACTTATTAGTATAAATTACATTAATACGAGGAGTCAATAAGTAGTAATTAAATTAAATTGTATGTAGACTTACTGTCGATATTGGGTTTAACTTGGGCACGATAATTAAATGAGAAATATAGATTAGAAGGAGTTTAATTTCCCCTGTTCGTTTGTTAATAGGGTTAATTATTATGCTAAAAACCCCCTCAGACTGCCGTATGTTTCTGTGTTCGCCAACATATTTACAAAAAGTAGCAGATTACATATATGGTTATAGGACAGTATATTATAATATGTAAAGAAATATACATATTAAAATTATCAATTTTCTTTATTGTACAAATCCGACTTTTACACCGTTAAGTGTTCGGAATACTATCAAGACATAATAATTAATCGAACAGCAACAAATAGTGATAGAAGTCTGAATGAAACGGAATTCTAATTATAAGCAATCCAGCTTGAACGTTATAAGGTAGCGAGGCCGATGGACGACCACGACCGACGACCGTCGCGCCCCACTTCACGCCCACATTTCTCGGTATCTCTCTAACTAGACGCCTCTGATCTGATCTAACAACTCGTAACATGTGTAACATAACGCCACCGGACCGTGAGATGATCCCAATTATTTATCTCATACGAATGTAGGTTAAAATGTAAACAATAAAATGTTTGTGACCGCTGCATACAATAAAAACTAATAATAATTGTGTAATGACGCGCGCATGCCGCCTGGTATTCTGGGATTCATCGTTTGCTTTACATTGCGCCCTGCAGTCCGTAATAATACAGCCAAGTGTACTCTAATTTTAGAGTGATATTAAAAGACTTATAGGCCTAGAGATAAGTTATCAGAATTATACATTATATTATAGAAAGTCTTTGTTTTCGTCATTTAAGAAATAATGCGTAATACAAACGTGCGTTTGGAAGTTCGCCATCTAATGTTGTAGTTCTATGAAGCTTTCTAACTAATTTAAAATAAGCTATTTAATATTACGCTTTAATTATGAATTTGTTTTTTTTTTACAACGGAAAAGTGGTTATAAATTAATAAATATGGATAAAAATGTAAGAAATATACTTTACACTTAGGTACAACAAAATTCGGCTAATATAAAATTAGTTCATCTGAGTTACGCAATTCCAGCAGTCGTGCATCTCGGACGAAATTAAACAATCAGGAAGTTATTGCTACAGTCCAGACAACGCATAAAACTCTGGACATGTGAAACAGTTTCAGTATGTAGTAAAGCAAATTTCTTTTTACCTATGTAATATAAAGTAACAAACTAAATTTCATGTAAGTGATCTTTGCAATTGCAATATTTACACAGATAAATAAAATTGAAGTGTCTGCTTGTAATATAAAAAATACAGCTTTATACTAAATAAATATGAATGTATGTATAAAGAGTTCGTATACAGTAACACATTTATTTTTTTACTTATGTCTGTCTAACTGTTTGTTTCGGTTAATGTCCAGAACGGCTGGACTGACTTTGACGGGACTGGCAGATAGTAGTATGGGGCGTAACTTAAAAAAAAATTATACTCATGAAATTGAGTAGAAAATTCAATTTAATAATACAAACAGTTTTACTGGCAAGTATTTGAATTTGTAAGAAACATTCTTGGTTTCTGTTAGTACGAAATATAATTTAGGGCCTGTACAAAAAATAGAAAAAAAAAAAATAATATCATTGTCACTGAATATTTAAAAACATACTATGTTTATAAGGATATCAACTGTTTATAAGGTAAATGTCAAACTATTAGCCATGCACATATTTACAAATGAAGCTACAATGTTAACCAGCACGTCACTCTACGAGGTACATTCTGTACTTTTCTCTTTCTCTAACGTTATCATAATCATTTTAAGTAGGTACCTAATTAAAATGATATCCCCCTTGATATTTACATGTGTCATCCATCGAATCATGCCATTCAGGTCATCATCAAAAATACAAATTTAAGGTAAAAAATTGTAATTGTTATGTGAAATTTATTCATAAAAGAACCTCAAGATCAGGCGGGGGGAATGATACATAACAGTCGTTACTCTATTGTTTTACTAACTATTAAATTGAATTCGCTATTCTTTCATCGTTCGAATCGGAACTCCTATCTATAGACAATAGACAGCGGTATCATCAAAAAGTGATGATTCAATAGAGTGCAATTGATGCTTTATATGTTTTCTGCTCGATTGAATTTAAAAATACAGTTTCGTAACTTAGTACAGAGTAATGACACATGATTATGGCCTATTAGTTTGCTCCACAGTTTAATCAAACTATACCTTTCTACAATATATTTATTTACAGAGTAAGAGTAAATGTAGTCGTTCGCATACTGTTTCTTTTACAATTAATTCCCACTTACATACATCATATTTGCAAGCCAAATTTATTATTAGGATATAAAAAAGTTAATAAGTGTAGTTAGGTAAATAAGAAAACAAAACATAGCCCCAATCACAGTAAAAATCTATGTCTTCATATAATTATATTTTATAATCCATATGATTTAAGAGAATGGTTTGGCGACGAACTATATAAGTGCTCTTCCTTCTGTTCTCTCGTTGTGCACATCACAAAGACGCACCTCACGACTAATAAAACCCGAAAAGGCGACTTTATGATCACATTACATGACAGAAAGACTCGTCAGTTTAATGTTAATGTTCCGCACTCGTAAACTGTTATTCGGCACAAGTTCTTTGTCTAAACCGAAGAAAAGACAGTTCCTTAAGGGTTCATTATCTCATGTGGATTTTGAATGGAAATAATTCAAATCCTAAATGACATTCAAATATTTATTACTGTTTATTCTACAATATTTTTTACATAAAAAAAATTACCTTTTAAATTGTAAAACAAAACTTTATTACAGCTAAAATAAAACAATTTAAAGAAAGGATTATTCTGTAGATATGTAAAATACGAATTGATATCACCTAGACCCTGGGGTAATAAACATGTTTGTATAGTTCAATGACATTGATTGGTAGGTAATATTCTAATCGTAGCATTTAATTTAGTTTAATTTAAAAAGTTACAGTTTATTTGTCGTTAATAAAATGTTATGTCCAAAAACATCATACCTTTTTTAAACATAAACAATATTGTTTTGAGAATCGTAATCTAAAGTAATATCATGTTAAAATATCACTCAAAAGAGGACGACAGTAAGCAAATTTAGATCCATGTAACGATTCGCATCTTCCAGTATTCTCTTTACGGATTAAAGTTGTTGTTAAATTTCATACTTTGATTTATTGATATTGTGTTTTATCATGACAGCTCTTTAACGTAAGTAAACAAATTGTTTTGAAGATCCGCCTGTTGATGGAGTGACTTTATTTTTAAAAAGGTCAAAAGGTGTTCGAAAGGATTTTTTTTATAACACTTTTGTTATTCATTCCTATAATATGCATCATTTTTAATTTATCAACGTTTTTGTAATGACAATATAAATAGATATTACTATTCTTGAAGAATACATAAGTTATGTTGTTATTTCTTATTACATATGTACACACATATCATCACGCCTTTCTCCCGTGGGGGTAGGCAGAGATTATGTCCTTCCACTTGCTACGATCTTGATACACCTCTTTCGCTCCCTCTACTTTCATGAGCGCTTTCATACATGCTCGTCGGGTATGAGTACTTTTCACCTGGTCATTATTTATTTAACACGTGATCGATTTGGTCTAGATACGTTCGCCTAGGTCGACCCTTACCGACCTGCCCATTCACCCTCGCCTTATAAATTCTTTTCGTTAATCTTCTCTCATCTATCCTCTCTACATACCCAAACCAACTAAGCATACCTTTCTCTATTTTTGTCACCACATCCTCTACCACACTTATTTATTGCAAAAATTTTGGTCAAAAAACGTAACCGTAAAGCGTAAAGTAATTCTGATCAGTTGCAAGAGCTCGATGTATCTATTATTATTAATAAATATGATTATATATTTATCAGTTCAAACCAAATGCTCTCGGTTAACGAAAGAGAATAGATGCCAGTAATAAAATTGACATTTAAATAATTGGCAGTAAAGGGCAAGATTCATAACCTTTGTATCTCTCTTGGAAGTTTGAATAATTTGTTTAATATAAATGATCACAAATTTTCCTATTGAAGTCTATGTTTTACATCGGAAATTAAATTGAAATCAAAACCTATTCATGAATGACCTTTTATTTGTATTCATTGAAATTCATACAATCATATTCTTAGTTTTTAAGGAATAAATTATTTTTTATTCTATTCGTAATAATTAAAAGTTTTTCATATATCCCCATAAAATATTTATTCCAACTTATTACATTTCAATAGTTCTCCTACATGTAAATGGATTGCGCAATAAACGATAGTACCAAATAAATCTATGCAAAAATTAATCTTTTCCATATGGAACGTGATTGCACATTCATAAAATATAAATAAAAGTAGTATTTCTCACTAAAAATGATTTGTTAAACTGACTTCATGAGTGTAAATTCAATAGCTCTAAGGATAAGCTTTGAACTGCATAAGTAGATGTTAAGATTAATTTTTGAAGAAATAAAACGTTCGGCTATTATGAGAATTATTTTATAAAGGACTTTAAGAAAGTCTACAATGCATTAAACTTATAAGTATTACATTATAGTAGTTACCGTTGACTACTTTACTACTTAGTTTACACAAATGAATTAACGTGTTTTTCTATTATTATTTTGACAATAACTTTGATTTGAAATAAGTTCATAATGTTATCTGAAATTTCACTAAGATACCAGACGTATTGGTTAAATTATTGAAATGTGGGTTTATAGTTTTTGAGAAGCAACTAAACGTGACCGCAGTTAATCATAGAAAGTTCTCTGAAATCGTAAAGCATCAGTTTCCGTACGTAATACGTAATTTAATATCTTCTATAATATTCATCGTTATTCTCTGCTATCTGAATGCACTCGTTAAAAGCTTTTGTGTGAATCCTTTTGAGAAGTTATGATATTAATTTATAATCATATATATATATTATATGTTTCTTGTTTTGTTGATTGATAAAAGTAATAATGAAATTCATATGTTCTTAAAGTCTATCATAAATTCTTACCTGAAACCTATTGAACAAATTCTATTGAAATCTCTTTCAATTAAAATTGTGATGGAATAAAGATTATTGTTTTGATATATCATATCGATCATGTCGATTTGAGAACAATAAAATTATGTTAATGTAAAAACTGATAAGTAAACAAAATCATGGTAAATAATTTAAAAGCTTTCATCTCTCCTACAACAGGAAACGTCTTATTTTCGACCATTAGCTCTTTGGCATTGTTGCAAGAGTGACGAATGACTTTAAGGAAGGTATAGTCGTGAAAAAAAATGGAATTTAATTTATCAATTCGTTTCTGAAAATTTCTGATATAAGCCGGTTCTTATACTACATTTTATAAAATTATTTTCTTTAATATTTCTTATCGTATCATCATAACACATTGACATTTTGACAGTATTTTATACTATTAAATATTAATTATACAATTTACATTTGAAAATATTTCTCACGATCCAGTATCACATATTATTTATTTATGCCATCTATAATTATTATTTGAAATCGACTGTACCGATGTCAACATTCTTTCTAATTGTTTTGTTTCATCCATATTTGTAATACGTGTTAGTGGGTTACCGTTTTCATGCTTCTACGTATTTTTATATCGTTTTCAAACCCGCTATTTTTTCTTAGCATGAAAAATGTTCACGACGTCCTTGATTTACGAGAGACGTCATTCGAAATACTGAGCAGTGTACAAGGGACCACTCCGAATTCTTAGAAGATTCGTGTTACGCCTTGAACAGAAAGCCCCAATTAGCGGTTAAAGACACCGGCTCTATAATTATATTGTGTAAAATAAACTGTTAATTTTGGGATGGGCGAATAGTGTTATTATATATAGACGTTGCAAAATACACGACCGAGTTATGTCAGAGTGTTTGAACGTGTGCACAGATTAGTTGATGTTAGCGCGTGCATGCTTCTGAGTTGGTCGAAATTAGACCTGTCATCGAAATAAACTATGAAATGCAGTTTCGGTAAACGGAGAGAAAACCATTCGATTATATCTCGAAGTTTTACCCAGCTTTACTCGTATAAATGAGTAGTTGCATACTATTAATATTATACATTTCTATCGCCTTTTGATGTAGATTACGTTATATATTTTCATGTTCGTTACTTTTAATAGTACTTTAAGAAAATATTTATTGCACAAAACCTTGTGGATTATCTACAGCCGTATTTTTGTTGTCTGAATATTATAATTGTAGTTAGTTACATACCGGTGTAACTAAAGTTTAAATAAAATAAAATATCAATTCGGAATTGAGTATTTAATTCAGTTAAATTCTCCTTCTCTTCTTATGTTACAAAATAGGTTTTCGAAGCCCATGCTACTTTTTTTTTCTCATCAGTCAAGAATGAGTCCCGGGATAACGTATCAGTAGCCGAGGTTGTTTTATGATGTATGTGGATATAATTTTAATAGGCATACGATTGGACAAAATTGCCCAATAAAAGAAATTAATGATTTTTATTGTAAAGTGTAATTAATGGTTAAATACACACTTACTTACGTAAACGGACAACGTGAATGTTGAAATCCAGTAGACATAAAAGTTCATGTTTAAAAAAATAAAATATATTTAAAAAAACGTGACAAAGATACCTTACAATGTACGTCATAAAGAAAAAAAACTAAAACAAGCAATATTGCCGCAATTAATTTCTTAACGTTCTCACCTCGCTTTTTCAGTAAATAAAGTCACGGGTAAATTGTTCTATTTTTACTTCAAACACGTGCCCGGTAAAAGTATACGCAAGACCAGGGGGGGTTGGGTGGCTTCTACGATCCCCCCTACTTCCCCAGCCTCGTGTAGAAAGCCCACGCGCTCCAATTAAAATAAGAAAATTGAGTATGTTACTTTTATTACAGAAGCTAGACATAATAAAAGGTATTTTTATTGTTGTTACAGATTTTCAAATAGAACAATTGTAACATAATATAATTGACATTTACGTTGTTCGGATCAAAAACCTGATTAAAGTTTTGAGGTCGCTTTTCTTCGTTCTGTTGTTTACGTAATATCCTTTATCATAAGCGTCGAAGTGAAACTTCGGAATTAGCTGATACAAATTAAAGTTAAAGAATGTTATTTTTCATTAAAAAATATATTTTATGTATGTTGTCAAACATATTCAGACATTTAACATCAAATGCAAGTTATTATTTTTCAATCTACTTCTATTGGTGATACTTTACTGTGAACGAATTTCTTTCAGCATAAAAGTATAAAATAGTAGTCGACAATCCTATGAAGATACATTCTCCCTCCTTCAGAGTCCTAGTTGAATGACCAAAGTCACGATGGTTACAATTTTTGTTAGATTCACATTTAGGCCAAAGTATATAATTAGGTCTGGCGTGTTTATTAGAGTTTGGCAAATTTCGTCTATTCTAAGTATGACAAGAAGGCCCACAATCTGTTAGTATTGGGATGTAACAGGAACTTACTAATAATATAGATCATTAATTAAAACTTGTCCTATTTTACTTTACCGTGATATAATTTTCATAGATATATAAATGTAACTTGTTCCAGGGCCGTACGAATTTCTTTGATAAAGAATAATATTTCATTCATTACCATATCACTATTAATAACCATAACCTACTATTTTCGAAAATGAAATTTAGACTACGCATCAGGTTTATTCTAACGTGCGAATTCGTAATATCATTACATATATCAAACAAGTATGATGTATAGTGTATGATTTGGCATTAGACGCGTTTGAAGTTAAATAATTGTCTTTTTGTATGACAAAACACATAGTAAAGAAAATGATAAATTAATGCAGTAATTTATACCTTAATATTTGAGCAAAACTTCGTCTATCGTATAGGCACGATGGATTTAGGCTCTCACCGAGAATCGTGCAAGATTCGTCTACGGTGAAGCCTATTAATAGCCGATTGGACGTGGACCAGTTCATATTATGTACCTATTTATGATGCATAATAGATTGCTATAAAGTGGTAATTGGCTAGTAAGTCAGTAATATATCCAACGGGTTAGGCTTAGTGTCATATAAGTAATGTTGTAAATAACACCAATATTTATCACTACACGGGATTTCTTTCATAGACTTCTATCGAAAAATGACCCAACGTTTTCTTAAAGAATATTAAAGTAATATTCAATTTAGCTAGACAATTTACGAGCAACATTTTTTATAAATCTTTTGAATTTACTTAAGAAATAAAAATAAAAACAGCGTTTATATTTCGAACGATTTGTAGTCAAGCGTGTTGTAGTTGAGTTTCTCACAGTTTCTTTTAAATATTGTATAGGCTCATATGCTTTGACCACTATCTCACCTGATGTTAACTGACGACGTGGTTAAGGATGGCAAACACACTATGTTTACAGGTACTGTTTCTCAAGTGATGCTGCTGGAACACACCTATTGGTATTTGGCGACAGGTTTAGAAACTTGATGATAGTAGCTACCTAGGCAGTCATTATTAGAAAGTGCCCTACCACCATGCTATGGTTTCCTCATGATGTTTTTCTTCATCAAAAGCTCAGGCTAAGATTTTAGAGATGCATAGACATGCTCGAACCCGCGTCCAATGACGTGGAATCCGGCTGCACTACCAAACTGCGACATGATCGCTTCAATAATGCCTAATGTTAATGTTACTTTAGGCTTTTGTCTATAACTATAATTATCTGTAATATAATAATATTTGTGTGATTTAACTTAAACAGGAACGTTTACAATAATGTTGCATTACAAAACGCATTTCTCCGATAGTAACTGGGTCAAACACCTAAACATTTCACATATATGAGTGACATGACAGCTGCCATAACGATACCGAATATTAGTTACACTTTCCATTACTATTCACAGAAAGTAGTTTCTGATATTGCTATTTTATTGAGAATTAAATTAATTATGTTTCGCCTTTCACTCGGGGTAAAACTAAATTTAATTTGAACGAAGTTATACAAGACTTTTGTATGAACTTCAAGCTGTAAATAAAGTTTGAGAAGTAATTGGTGCTAAATTTCAAACAAACGAGTAAGGGGTACAAAGACGTCTAATTTTGTAAGATTATTTATAGAATATGAAAACAGTTCAACTTCCATACCTTATATAACAAAAGTATGCATAGTGTGAAATTATTTGTGCATGAAAGGTGATTTTCTTAATGCTCGTCCGAGGGAGCATTCAAGTATTGCGTAACGAATTTGAAGGGGGAGGGTATTCTGAAACGTTTTGATGCGTTACAGGGTCGAGAGTGGGATATTTTGAACTAGGCGTTGCATAACATTATTTTAATCCTTTAGAATGGTAGCATAGGTTTTTTTTCACACGCATTTTGTTAACCTTTTTTTTCTCAAAAATTTCAAATTGAATGACCACTTGAATTAATTTCTACCTTAAAACATTTCTTACTTGCTTTACAGGATAGTGAATAAATTTTTAAATATTTTTCGAAGACCAAATGTAAAGCAAAAAACAATATTTATCAACAGATGTTATAGTTTTTCTCATCACAGTAGGTAACAAAAAAATATCGCACTTTGGATGGCTTTGTTATAGTTCGGTCTCATGCATGTGAAGAACAATGGCGGATAAACCAAAAATGTGTTAAGGACAAGGCCAAGTCAGGAATACGACGTTATTAAAAAATGACTAGCAGTAAAAATTTGTTAGTACAAAAACAGAACAAAAAAATAGAAATTTCTTGCTTTTAAAAACAAGACATTTCAAATGTTAACAATTATTATCATAGATAAATTATTATATTTCTAGTCTTTGATATTTTTAACGCGATTAAAAAAAATGTAAAATAGCTATATGAGTGATTTTCCGGTACTTTACGCCATATAATTTTGACTTTCAATTAAAGATGGTCACTTGGTGGTGGTTACGTAACGTTCCACTAGAGGGGTGAGGGTAAAGAAAAACATTGCGGCGCGTTATATGAGGAGAGGGGTCAAAAATCTCCAAAAATGCGTTCGTAATAGTTGAACGCTCCCTAACCAGTAACCACCTCTAAATTGAAAAGTTCACAATTGGTGAAAAGTGAAAAAATCACATATTGGCGTACTCCAGGACTTACAATTAATAGTGAGTCCCTATAGATTTACCATCTTTGACCGTACTGACACTTAATATCAGGCGATAGAGTTGAACCATATCTATAGTAATAAAATATTTTGAAAGTAAATTTACTATTTATATCTGTAGAGAGTAAAGTCGATAATAAAATCGGAAAAAATAACAAATATGTAGCCAAAATACATATAACTTCAAGGTCAACATCATCTTAGTTATAGCATTGAGCCGTTTCAAATTACTTCTAAAAGTAAATGTATTCAAGAATCAATATTTGTTTCAATTAACGTTTGTACGTATTTACTCAAGAATCGTCTTTGAAATAGAGTTAGCGCTGTTTTTTTAATAAGACAATGGTCTTATCTCTTTCATCCATGATGCCAACACCAATCTTCCTGTTATATATGCAAATGTTGATAATAATTTTATCTTTTTGAAGAACTATTAGAACAATTAAAGTAATAGCGATTTGACACACAAAATACATTGAATAGGTGAATTATTTACATCTCAACAGAACGAGGTAGTCAAAAACCTAATTCATGTACTCGATCCGCATTAACTTCGGAAACGCCATTACTTCATCGAGTATATAAAAGTGTGAGAAAAAAGGTAAACACCAAGGAAATCGGGTCAACGTTGTTTTTTAACGATGTTTTTCAACATTACAACAGTATTTTCAGTTACGAGAGATTTTTACTGTTTGTGCCCGTCCGTAAACTGTATTACGTTGATTGCGATTCAATGTGGATTTTGGTATGTTTGCATTATGATCTCGTATTAAGGTTAATCTATGGCTTCAAAATTTGCGATCTTAATAAAAGTTATTTCGTAATATTTCTGGTTATAATTTTTGCGATGTTGTTTGTTTTTGAATTTATCAGATGTTTTCAGAATATAATTAGCAAAGTAATTTACACCACTTTGTTATCCGTAAGATGGGACCGACTCCAAAAAATAAATAAAGTAATTATTTATTGACTTTTTAGTGCATTTTTATAGTTTTTTTTTCGTTTGAAGTCGGTTTTGTTTTAGCTTTAGCTTAAGCTCAGTTTAAGCTGTGAAGTCTACTTCATAGCTTTGGAAACGAATATATGAAACACGTGAAGTGTCTATAATATTCGAGGGCTTTGTCAATTTCCCTAATTTCCACTGATCAGGTTTTGATTTTGTGGAAGTGGGACTACCTCGGGAGTGTACTCCGTCGATTAAAAAAATTGCAAATCGGTCCACAATTGACGGACTTACATAGAAAAAAAAAAACATACAGACGAATTGATAACCTCTTTTTTGAAGTCGATAAAAATAAAAATTTGGTGTTTTTTTGTGTTTTTCGTCACAAATTTATTTCAATACACATTCTGAGATATAGATTTTTCAATGTGGTTAATGTCAATTTGACAAGAACCAACTAAATCATAAATAATTTTATTTAGAATTGGCTGTGCCCGCGACTTCGCTCGCGTATAATTCAGGCGTCCGGTCCCGTCCAGTCTCATTCCGTCTTTCATAGCAAAATTCATCGAAATCGGATCAGTATTTTTTTGGGTCATTTCGAACAAGAAGACAAAATGTGTCCTGTAATAGTTTTTTTTCTCAAACATCATCAATGTAAATAAAAAATCATCATTCTCCAATCTGTACATTTTGTCCCGTTAGTCTTTTGTTATAATATATGTATATGTTATCTATGTCTTGTAATCTTCCAGAACAGTCCAAATTATAAAAAAATTGTGTAGCGTCATCTATGAATAATCGTCAGAAATACATATATAATTTGCTTACGTAATCACCACTCATAACACTTCGTCCTCCATGCCATCAAAAATAAAAAATAACTTGAACCGTCCAATTATAGTTAGAACGAAATAACATTATGTTCCGCACCATATTTATACCTAATGATATCATAATTGAAAGTCAGTTCACTACTTTTATAAAATTACCCCTTAATACAACACCTAGAATTCCTTCATATTATATAAAAATATCAAAATATTGTTTTCTCATTTATTAAGTCTTAAAGATTAATTATTTATATTATATATATACATTTTTCATAATATACTGTGTATATTTGGTTCAATTTCAATCAATCCATAAATTTGTTGTTCTTGAGAAAACTAAAACGCATTTACTGACAACCTTATTTCATACCAAAGTCGCCGCAGTATTATATTGTAGTCTTTGGTCGCCGTGTTTCATTCAAATTACTATAACTTTTAATAGAGTGGACCGATTATAATGAAATAAAATTTTGATGTTACCCCCGGAATATCCTTTATAATTAACTTTTTTACATTATAAAATAAACCTAGTTCTTTCTAACTGATACCCGCAAAGACAAACAGACAGACAGACAGACATTTCTAAAATAGAAATGTGTTTAACTACCTATTTTTAGCCCTTGCAATAACTCTTTTTACAAAAATCGAAAATGTATAGACACGTGAAATTTACAATTTTATTATTAGTATAGATGTCTTTCCAGAGAGTAATGCCTTCATCAAACATATTTAGGTTTTTGGCTAGATTGCAACTGTAATGTTCCTAAAACAAATACCGACATTCGTTCAGCGATTTACTTCGGCTTGAAAAAAAAAAACCGCAGGTTTTTGTCGTGATGATTAATCATCAATTATCATAACTTGAGACAATTTTTATGATCACTTTCAATGAATATAGTTCTAGCATTGTGTTTCAACTATGTTATAGTACTTATAATAACACTGTAGTTAAAAATTGTAAAAATATGTGTTATAAAATATTGTACCAAAACTATGAAAAAAAAAAGAGCGAAAGTTGTAAACTGTATCGTCTTGTCCTATTAATATAAAGTAAGATGGATTGTTACATAAATCAAAAGAACAGGTGTTAGTGATTATAAATGCGTTACCGGATAACAATCGCTTGCAGTTAACCTTCAGGTTAATCCGGTGTTATGTACATAATAGATTCCTTCCGACCACGCGTTTGGCAAACTAATTAATTTCGAGCGTTCCGATGATATACCTACCACAAAAATTAGGTTCAATTTCAACATACTTTTTAGAGATATATTTGCGAAACAAAAGCTTTCAGTGTCTTTCTGTTTTTAAACTGCTATTTATCTGAACAAACATCAATTAAGTTTAATTTTGTTTCTGTTAGAACGAATTATTAGTACAGTGGAATAGATAGAACTGCAACGTCAGTATCGAAGCAGGTGGAGCGTTTCAAAGAAATAAGTGTCCTTTTGTTTTGTTCTCATAAGTTTAAACTCTTGGCAGAGATCTTCATTCCTATAACTGCGCTTCCTACAGATCCGCAATAAACCCAAATACTTTGTGCATACGAAAACTGAACAAAACAAATTTTGCAATGAAATTAAATACTGACACTATGTACACATATAAGACAGAGTAAACGAAAATCCTTCTAAAATATGCTTTAGCATTTTAAAAAATACCATTTGGTCGCGAGAAAAATAAGCAAGATAAAAATATTTCAATTTAAGGATGTATGGTGTAGTATTTCTTACATCCATTAACGAAATGCTTTAAGCAAAAAATACATTTAAATTACATATGTATACTGTATTATAATTTGTTTTTTCACGTCACACAAAATCACAAGGGAATTCAATTATATTTAAGTGGTACATTGTTTTCCTGTTGATTCAGCGAAAATACGATATGGTTCGTGTCGAAAATTTGAAAGATATTATTTAAAGAAGATATGAGCTTCCAAGAATTCATTCCGGTTTTCCGCAACAATGTGTGGTTTTGGAAAGAAGTGACTATGATTTATATGTACGTAACCAATTTTTACTGCATAACGTAAAAAAACTATTTAATGATTGTGTAGAGGGAGAAACCCATTTAGATTTAAATTATTACCAGTATTCGCCCAGAGGTTCATATTTTTAACACATTTTAAATTTTTTTTTAATTATTGACACTAAAGCTCATCCGACATCGAAACTAACCAAACAAAATAGGTAAAACAAAAACGGTTGAAAAACTGGAGAAAATTATGTTTAACTGTTTTATCTTTTCCCATTTATACATAACAAAACAGTTATTGATCCACTATTAACGATTATTTCTAATTATACAAATTATAATGTTACATTATAGGGAAAAAGATATTGGTTATACAATTTGAATTGTAAATTTACATGTTTTCAAAGTGACATATTTTAAATTATTGATATACACAAAAACGTGAGGTCTTTGAATAGACTTGATAGAATCAAAACTTTTTTTTATATATAAAATATCGATGTCCCAGTATATGAGGAGCGTTTGAAACTTACCTTCGTGAGTTCATTCGTCACGTTTTACTTTTTCTAAGTTTAGAGGCTTCATTCGAGACGTTCGTTGAGAAGCTTCGCTTTAAAATTACATTCATATATATATATTTATATTTCTCTTTTAGTATTACAAAACAAAACATATAACATATAATATATCTTATTAAATAAACTGAGATATGATTTTCAAGAACAAATTATTCGTAATTGTAAATTTGCTTTTACTTTACTTGACTTTATAATAGTCAATGGCGATAACGTTTTAGGAAAAATGGAATTAAAATAATGTGAATAGACATGGGCTTCTAACCAATGCAGTTGTCTATGAATCAAGTGAAATCAAGTGGAAATAATGGAGTGGTTTTTGTTACACTGATCACCGAGAGTTTAATACGCATCGAATTGTAACAACAGAATTGTTTCACCTTTTTTTTATATACGTGATTTAGTTATAAAAAGAGAGAGAATTATGTGACAGTTGATCTCTGTAGATTTTCTAGATAATACTGTGAGATAATTTTTGTTGTAGTCATTTGTAAGTGTAGTAGTGGTGTGGTCGTGAATTATGTTTCAATATCTATACTAAAATGATTCGTCAATCGTAAACGAACTTCAAACATTTTCCCACAATTGGGCGTGGCGTTAGCTATTAATAAAGTTTTGAATCGTTCTATTTCAGTTTGATCTATATTCGGCACAATGTTGAAGGAACAATACGCGGCAACGTTGCATATGTTTATAAGTTAAAATGAATTTTGTGATATGACGCGAACTGTGATATAGGATGTTTCTTGGTTTTTAATATAAACAAACATTTATATTTTGCACAAAATGACTGACTATGTTATGAAGATGTATTAATAATATTTGTTTGACGACTGTATGTAAAAGGGATTTCAAATGAAATATTTGTTTTTGTCGTTATTTTAACATCTTAATATAAATTTCTGTTTAAAAGTTTTTGTTTACATCCTTGTTTTCGTGTATACCTAATATGGGATATTATTAGGATAATAATTTATTCTTTAAAAATCTAATATTGTTTCATAGAGTTCAGAAAGAACTGTCTTTCACAGAACTCTCAGCGACGAGATCTTTTTACAAGATTTTTACCTGATTATCCTATTGTGAGAAACGTATATTTATTAACAGTATATTTTCCAAAGGAGAAATAGTTTTGTTATGTGCATAAAGGTGTCTAATCACTATGTTACTGACATTCATACAAATTATCGCAGTAGATACTTTACAATCGAAAGAAGTAATTTAAAATTCTATCTCATTTGACTAGAAAAATCACCCAACTTAACTGTTCACTTTGAATAAATCCTCTTTGGCTTTAAAACCCATTCTGCTGTAGTCACTATTCGTTTCAGACTCGTTAAATTGTCTAGTGTAATGAACTATGACATTTTGGTTCTGTTTTCCTTCGTAATTGACTATAACATTGGAATAGTCTTTATAATTTAAAGTAAAAATATGAAATTAGTATTCGTCAAAGAAAAAAACTATTAACGCTATCTGTTTTAGTGACAAATTTGGATACATTTTCAAATAATGTTATAACAGAAAATTTAAGTTCAGCAATCAACCATAATATTTTAAAATATTCATAGATATACATAATAAAGAAAACAGTTATGCATTTTGTTGCATAATTCCACTGCAGTGTAAAACATGTAATTGTCCATGACAAAACACGGCAATAAAAGAAGCATGTAATGACTAGAAATCGTAAGTTGTAATTTTGTTTAATGTTTCCTTATGTAATTGTAGAAAGTTATAAGGACAAAATACGAGAATTAAAGGCTTTTACTTTCGCCGACAAAATGACAGCATTTTGTGGTACAAACTTATAAAAAAAAGGAACGAATAGCATGGTGATAAATAAGAATGTATTCTAAACTCTGGCTTCCAAAGTTCTGAAAACTTAGTTTGAATATAGATTCTCGGATATGTTGATTCTCTATAAGAGTTAATTTATTATTTAAACATCGCGAGGAAACCATAGTATGGTGGTAGGGCAATTTCCAATGATGCCCGTTTGGGTAGCTACCAGTGGCGAAGCGCTCAAATAACCCGATTCCTTATAGCCTTACTAAAAAACAAAACAATCACTGTGCACACATCAAGTCATGCATCCAATATACTATAACAACCACACACTAAGAACTTGCTCATACAAGCCGGTAGCAAAATGTCGGAATTGACTTCACGCATACATGTACATTTCCCTTTAATTATCACTCACACAATGAAAGCTTCAGTGTGACTATTATGTAAACGTATCGCAAATTTAGGCTGAAAATAAGCCCCTTCGTTTCGGGTTACGCTAGTAAAGTCAAGTATGGTAAAGGTGGTTAACACTAACTGCATCTGGATATCTTCGCTCAGTAGCACAAGCATCCATTATTCATTACTGTAATTCTTCAAGAGGAAGAAGTTTGACGACAAGGTTGATAAAAAATGCTTCGGCTTTACCGACGACTTTTTTCACGCCTCGCCACTGATAGCTACCACCCTCAAGTTTGAAAACCTGTCGTCAAATACCAATAGGTGTGTGCTTTGACTATAATATCACCTGATGTTAAGTGACGATGTGGTCCAGGATGGTAAACACATTAAGTCTAGAGGTATTACTGGTTTCCAAGTGATGCTGCCGGAACACACCGACATGTTTTCAATCGTGAGGGTGGTAGCTACCCAGGCAGGCATTATTAGAAAATGCCCTACCACCATTATATGGTGTCCTCACGATGTTTTCCTTCGCTGAAAACTCAGGCTGATTTTATAGTTGGATACGAGGCCTCGAACCCGCGTCCATTGCCACGGAATCCGGTCGCACTACCAATTACGCGATCATCACTTCAAAGTAAGGGGTATATATAAGGTTGATCTTATCATACTTTAAGATACTATAACGGTTTGTTTTATTTACGGGTGGAAAGGTGCTTGAACGTATTGCCACCATGATACGAATAACCTGTCGTAGTAATTCTCCCGTAACACGTAATTTTTTCAGATTGCGATTTCAAATTGGTTTCTGTTTTTCATCGTGATACTGACTATATATTTACCACCAATGCAGTGTTTCTAAGGAACTGCAGTTGCACAGTAAAATAAGCCAGCAATCATATTCGTTTTAGAGAACGTAATAAAAGTTGTTTTCATAAAATTTATTATTGCGTTCATTTTAATAACGCCACACTCAGTTATTTTCAAGATAATTAAAATTGTAGTAAATTCGTAATAAATCCGTTCGTAATAAATTCGTATGTTTGTTCTCTAAGAATAGATAAATATAAAAGTGAGCATAAAAGATAAAATTTCTAAATAAATTCTTAAACGAAATTCGTAGCTATTTTATATTTGTTGTAGAAATTTAATGTGGCAATTTAAGAAGATTCTTTTTTATTCGTAACGACATTTAAGTTAGGCACCCGCGTCATTGGGTATAGTCGTGACGTCACACGCCTCACACCCTCCAGTCGCACCTATTGTCTCTAACCGTGAACTGTCAAACGAGCATTTCCAATGTCTTGTATGAAGCTCATGATATAACAATGATCAGGTTTCGGCTATTCTAATGACTAATAATTTATGTATGTAAATGTTTAAATAGTAAAAGGTAACTATGCATATATATCTAATGCCTTTTTTTATTCCTAAAAGTAAATAAGTCAATAGGTAGTAGTAAATTAAAAAGTTTTTCATTAAACAATGAATAATTGTTAAATCCGCGAAATATTATGTGGTTTTAACATTGACCAACATTGATTAGAAAAAAATCTAAATTTAAGTTCGATTTATGGTTCAACGATTAACGGCTCTGCCTTCAAATCTAGGTTAAAACACAAAGTTTTAAAAAAAACGCTCCGCTCATGTAATATGTATGACAGGTTTAACCGTTTCAATGCCATGAATTAATTAGACTGAGTGTCGGTAAACTCACGAACTAAAATAATATTTATTTTTAGCCTAATTACGGGAGTTTCCTATTTATAACGTTACCTTAGATTATAAAAGAAACTATTGTAATAAATTTAATCTGATAAACTATACACAGGTTTATGATTTTGACTTATTTGAATTATTTCGCTTGACATATTTGAATAATTATCCGTACTATGCATATTTTTTTATTAGATTCATCTATCGCATCAGATCTTTGACAATAATTTCACTTGATGTTAAGTGAAGATGTGGTTCGAATGGTAAGGACACTAAGACTGGAGGTACTGTCAAGTCATAAGTATAATTGATAACATATTTTCAAACTTAAGGAGATTATACATTAAGCGAATGTTTTCCGTCACAGAAAGCTCAAGCTCATTATAGTATAAATCGAAAGTACGTCCAACGACGTTGAATCCGACGACACTATAACTGAGTTATAAAGGTTTTATTAATATATATATTATATAATAGTAATATGTTATTCTTAATTTTCTTTCACCGACATTTTGTAAAAAAAAAAGATTTATAGCGATAATACGAACAAAAATATTTTATTACTAGCTGTGTGTCCGCGGCTGCGCGGGCGTTTCATATATTCTTCACTGAGTTTTAACTTTTTTTATACAGAACCCTAATTAGTTTCTTAAAAAAAAATTTGTACTAAGATAAAGCAAAAATATTTTTCATAAATTATAGCACTTACCCCTAAAACTGTGTATGGAATCGGATTGAAATTTTTATAAGGTTTTTTTACGCGGAACCCTAATTATTATCGGAAATTAAAAGTACACTACTAAGTAACTTCAGCTATCTACGAAAAAAAGTCCCGTCAAAATCAGTCCAGCCGCTCCGGAGATTATCCATTACAAACAGACGATATACGTATCGTAAATACATTCATATCTATTTAGTAAAAAAAAATAACTTTGACATTACAAACAGACACTTCAATTTTATTTATTAGTATAGATGAAATTATTACGTAGTAACAACACTTCATTCCAAACATGATCAAATAAGAATATTAATTTCAAAATGATTCATTCGTGTATTTGTTACAAAGCATTCAGGTTTTTAATTTATAAAAATTACACAAAAAACGCATAGGCTTCTTATAATTATTAACCTAATTCACACTAGCGTTTTATAGGATATGAATATCTACGTAAATCAAACGATTTCCAACTTTGTAAATTTACCCATAACCCTATCAATCCATGTGTTACCAAATCATGTGTTACACTTAAAATAAATCAGCGGAAAAATGTTCACCACACCTACGTTAGGGAGTAAGCTCTGATATAATACCGTAATAATAATAAAAAAACAGTATTTTACTAGGTACTTGTTATTACTATTGATAACCTATTTTTAGTAGCAAATCATATTCTAACACAACTGCAGACTAAATATTCATATGCGACTTCGATGTTTTGTTGGAAATAAAAACTCATCGTCCACTATGGTTTTCTTCCTTTTTGTTACATCTATAAGAAAAATAGTAAACACTTGCTTTATGTTTTCTTTAAATTTCCAATAATATCTCAGACATGTGCTAGTTTATATTACAGGTCAGATATTATGTGTATATATTCATTACCTTACCTTAATTTTTTTATGTAGTAGATACTGCTATAAATATGGTTATCTAGTACACAAACAAAGTAAATAAGTAATTTTTGTAGATACATAAGATTTACAAATAAAGTAATAACATATCAAAACTTCTCTTAACGCCCAAATACATATTTTCGAAGCTGTAAAGTAAATCTATTTATAAACCAAATACACTCACCGATAAAAAGTATATTGAATCACTTGCGTTTGGTGAAATTCTTCGTTTATTACATATTTAGCACTGGCAATAAAAGGCCGCTGGCTTATTAACGGGTGCTTGGTAATCGCCCTGTGACCCGAAATCTATTAATTTGGCTAGCACCCTCGCATCGACCTTTGTAAATAATCCCGTTTGTAGGTCGAGGGGTTGATGTTGACTGATGGAAATTACCCAACGCGCTAGGGCTTTCAATTTGTTAACTAAAATCCTCAATACCTTGAAATGAGGTTAAATTCGAGATTGATAGGACGGACTCGTTAGACTTGTTTATGACAGATAAAAATTGTTTGCGCAATATGTTGGCGTGTAAAACGTGGAGCACGTTAATTCCTTTTTTATCATCATCACGTCAATCGAAAGCCAACTTTTGCTGGACATAGGCCTCCTCAAATATATCTCTATTCTATTATCATAAATGATAACAAACTTCCGATTTTTTTACACTTACAGCAAGCGTTTGAAGACGGCGTCAAGTGACGAAGATAATAAATAATAAAGCTTAGAGATTGGGTATATTATTTCTTATACAAATAATAATATTATTTTATTGTTTTGAATACATAGTATTATTATATGGCATTATATTGAAATATAATTACTTTAAATTGCAAATCAATATGATTAATTTCATTAT
The DNA here is from genome assembly GCA_014132275.2 of Samia ricini. Classification (NCBI taxonomy): domain Eukaryota; kingdom Metazoa; phylum Arthropoda; class Insecta; order Lepidoptera; family Saturniidae; genus Samia; species Samia ricini. Next base: position 31,348,884 of record AP028162.1, read on the forward strand.
TTTTGCATTGTTGCTATATTATTAATATTAAAAACCCATATAATAAGACAATAGGAAAACAATGGAAAGCTGGCGTAAACGCCAGGTAAGTGCTCGAGGGGGTAACCATAGAATGGACAAAATACAAAGCATTTGATATATAATGTTAGAGTAACCTTTAATTCTTTACTTATATTTGGTATTAGGTTTATAGATAAAAAAGGTACAACTTCTAGGTTATTGTACAGTTTAGAAATGTTGCAAATAAATGAGACGATACGCTTTGAGTGAATAATTATGAAACGTTTCTACGTCCCACTTACTCATAGGTAATCCGAATTATACAAAGAAACTAGGAGAACATAATATTTCATTATAATAATATGTTAGATAACGGAGTTAATCCGTTGTGAAATTGAGTAACATCACAACAATTTTACGAGAAAAAGTGCCAAATAAATGTACGCACGCCGACTTGTGAAATGTGTCGTGGACTGAAAAAAAAAAAATCGGAGAAATAAAGAGGAAGTTGATGGCGGTGAAGTGTTTGAATGGAATGCGCCCCAATTGCGGTTCGATGTTCGAGTGAAAGATGAAAAATATTTAGTAACAATAACTAATAAATCTGAAAATAAATTCATTACGGCGATATTCAGAGAACATAGAGCGTCGGCCTGATAAAATTTAGATGCATCTATTATTTAATACTAACAAGGAAGTTAGTTTATATTATTGACAATTACGAAGCTCATTCTAAGCCCCGATAAATGAGGTCACGTTCTTAATAAGAGCACCAAAAAGATCGTTTGATAAGTCCTTCTAAGAATCTTTTACAGTAGCGATATGAATACTAGTTTCATATATGGGAGAGTAAGCCGTTTTCATGTAATCTTCGTCATGCAAACTTTATATTTTTCTTCTCATATCTCTTGGCACATTAGTGCCCCCGCCAAGTCCAGCAAAAGCACAAAAAGCGGCATGGCCGTACCATCCTTTTCTCGAAGCAGTTCAGGCCATTTTCGAACCCCTATAACTTCGTTGTGGATAATACTAGAAGTCTGAATTTTCATTAACCAAGCAGGCATTGTATAAACACGGTATATTTCAAATTTAATTCAATTTGAACCGGTAGTTTAAATATTATAACTAGTCAAAATTTCTTAATTTTGTTTAGTGTATAAATTAAGGGAAAATTAAAATAGTTTGTAATTTCGGTCTAGTTTTCTAGGTACACCAACTGCATAAATAACTCTGTATTCCCATGAAAATGTATAGGATTACAAAGTTACATTTGCAGGTTATTAATCAATGTACCTGTAATGTTTTAATAAGTACTTTAAAGTCACGTTTACTATTTAATCGTATTCCTGCACAAAACTCTTGCATACCAGTACTAATAGTCATAATGGATTCGGAAATACTGTATGTGAATGACCATCCTTGCCCATACTGGGTTGTATAGAGATACCTGGTAATGGTTCGTGTTTATTTCATTCTTTGTTATGTATGGGAATATTGAGTCGTCGTATGAGATTAGACTTGCTATAGTTGAGTATGTGAGTACCGGAAAGGAAAAAAGTAGGACTATCTAAAAAAGAAATGAGATGCCATCAAAAACAAAACTTGTAAAAAAACCAAGTCTCGGAACTCAATTCTTCTACCGTAAAAAGTTGTGAGATCCATGTATTACCAAGTCGATTACTTTATTCAGTCCCTACTTAAGGGACCATCTGTCTTAAGTTATTACGTAATTAGCTAACCTAACAACATCTTTTAGTGACCATGTTAATATTAAAAATCTTTTATGTTTTAAATAAAATAGATTGCCTTCAGTGTTATTATCACCCCAAAAATCATTTCGAACTATTTATTCATTTTGTGTTGATATTAAACCTATTGTTTTGATAGGATTCTGTGACATTTTTAACTTTTCTGTTTTCTCTGTAAAATAGTAGATCAAAGTTTTTTTTTTTTTTGGTATAAATAACAACACGCTCTGTTTATGAAATTACAGTTTAAATGTTTGGATGTAAATAAAAACTTCATTGACATTTAACGGTAGGTACATTGCGCCACGTAAATGAGAGCGTTGTGAAAACATTCGGTTCTGCGGCTGTTTGCGTCCATCAATGTCTCGCATTCGGCGTACAATTATATGACGGGAATTTTTTTTTCACTGTATACGGGTCACCCGATTTATTTAACTTAAATCATTTATCAACGTCCTTATTAATATATGTACGTAATGTTATATTGACGAGATATATTTTTATTTGTAATGATAAAAATATATTTCGCTGTAGAAAATGGTTGTATTTTATTGTTTAAAAAAAAAATAATAAACGAATTTATAATAAGTAAAGTTTTTAGTTACAGAATCTTTTAAATCTATGACTATGTATCGTAACCGAAGTAAACATTTCTTAAGAATAACATAATTAAGCACACACCTGTAACTTTCCTGAAATGACAACATTATTTTTACATACATTATATGCTTAAAAGGTAACGTCTGTCTATGCATTTGTATACGCGAACGATTGTTGTTACGATTGATTTCAAACGTACATTAAGACGTATGGGATATTTTTATCTGTTTCGTGTCTACAATTCCATGAATCTAATTACTTTTAGATACAGACGATGCAATAACTATGTATAAATAATATATATTTTCCTGTTTTCTATCGGAAAGATTTCACGGAAATTTAAAAACTACGTGTTGTACAAAAACGTTTGTTAGTATTACGTATGCCAAACATTTGAAATATTCGGCCATTGTTATCGTAAGGAGAGTAAATTCCATACGAGATTAGACGTAACGAATCAAAGTGTAGTACGTACCAACACGGTTTAATTAAAACGTTGGCTCCGGTAGACTGCCTTGTTTATACTTGTCTAACTGTAAAGCTTGCCGTCAGTTCATTAGATATAATATGTGCGAGGTTTTTAAAATTAAGTTGCTATGCTTTTAGTGTTCACTTTATAAATTATAATGTCAATTTTATTTTAATAAAATTATAGAAAATAATTTCATATTAATAAAATAAAAAGCTCGATTTTTAAACTTCACTTTTTGATAAAAAATTCAATTTTAGTGTTATGGTAATAATTTCGTAATATTTTTACTAGTACAGTCTGACTTTGTGTAGACTATGTTATTTGTCTCTTAATTTGACGCTTATAAAAAAGTATATAGTTATAAACGCATAAAGATCTCTTTTAATTGTCTCTTTACATATTAAAAAAGGAAAGTTCTATATATCTCTTCATTAGTTGGCTTATAGCTCGAGAATTAAGCGATGATGACGCAGCGGGTAGTGTGGCCGGATTTCGCGTCAATCGACGCGGGTTCGATCCCCACCTCCATTCAACCATAAGACGTCCACTCTTGGAGATAGGTCTTCCCCATCAAGGTGGGGATTGCCGTAATCGCCACGCTTGGCAGACGAGTTGGCGATTGCAGTAGGTGTTTATGGGACTCAGAGGATGCTGCTGTCCATCCTCTGGTTTTTATACCTTTAGTCGCCTTTTACGACACCCAAGGGAAGATATGGGGTGATACATTCTTGACCGGCACCACCTATCCGACTCTAAATTCGGCCTGAGCTTTCGGTGAAGGAAAAATCATGAGGAAACCATAGCCTGTTGGTAGGGCATTTTCTAATGATACCATCTTAAGCTTGAAAACCTATCGCCAAATACCAATAGGTGTGTTCCGGCAGCATCACTTGAGAACCAGTACCTATAGGCTTAGTGTGTTTACCATCCTGGAACACATCGTCACTTAACATCAGGTGAGATTGTGGTCAAAGCACTGAGCCTACACTGTGTAAAAAAAATTGTTATACATATGGTAGTATACAAATTAGGAGACTTACAATCGCAAATGATTTCGCTTTCGGTATTCTTATTAATACAAATAGATAAAATTGAAGTGTCTGTTTGTAATATCAAAATAACAGGTTTTCACTAAATGCGGTATTATATACCAAATACACATTTTTTTAAATTTTTGTGTCTGTTGCGGCTAGTCTCCGAAACGGTTGGGCCGATTTTGCTGGGACTGTTTCTAGCAAATAGCTGAAGTTATAAGGCGTAACACTTTAATTTTTTAATATAATTAGAAATTAAAACCCATGAAATTATGAACAACATTTGATTCAATGCAACTTGCACAGTTTTACTGGCAAGTGTATGAATTTGTGAGAAATATGTTTGCTTTTTGTTCTACCAAAAGTAATTATGAACCTGTACTAAAGATGGGACCATTATTTTTTAACGATTGTTTAAAACTATATTTCGCATTGAATGATAGAAAATATAATGCGCGAGCGAACCCGCGGGAATAGCTGGTCTTAAATAATTTAGTATAAATAGTAGTTATCGGTTTACGAACAAGTAGTCGAGAGGAAATTCTACGTACTTTTACTCGTAAACATGTATTGGAATATTGATTGATATAGAACGCAAGTCGTTCTGTTTTCCCGACCGACAGCTTCACCCAATTTTACATGGATTAAGTGATTATTACGATAAAACTGTACAGTTCGATAATGCTCAGCGATTTAAGAGTTTCGTTATAAAAGCTAAAAATATTATTATATTAAATTAAAACAACTAAAATTAATGAAAATAGCAGTTTTAATTACGTACCTATTTTAATATAGATACTGTTTAAGTGTTTACTTAGGTATTTAAATTCTTATGCGATTTGCCTGATAAATTATTTTTATTTTACAAAAAGATACAAATATTTACAAGACTCCGCGGAGTCTTGAAATTTTCGTAATGAAATTTTTTTGTCAATTCAATTACTATACTCGTATATTGGTCAGTAATAAAAATGATATATCAAGATTTCTATTCGAATTGACTATGCTGCTGTCTGAGGAACTTCGATAACTTCAATGGGCTAGTGTTTAGGCGGTTTAAAGGAATCAGTCGAAAAAGTCACCCAGCAGAAATCTACTAACCGTGATGGTATTAAATATTGGCTTGGGTTGATACCGTGTTTACAATTCTGCGGATTAGTCGTCTTAGCTAAGTGTACACTTTCGTTATAACTTATTTTACATACATTTATAAAAAAGCATACATTTATTTACTTTGTGTGACAATATTAATTGTTCTACGTCTAATTATAAGTATAAAAAAGATACTGCACGAAAGCGACACGTTCGTACACTGTAGGTGTGCAGCGTGAAATATATTCTGATGCGTGTGAGACTAGCAAGCGCTGGAGTTATCTTATCGTGATATAGCGGATAAAAGAGCTTCTTTCCGGATCTAGACTTGAATGTTGTTGCGGCGGGTCAATATTAATCTAACTATTAGTAAATATGCAAGTCCATGAAATTTTTATCTATTATTTATTTTTGTTTAACGTTAATTAATCTAATCGTCTCGAGACGGACACGTCAACTATAGTTTTACTGTAAAGCTACTAAAATAATCCCTTCTTAACTTTCATATCAAGCTAAATACAATCTAACATTGTTTTTGAATATATTATTGGAACCAATCACAAATCTTCTATAACATACGCGTGTACCGGAACGCGAACATGGTAAGGTAGAAGGCCGAAGTTATCCGTCAGTCTTGCAGGCAGTCAGGTACAAAAATCATTTTTGAAGCGCGAAAAAATTGCTACTGCAGTAGGAAGAAACGTTAACGCCACTATAAAAATCAATAAATATTATAAAAGGTACTTTCTATCTGTCTGTTAAATTTTCTTGATTCTTAAAATATTTATTCTGTTTCATAAAATCCGTAGAGATAACAAGGACAACAATGTATTTTTTTATTTATCTTCCGCAGAGCTGGATAATTAATAAGAACACAACCGCTATATTATATACATATAAAAAAAAATGATTCATATATTATTTTAATCAGATAAAACTATAAATTAAGGTAGTTTTACCATCGGACCACCGTCGAATACCTAGTTATTTAACTGTCAATATATTTATTATCGTCGGCGAAATCTCTGTCGACTTCCTGCACCTTTGTCGGAGAAACGAATTATTTAACCAATGGTTTGTGAATACAAATTGTCAGTTGTAAGACTATTGAAAAATTAAGACGATACTTCATAGTACCGAGAAAGGAAAACAATCACCTGTGAAATGACGTAGATGTAAACTTTTAATAAAACGCACAGGGTTTTTTTAATACGTATGAATTACGTACTTTTTTGTTTGCACCAGCAATAATAATTCATTTTATTACTAGCATGTTAGTATAATTTACTATTCTAGTGTTCCATATAATATGCATACTTGTATCTCTGTTGTAAGATTTTTTGTTTCATGTAAAAGGCCAGCAATCATGCAAACGGCCTATCTGATTGGTAAATAGATATCGGTGACCTATGGGCAACTGCAACAACAAAAGCACTGTTGCGTTTTCGACCTTGGAGAGCGCTTTACAGCCCTAAGAGATTCTTATCATCAATCTTATCTTATTTTATCACTTATATTTTTATTTGTGATCGGTACAACATTTTTTTTTTTTTTTTTTTTTTTTTTTTTCGAACCTAGCTAACGCTGTTGACCGGAAGGGCCTTTACAGCTTCACCGAACTTTGGGGGCGAGTGCTGAAGGCACTCAGCCGCAATAAGGTGACTAGCTCAAGGGTTACCAAAGTGGTACGAACCTCGGCTTGGCCGTCACCTGAGTGTAAAACTCTCTCGCGAGTTTGAACCTAGCTATTCCCTACATTTTTTATTAATAATAATAAAAAAAAAAAAAAAGGTTCCTTACAGGACCTATGTACCTGCATGTTATGTGCAAGAGTGTGTTTGCAGTGTTGTGCGTGTAATGCTCAATGCATGGGCAGTGTCACTGTATCGCGCTGGCGGCGACGTCAAGAGCCTCCCCAGTTGGGGAACGAGGCACGTCCTGGGCCGCCGCCTGAGGGGGACCCGGAGAGTGTGCGGGAGCAAAATTAGCCGCCTGTCCCCGGCGGCGGGAACGGCGGTTACGCGGGCGTGGGGGTCGGTACAACATGTCTTCCTCTTTTTTTTTATACCATTACCACCTCTTCTATTCCTTTTTCCTATATGAAGTCATCTCCGAATTCACTCCATCACCGAATCACGTTACACACAATTCATCTGTCCTTTCTTTTGTTTTCATCTTTTCTTTCCCCTATAACCGTTCAGATTCACATTGATTACCTTTCTTACAACATTCCATTTCTCCCCCTGTGCATCACATGCCCATACAAACTAAAACGACTGCTCCTTTACCTCTCTGTCGCTGGCATCACTTTAAAACTTCCTCTAACTTACACATAATTAATTATTTAATATAAATGGTGTTGTGTTAAAATGTTATCTAAATATTATATCAGTGAAATATCATAATATTTTGTTGATTAATAATGAAAGAGTTTTCTGTTTTGAGAGAATTAGATCGAGTCGGATTGTTCAATGCGTATAAAATGTATAAATGGGGTATAAATGCATAAATATACACATTTCGCACAATAATTTCATATCGATCGATGCATGTAAGAAATAAATATAAAATTTTGCAAACTCTTACACAAAGCTAATTGCACTACGTGCAGAGAACACCGATCGTTCCTTATGCAGCAATATTGACATTTCATCTATTTTAATACATATTGGTTTAAGCTCGTTATTGTTTACTTTCGTTAAAATATCACGCAACTTCTATTGTTGTAACTGGCCATTAACCCCTTTTTATTAATGTAATGTTTAAAATAAACGTAAGACTTTAAAATGGTTTTATTGTAATATCTATAATATCGTTTGGCTAGTAATAGTGACGGCCGATCGGTTAGGCTTTTGACAACGGCGGTGTCTGTGACCTCACTCAGTACGATGTGAGACATACGTTACCACACACGTAGTTCGTTACGTAAGTCCAATACATTACCGCCCTCAAATTAGCCACCGACACAGACAGACGGACCTTACCTTAAAACCGTAGGAAGTGATTACTGTTTATTTTTATAATTGGTATGACAGGAAGTAAACACGCGGCGAAACCCCACACAACCGCTATATATCAGGTGAGAAAAGTTTCGAGTGTAAATATAGTAATTTGGTTGCCGACGGCTTAATTGAGTAACCGTTTTGGATTGATATACGATCAATTTACGTCAGCGCATGCAATAATGAAATTGGCAATTATTAACACCGGTCGGGATGAGTGTGGCATGTGACCTGTGTGAAGCGTGTGTGCGAACCAGACTGCGAGGTTGAAGCCCGCCCGTGACGTCAGTGAGAAATTGAAACAACCGTACTTAGCTTTCAAAAGGTTACCTTTAAAGGGTTTCTTCACCCCAAATTTTTTATTGATTCTTCTTCTTCAGTGAGCCCTGACTCCGCTAACGAATTACTACAATTGATCGCCTCCTGACGAGTTTAATGATCTATAAAAACGAAGAATTGCATATCGGGAAAAATCCCCGTCGGCAAAGAGAATGAATGACGCCCACATATTTCGAGGTAATGGGAAAATTTTCTTTATACGTATGCGTACATAATTTATACGTTTCGTTTTTATATAGTTTATATTCAAGGTTGCCCTTGTTTATTAATAACCACCCGTTGTATCACTTACAAAGTTGCAACCTGTTAACTTGACCGGGTCTAAACAAAACGAGTATTTCTACACTGAAGCCTTTATATCTTAAATGTTTATTTTTCATGATACTAGTTACCTACTATAAATCATCGCTTATGTCGTTGAATAAACATGCTAATACTGGTTCTGATACTGGTCCTCTAGTAATGCTGCCGAAACACACCTTTTGATTCTTGGCAACATTTTGTTAAACTCGAGGGAAGTAGCTACCGGGCAATGGAAAATGCCCTATCATTATGCTATGGTTTTTCTCACCGAAAGTTCACGCTCATTATAGAGTTGGATTCATAGTTTCTAACCAAGGGTCATCGACAAGGAATTTGAGCAACTGAGTCATCATCGGTTCAGCTTTATTGTTTAGCAGCTTTTGAATAATAATGGAATAAACGATAAGGTTATGATGCCCATGTTTAAAATTAAAATGCTTATGTAAAATATCTAATCGAATCAAACAAAGAATCAAAACAAATACCTCGAGTAAGGAATTCTGAAATATCCTTTTAACATAATTGTAAACGTGTAACGTCGTACAATGAAATGCAGATTCACCACGCGAATCAATCGTCGCCCTCTCATTTGACGACACCCAAGCTACATTGTACAATGTTTATTTCTGTACATAAACACAACAATAGTGTACAATTAAATCGTAACTAAAGGCGAACGTTTATTTCTGGTGAGGTCGTGAACCTACGCCAAAATTCCTCGCACCTGCCTGGCATTGATATGTTTACGTAGGCACTTTGTCTTGGATGGAACAATGGATTATGTTCAGAATTACTCTTCCCATCGTTGAGCGAATACTTGATCGATTGATACTCCTACGATTAGAAGTTGTTTTTAACTATATCTTAACGTAAACGTCTTTGTACTATAACACATATTTTTCCAAGTTTTTAAGGTGCATTATCAATTTTTACAAGCAAAATGATTTGCAAAATCTTCACTCGATTAAACATAAATGACGGAATATACAATATATCTGTATACAGATAGATACAATGTATTTAATCATTACAATATAATCTATATCATAGATTATGCGCAAAGTTTTCGGGTGAATGGAACTGGTAACAGTGAGTTCAAAAGAGGCCGAACCTAACAGTGAGACCTATTTCAATAATATGTTTACTTTTTAGATCTTTTTACATTGATAAAATACAGTTTTAGAATTGATAAAACATATATCCTCGTTAATAATTTTATTGGAAGCTGTAACTATTAAATAAATCTATTAGAGTAGTAAATAAAGCAACGGGAATCTATATCTCAAACAAAATGAAATGAAACGATACAAAATAAATTCTTTAGATTTTGTAACAGCTTTTTATCTATAGAAAATAAATTTTAATTGCTTTAGCGGTAACCGCAGATGATATTACATTGGCTATATAAATCAATGTTGCTTACGGTAAATTCTATTATTTTTATTTGAATTAAATTTCTCGCAATGTGCGATGGCATGTGATTCAAATTAATTCAAACGAAATACTTTTAAATTTCTTTTCTTTGTCAAGAGTTACTGCAAATTAGAATGCTCAGCAAATTATAGTTTTCAATGAGAGGTAACCATGAAGTAAATACCTAATCCGGGAAAAAAGCCTCTGATATCTATCAAGTATTTATGTTCTTATAAAGTTTAAACATTACACGATTGTGGTTCATTACTGCGCGCGTGGGTAAATTATCGCGCGATCTGATGCGAACGTGCAGAAGCCCTATTCAGAAAACAGTATAAAATAACTTTAATGCTTTAAGGACCTTTATAGCATGGTTATATGTGAACTGTTTTTATTGGTTAAATTGTTAATATACAAAGAAGGATATTAAAATAAAATAGTAATATTATTTTAGATAAACTTTGAAGACATATTATACCACACATACATATACGAGTATACCACCAACAGTAAAGAAAATCAATTTGAAAACAAACGGTTTACAAAGTCTATAAAGGGGTAATTTAGAACTAATAGAAATTAAAGATGTGTTGTATATCTTATTAAATTTTGTTATAATAAATAGCTTACATTAAGGAAATGCTTACTCTCGCAGCACTATCGTTATCCGAGATAAATATATTATATTTTAATCGGAAATATAAATAAAATGCAATGTAATGTAGCATCTATATACAATTGAAAAATAACTAAAACGTCAGAGGCAGTCTTTAGCGCGCTAAAATCCTACCAAATTGTTTTATTTTTTTTAAGTGAGGGACGACGCTGTGAACATAATTCCTCAATAAACGCATAAAGATATCAAAATTAATATTTAGAAAAAACGTTGACAAATATAAGCAATAATCGATAGGGATCCCGATTTATCACTGATTGGATGCTTACGCTTCATTACATATTGCATCGTGAGATTTAAAGATAGGGTCTGGTAATTACTTACTGACTCCTAGACTGCTTTATGCTATTGTAATGCGAAAAAAAACTTATTAACTGAACAATGGATAGTCATTAAGTAATTAATGACAAAAATATCAAAACGAACGAGTACCTACCTAATAAAATAAATAGACTGAAAAGGACAAGCTACCCGAATTAAAAACGGTCCAATTATAATGAAAGACTTCTACTGTGTTAATATAATATCCTTGTCTAATTATATAAAGCATTGAATTAAATAAAGACGAAAATATTTGGGCCTAGATCACTTCGTTGCATTTTTACCGGTTGTCTATACTAGTGTCGTCATAAATGTATGTTACCGTTCATTATCATTGTCCTATGAAGGTGACTGACGTCTTCACGTACGCGGCATGCCATATTAAAATAATATAATAATGTTAAAAAGAGGACTTTAACATTTATTATAGAATAAAATTGTTGTGTACGTATTTTTTTAAATAAACATTTGGAATAACAAATGAATATTTCTTGAGTATTTACAGATAGTAAGTGTCTAGTTAAATGAGTTAGTTATCTCATCGAGCTGTAGTCGGTCTTATATTAGTTACTTTTGTCCACTTTATAAAAATATAAAGAGAAGTAAATACGTATTCTTCTGTATTTGATGTAGGGAATTATTGTTACTACAGCAATGTTATAAGCCAGAGGGCTTAATTTTAAATTTGACTTCATATCCTTTTGGCTTTGAAGCATAAGTTATGACGAATTGAAATATCGAGATATTAACAATTTAATCGAAGTTATATTAACAATAAATATACCTTAACGTTGATGTATGTTCATTTAATTAAATAAAATAATAAATCGTCTATCAATAAAATCACTACAATATTTAGCTATGAGACAATTACTGTTCAAAAAACATGCCTAATAATCAAGAATCATACTTAATATTTTTTATTTATTTCATTACTAAATTAAAAATACTGTAATGATCCCATTGGATAATAACGTATGTCCATTATATGAGCTAAATGCCAAATCGTAACTGACATATTTATAATTATTTCTGCGCCTTCTACTGTAACAAAATTAATATTGTAATTACCGGATGCTAATATTATTACTTTAAACTTATAATCAAAATTTATTAAACTATTTGTGTAGTGTTCATCTATCAATAAGCCAGTTTCTGTTTTATTGTAGAAAAATATTATGCAGTAGGTACGATATAGATAAAGATCTAAATGCATAAATATCATTACTTACGTTGAGAGATTTACGTGTTGTTATATAAGATCAAGCACATTATAGGATATACCTTAGAGATACTAATCGCATACTTCTGTCTGATGTCTATAATAACGTTAACGTTACCGTAATGAAAAATACTTGAGCTCCGGCCAAAAGAGGGCGATAAATAAGTAAATAAGTGGCAATACCAATTTTCTTATATTAATACCGACACGTTGGAAACACGCCTAGGGTATGAATGTAGTACGAGAGATATGAGAATTATTTTTATAATAAACTATTCGTTGATACATTGAAAGTTTGTACTTTGATTTAAAATTGTTTGGCCACACACAACTTTGAGGATATCAAAAATGAAAAAAATAATCGTATATTCTTTGTTTACAACGCTCTTCATATTTTACCCTCAAAACGATTCGCTATCATTAATTCTTCATTGCCCGTAAAAAGAGTGTACGATTTTTAGCATAGAAACAATACACCATGATTTACCAATATTTTTACCAATTTACCAATACGTTTATCTTGGATTTATATATTTTTTTGCTTACATGCCTCCAGGCTATACTATAATAATACTAAGGATAAAATAACACGGACGAGATATAGAGCGTGGGAGTCAAACACCAAGATAACAAAGCCATTACGTAAATCATTTTTTTATATTATTAATTTATTGAAAGTCTTTGAAAATAATAAATAAGTAAATCATAACAAAAGATCTTATATATAATCATGATAACAATGTATAAGTTACAACTTTCAAGTTATTGTAAACTATTAGTTAGATCTGCGGAATATCTCCATTCGACATCGCGCTGGTTCGAACATCAGTAATTTGCCAACTTGATTTACGGAATTATTTACTACATAACTTAAAAAATATTGGTTGATATTGAAGAAAAAAATCGTAAGAAATTATAAGCCTCTTGGAAAATGTTCAAACTACAATGTAAAGCGAAATTCCAAATTGATAAATTACCAATACGTGTCATAAAGAAGACTATACCCAGCGGCGGAATATTCACAGGTGATAATATTGTTATTATCTTATTACATGTGTATTACAATATAGCAAATGTTACGACAAAGATATACACGTATTTATCTATCTGAAGGTTTTATGTATTTAGTTCATTGACACCTCTAGTGAGACCTAGTGAGACACCAGACACCTAGTGAGACCGAAGTCCCCCAATGCAATGGGTAACGGGGGCACGAAGGGACGAACTCCGCGCCAGTGTGGGACTCACCCGGGCGGGATTCGCCCGGAAATACCCACTAAAACCCCCCGGGGCCGTCCGCCGCATTTGGGATGGGGGCGATACGGGATTGCACTGCATGTCACCGCGTCGCCCCCTGCGGCGAATCCACCGGGACTCGTCCGTGCAATGGCCCAATGGGGATGGGGGAGAATACTTCTCCACCCCACCTCTTCGCCCGCCCCCCCGAAGGGAGGCCTGACCCAACTGTCAACATTCCGGGGGGCAGGATATACTTCCTGCCCCCCATAAACAGAAAAGGGAAGAAGGTACAGACCGGAGGCGGGCCAAGAAGAAAGAAGAAAGAACCCGCCTCCGCTATAGAAGAGAAAAGAGATAGGTCCCTCTCCTGTACTCGCCTTGTTAGTCTAACAAGACGTAGCAAGGAGAGGGATACCTAGAAGAAGAGACAAACCAAAAAAAAAAAAAAAAAAACCCCACAAACAAACCCTCACCCACCACAAACACCCTCCAGCAAAAGCCACCTCTAATTACCCCCCTGCCTCCATCTTCACCGCCGCAACACCCTCACCAGCCCCCAGTACCCCTCGCCTCACGGGAGGATGGCAAAAGGCCCCCCATCTAAAATTAATGCCTAACATTGCATGTAGTGGTGAAGTTATTTTTCAAACTTGAGACCATTTCTGTACGAATACATACTTTTCAAAAGGCAAGAGTACTCGTAACCGACGAGCGTGTTCTATATATGAAAACGCTCATGAAGGTGGTAGAAGTGAAGAATGCCAGAATTTTAGTAAATGGAAAGATGTATTCTTTGGCTACCCTCAAGGGACAAAAGCGTAATGTAATATATGCATTTATTGTATGATAATGGTATGATAAATTACATCCACCTACGTTCTAATTTTATTTTTATTGCAAGCATATTTATTATATCATAAAAAGCTTATGACAAATTACACTATTTATTATTATTAGTTATGACTTTTAAAATGTACTAAATTAATGATATCTGTCTCGACATTCAGTATAACAAATTTGAAAGCTTTACAAAATGAAAAATAATTCTTAGAAGATAAGAAAGAATTGAATTTAGATTTTTTGGAAATTCCCATATGAATTTTCAAAGCACTTAATTTTCATGATCGTAAATGATACGCAGGAAACACATTAAAATAGACTTCGTAAAATGAAACATATTGCATACCTACGTTTTCCCCTATAATGACGTGAGTGGATACGGAGTGTCCTGTTTTGAAATATAAAAAAAACTAATCTAAACTTAAACAAAATTAATCAATGTATTGTCAAAACATAACAGAAGCTAACATTATTTACATTTAGTATCAGCATAAAATATTGTTAAGATAAAATGGTAGCAAATTAAAGACCACATATCCCGATAATATTTAACAAAAAACACTATCAAGTATGATGAGACGATATTAACCTGTACCGTAAAATAAAACTCCTATTTTATTAGAAACAAACTTTTGCATTATATGAAAAAGCAGCGGTTGCGGTTTACGTATTTTAAAATGCCTGTTCATATTCTTCGAAACGGTACTTGAAAAAATAGCGTTATATTTAATGTGGTGATTAACTATTGGCTGATGTATTTATTTATTTTTGTAAAACACTCACATAACTGTTGTGGGTCTGCGATGTGTCTACTATGACAACTAGGTCATGGTTATACGTGACATAATCCAGTGACTTCGCGTGTCAGGGTTAAACCTTTGGAGAGTCTTTCGGTGGGCTTATCCCTTGCGTCATGTCGTATTAGGCACCCTTCTCAATACAAATGTTACATAAAGATTATATAACTACTTGATTTATGGATTCTAATATCACAGGAGGGCATTTGGAAGAAGGTCAATATTTATAAAGAACGTTATAAGACTACGTATGAATGAATTTTTTAATGGTAAAAATAGTATTTCCTTTTTGATATAGAATAATCGCTTGAGTGTATACTTTTTTGTTTTTTTTATGTGTTTCTATGTACAGAAGTGAGTGAGTGTGTGTACGTGTGTAGTATAAGAATATAGTATGGTAAAACCTGTGTAAAAACATCACCATCACGTGTTTCTGCAGAGAAGCATCAGTGCTCGCGCTACTATGTTGCAGCTAACAATAACTTAGCAACACCAACTAGTGTATGAAGCGTTCCAAGACGGTCAGCCCTCGGGCGTAAGCAGCCTATTTTTTATTTGAAACTCTTGTCCTTTGTGAGGTTGATTATGAACAGCTATTTGCTACCACTTAACCATTGCATACCTGTTCGCTATTATATACCATAAAAAGGATCATAGACAGATAATTAATTAATAACATAGTTTAATGGAAATATGTCGAAAAGAGTAAATTTAATATACAGTTAATTATCATGAAGTTTGTTATTAAACAGAACACGCTGTACCTACACCATAAAATATTATATGTTTAATAAAAGAGTTGGGGGATTTTTTAGCCAAAAGGTGTTCTTGTTATTTCAAAAACAAAATTCATGGAATCTTTTTAAAATGTATCTTATATTACGGTTACCTTAACTTACCGAACTTACACAGGTAAATTAAACTTCGTTAAAATAAAATTATTTAAATTTCGAAATGTAAAAAAACTTTGTTAACAAATAAATGTTTAAAGCAGTTATTGATCCCACAGATATATTAATAACTAGCTGTGCGTCCGTGGCTGCGCCCGCGTCTCGCATATTCTTTACTGCGTTTTAATTTTTTTATACGGAACCGTAATATTTTTTTGTAATAAGATAAAGTAAAAATATTTCTCATAAATTCAAGCACTTGCCCGTAATACTGTACATTGAAGCGGATTTTATTCAATTTTTAAGAGTTTTTTTTTACGCGGATCCACAATTATTTTTGAAATTTAAAAGTACCCTCTAAGTTACCCTGAGTAACTTCAGCTATCTACCAAAAAAAGTCACGTCAAAATCCGTCCAGCCGTTCCGGGGATTATCCGAAACAAACGCATAGAAAAAAAAAATTGTAATTGTATTAATTTTGATATTACAAACAGACACTTCACTTTTATTTATTAGTATCGACAAGTTAATCCACTGACTTTCATTTTTCAAAGTCATCGCAAGTAGATGCGTGATACTTTTCGCAATTTAGGTTAAGTCAAAGTTCAAAGTAAACAGTTATACGTCCAAAATCTATTTACACCACAACTTATTAATTCAAACAAAACATAATGCTTTTGCATTTCCGAATTTATGAAATCGTGTTTGGTGTTATCACTTAAATTTAAATTTCTCCGCAATTATTTGAAAATTGTTTATTATAGGGTGCATCATTAGGTACGTGAACGATAGCGACGTCTGGACACCCTTCTGTGCTTCCCCTAAAACTATTTATTGTTATTATGAATTCTATAAATTATATTATACTTTTAAAAAAAAACCAGATCGAGTTTCCTACCGGTTCTTCTCGACTGGGTTGTTTTCCGAAACGGTGGTAATTTGTTGTCGTTCATAAGCGTCTTCTCAGGGTCCAAATTGGATAAAGATTTTCTTTTTTTTTGTAATATCTCGTCTCGGTGGGCTAAGTGTAACACAAGAACCGATGACCAAAATATACATATATCATTTTTGGATTTATTGCGTTGTATAAGTTACGAATGAGTGACATTCATATGAAATTTTTCGATTGCAACTGTCAGTTTATCGAGCTGACTGTGATAGCCCGATAGAACGGGTGTAATGTACTCACTTTTATATTAGGTACGCTTAAATAAAACTCGCATTTCAACAATGTACGACATGACGGTGTTTCCACGTTCCTGAATTCAAATTATAATGTAATGTCTCTTTGGAAAAAAGTCATATTTAAAGGAAGAAAAACAAGTATTACTTTTGTAGCGAAATAGAAATCACGATAATTTCTTTTGAAAGCTAAACTTATAGTAATTGGATAATTTTATTGTTGATATATTGATGTTCTCTTAAAAGTTTATTTCTTAATATAATTTTCGATAAATAGTGATAATACTAATATCCTCCTCCTAATTTAAAAATTACTTAACAATATTACATAGTTGAAAGACAGTTAACAGTATGTACATAAAGTATTTTAAATACGTTAGTTTAACAACACGCTGGCTATACATCGTACGGGCTCGGCCCTTTATTCTTCAATACGGGTTTTATAAGGGTTGAACGATACATTTTCAAGCGTGCCATTGTAAAAGTATTTTTTCTCGAATTGTCCCATAACATTACTCAATTATTATTAAAAAGATTGACTAGAAATATAAACTAAATGTTCTAAAAAAGATAACAGTGTATTAACCCCTTGAGCACTTACCTGGCGTTTACGCCAGCTTTCCATTGTTTTCCTATTGTCTTAT
This sequence comes from Samia ricini, assembly GCA_014132275.2. NCBI lineage: Eukaryota > Metazoa > Arthropoda > Insecta > Lepidoptera > Saturniidae > Samia > Samia ricini. The sequence continues at coordinate 31,366,698 of AP028162.1, forward strand.
TTTAATGGGTACTCGAAACATTAAGTTAAAAATAATTTAGTAAAATACAGAATTGTTAATTTTAAGAAATTTTAAAGCAATAAAAAAATTGTATACGATTTACTTATTTTTACAATAAATTGTTAACAATTCCTAAAAATTTTGTAAACTAAATATTATCTTCAAGAGACAGCCCTGGCTAAGTATCGTAAGGAATGCGCGTGCGCACCATAGCCAGGTGTGCGGACGATTATGGAGTGTGACGGGAAGTGTATTAGCAACTACTGAGATAACGACGACAGCACTTGAATTTACAATTACATGTATTGTATTGAATAAAAACACACATGTATACTACTACATCCAATCTATTAATTATTTACAACTGATATTCTCTATTGGACTGTACATGTACTCATGTACACTAAAAAATAAAATTGAAGTGTCTGTTTGTAATGTCAAAATAACATTTTTACTAGATACATATCGTATCTATTAATACCTATACCAAAAATACAATTCTTGTCTATCTGTCAGTTTGTTTCGGGTAATCTCCGGAACGTCTGAACCGATTTTGACGGGACTTTTTAGGTAGATAGCTGAAGTTAGTCAGCGTAACTAAAGGTACTTTTGTTTTTAAAAAATAATTAGGATTACGCGTAAAAAAAAAAATTATAATTCATGAAATTGTGAAGTAAATCAGATTCAATGCACAGTTTTACTTGAAGATATTTGAATTTGAAGATATTTCATCTTTTAGTCTTATCTTTTTTGTAAAATAATTAGGGTTCCGTATAAAAAAATTAAAACGCATATTACGCAGTGAAAGATATATGAAACGCAGGCGCAACCGCGGGCACACAGTTAATATCTAATAAATTACCATGTATGCAGAATAATAATGCAAGCTTTACCCAGATCCGATGTCTTCGTTGACTTCTTAGTTCAAATTTTCGGAGGTAAATTATACGGATGATAGAAAGATGTTTTAAATAAAATATACGTATTAAGTTCAGAAAAAAAAATATAATCCAAAAACATCGTTCACCGAAAAGATGCGGTAAAGTATGAAAACAAAACAACGCCTTTGTTGTTTTGCCAAAAGAATCGATATCGGCCAGTAGAGTTACGCTTGTCTAACATTCCGTTATATGGGAACGGATCAAAATATTTGCACTTCCAAGTATGCTCTATACATAAGAAAAAGGTATCATTTGGGCACACTTCAGACCACGACTTCAAGGTTAAACCGACGTGTCTTCCTTTAGCGAAGGCCGATACGTCCACGTTATTTGTACAATGAAATTCAAAGAAATAGTAAGATATTTCTGAATAATACCTAATATTATCCTATACCAGCTGTGTACCCGCGGCTCCGCCTGCGTTCCGTATATTCTTAACTGCGTAATAAAGTTTTTAAATAATCATAGGAAAGTAATGTTGTGATTATGGTGTCCATTGGATCGTATTTTATTAACAATTTCATGAGTTATAATTTTTTTACGCGGAACATTAAGCAATTATTAATTAAAAATATGCGCACAAAAATCCCGCCAAAATCGGGCCAGTCGTTCCGGAGATTAACCGGAACAAATAGACATACAGACAAGTAGAAATATAATTAATTTAATATGACCAGGTAGTCTTCAAGCAGCGATTGGAATGGGATCATAATCATTATTTAAAACTAGAGGAAAACAAAATGAATTTACAATTTTTTATAAAAGTTTTTTTCTTTTCTTTCATTGTATATCAGAAAATATCTACTTTTATATGTACCATACTTACACTGTTAAAACAATGGAACAAAAAGGTGTTAAATTTATTTTATCGACAACAATTAACCTCTTAAATAATTAACCTAAATCTAAAAAAGAACGAATGAAAATGCATTAACCCTTATTATTGTTGTTTATATAATTAAAAGTAATACATAATAAGAGAATCCCAGGAAAGGAAATATCACGATTTTAATTAATTTTTTCACATTTTTTAATATCGTAAACATCCCTTATTATGTAATTAAGTAAATTATTATTCTTATATTGTACGTTGTTAGTTGGTATTGATTAAATTCTACGACTTACCTGACTAGGATGGTGTCTATACAAGTACAGTTTAGTTCCGTGGAGGACCGCCCATACTTGCTTCCACGATCTGTCGCTAGCGCGCTACAAAAAAAAAAAAAAAATATAGTTTTTTATTTACTTACTTATTACATTTGTAATATAACCTAAGTATAGTCATAACCCATAGTTAATAAATGTTAATTGAAATAAAGTCTTTGCACAAATACATAATACAACTTGTTTCAGAAAAACAAAAAAACTAATTAATTTATAGTATTATAGATGTAATCTACTAAAGTTGTTGGCAAAATATGACGAGTTATTTGAATAAATGTTCTATTTCATTTACTGATTTATCCATAATCATAAGCCGATATAAGTCGTCAAAATATAAGTCAACTTTTTTGCTTAACCAAAACATATAATTCTGTCTCAACAATAAATTATAATTTCTTATATATTTTACAACAATGTTCTGATATGCTTGATTTAAATTAGTTTCGTTTTTCAGTTTGTACTTATTTTTCGATTTTTCCACATGAAAATAGTATGTGCGATCTTCAAAAGGGACGCACGCATATGATACATTTGGGGGTTCTTAGACCTATTTGCCATATTCGTGATATAAAAATATAAACTCTGTGTAAAAATATAAAATATTTACCTTGCCATTACAGACAACCATCTTGACTTGAACGTTTCCTTGGACATCACCCTCGACTGTTTCTGCGACACTCTCTGCTTCTCCGTCCTTTTTCTCCACACTATTGAATTTAAATTAAATTAATTGATATCATCTTACAATTATGTAATCATTCCGTGTACTAAAGGAGGAAAGACACTGATGAAGAACCCACAATAAAGATTATTGTAAACAGAATTATTACAACTTATATCACAAGTAACTCTATTTCTCACTTGCGGCTAAGTAATATTACTAATAGAAAATACTTACATGGGCTAATGTGATCCCTTTTTCCATTTAACTAATAAAAAGTGGTTGAGAAACAACTAAAGAAATTTAAAAAACGACAAACATTCAAACAAGTTACATACTATATAAGCCCTTTTAATTTATAGGTACTTCAAAACATCGAACATGCATACATAAGGCAGGTAGACAATAATAATAATGTACATGCAGGTTTTATTCTACATAAAAAAAAATTGAACATTGGTATATTACTATTTTTGAACCACGATAATTAATTCAGATGGCTTCAATGGCTGTTAAATATATTAAATGATTTCGATTTTTAAATGTTTCAAAAATACTATTTAAAGGAATGTCATCATAAGCAGTGCAAGGCATTTTCATTTGTTTGACATTGTTTATGCCTATGAATTCGCCATAATGTTGGCAGCGCCAACTCTTGCCCGCTGCCGTTAAACTAAGGTAAAAACATTGGATAAGCGCCATCTATTGGTTAAGGTAGCGTAACGTCATGCGACGTACCGCGCGGGAAGAACAGCGTGAGGGTCGAAAATTCGCAGCAACGGTGTAATGTCTTCCGTGAACCGGGGAGGGCGCCACTTGCGGTACACACTGTATTACCAATCCAATTTATTTCCCCAATAATAAAATTTTGTTTCGCATCTAACACAGTGTGTCAGTAATATAAATGACCCTCAGTTATTTCTAACTACTGTTTGGTAGATTATAGGCGTAATTAAGAATTATTTATCTAAAACACATTTATCTTCATTACTCTAGTAAAAATAGAGTGTTCATTTTTAGAATATAATAAGATATTTTATTATTTTATTAATATAATAACTTAGTTACACCCATATTAACGATAGTCGGTCACAATGGATTATATCTATCTACAACAATCTCTATAATTCATATTAACAAAGTGCTATAGTCGTCAACAAACAACAAATTGTTATTTCTAAATAATATATTACGAAAATTATAGAAATTAACTACTTGGATGAAGAAAGTACTGGATATAGAATATCTTAATCAAAATCAACATAAATTCGACCTTTACAGAATGTTCTAAATTGGTAAGACAAATAGGACTAAATAGATTATTTAGTGTTTAAAGCAGAATATACGTTTCTAATAGATTAATAGGGCGATACCTTCGGAGAGCGTGGTGATCTCCATCAAGTTCGACGTCACTGTCCAAGTGTAAACGATCACCCCACGTGGCTTTTAAATAGGAAACTCTTCGCATAGCACGTTCTTCCTCTGTTAAACAAAACCATGCATTGAAATATATTGCATTAGACGAATATAGTTTGAATACTATGAATAGTTTAAGATTGTACGAACATTATCACGATGATAATGTCGGGTCAATTTCATGACAATTAATTTGCGAATAAATAAAGTCAATAATTTATTTTTGTTATAGGTAGGTAATGTGTAAAAGTTTTAAATATTATACATAGCAAAATCTATACATCTGTTAGTAAGTTTATTTTAAATTTACTCAAGAATCACTGAACTGTTTTACAAGATTTTTTATAGAGATAGTTATATTCTGTGACTAAGTTTTACTAAAGATATCTTATCTAAGTCATTAAATATTTAAGAGAGGTATAAAAATGCAATAAATAATTTTGGAAAATACGAATTGTCATGTGAGAATAGCATTAATTTAGTAAATGATGAGATAATTAAAGTAAATATTTCAAAATCTTACTAACCGCCGAGTTGTGCATCTTTCTTCTGTCTTCTCGTCACCAAATCATCAGCAAATCCTGTGAAAAAATTGTTATAAAATTAATATTCATCATCCTAATACAATTTCAAACTAAACAGCGATCGAATACAACAACAGTTATTCGGCATTAGTGACACGACACACCTAAAAGTCCGCAGAGATTATATCCGATGACGTCACTAATCTCTGAGAACTTCAAAAGCATACAACATTCCGTAAATACGTGTGTTAGGTAAAGATATTATTATGTTAGATCGCTGCCTCCCATCACTTGAAGCTTTGTTAGGCTTCACGCGCCTCCAAGTATTTTGTTGTTAGTAAATTATGTATTGCAATGTAAATCGTGTTGAATAATTGATATGTCATTATTCCGAACATTAATTAAGACCAGTTAACGTTCTAATAACAAAAGCTACTTAACTAAAGTGACAAATATATATTATATGGATTTAATACAAAGTTTCTGTTTTCATTACAACTGATCAAATATATATATATATATATATATATATATAGATAAAATTGTTATCGATTAATTGAAACATAAGTTCCATTATTACGAATGAACCGATAATGTGAAGGTACCGATAATATGAAATATAAGGACAAAACAATAATTATAATTTACTATTCGTACTGGCTTTTTAAAAATCCAACTTCCGTAAGTGATGTGATGAATAGCAAAACAATTCTTAAAAGGTATATACATCCTTTAAAGTTATATATAACATAAACAGTTTTTATTTATTGTTTCTATTTTTGTGTTTATTGTTTCGTCACACTGCCGGCGGATCGGGACGCCGATTCACTATACAAGAGGTAGCTCACGGCTCGCGTCGACGCGATGTCTTCTGTAGAAACATCACCTTGGCGTCCCAACCTGCCCGCTGTGTGTTGCAACCATTAGAGCGCGTGTAGCGTTAGCAGCGTTAACGGAGTATACCCTATCGTATTATAATTAGTGAGGTTAGTTGTAACAGGATAATTGAAGCGTAAGCGATATTGGAAACATTCGGGAAGAGGGGGTCGTGCGTCGAGAGGGACCTGAGTCGGCGGGCGTGCTGGGCGTGGGCGAGGGGGACGCGGACGTCGACGCGGACGGCGGCGCCAGGCTCAGCTGCGTAGGCCGCTGGGGTCCGACCCCGGCCCCGGGCAGCGACACACGGTTCATCGCTTCCATTTGCTCTCTGTTCAGGCCCATACGTCTCTTCGCGTGACTGCCATCTTGGACCGGTAATTGTGCCATTAGACGCCGTACGGACCAAGCTTAGTGAACTAGTTCGCGACTATTCATGACTATACGAGTATAATCCACGCAAATTGCTAATACGCTTGAACCATGTCAAATTAACCTACACATCATCCGCAAGTAAAGAGTACGAGCTAACAAAACAATTCTAACAGTCAATTTAATTCATCAATTACTTCTTGAATTATTAATGTAAATAAATAAAGTCATCTTATCAAAACACCAATAATCCTAGTGTCGCCTATTGAGTGCTTAATATCACTAAATTGCGTCACCAAAATGACAGCAAAGCGCATTTGCAATTAGCGGGTTTCATAGGTGCGTGTGCGTGGACCAGTGTGCCGTGTTCTCTTTTGTACGCAAACCAAGCTATCTTATGCCTGTATCACAATAATTTCCATGATTGCAGGTATGTTTCAAAGCATTTCTAAGCAAAAACTTTTAAAATCTCTTTTACCGACAAATACAGTCTTTAATTAAATAAAAGTTTAACGCTAGAACATTAAAGCTGAAGCAAATAACCAAATCCATGTCACGTATTACGAGAAAACACAGCACTTAATGATGAGAAAAGTTGGGTAACCGTTCTTACATTTAACAGTTATCAAACTTTCAAATATTCAAATAAAACCAAGCAAAAGGGAAGACAAAATATCAAAATGGATTCATAGATGCGTGATTTATATGAAAATTAAGATGGAACTATGAGGGCTAATTAATTTGGATAAGTGTTGTTTGTTGGAAGTTTGAATGGAATGAAACAGATATTAACCTGTGGCATGATGTCTTCTAATAGGTAATCCTTCACTGCCGGTACTGTTTGACCTTGTTCGCATTTGAACCTTTTCCGTTTCTGAAAGTAATCAATGCATTTGTAGCAAACAATTTTAAACATTTAGATAACATAGAGTTTTAGGTGAATAACTGACATTCTATAAATATTATACATTATTCTTATACTTCAATTGCTTTAACGGCTGTTATTCTGATTTCTATCAGTATTTAGTGTTATTTAGATGAACCTAATTTAAAAGAAGACATAGTAAGTAATATGTAAACAATATTACTGTCCGAGAATATTTTAATTGGCAACCGTTAAAAATAGCTTTTTACTAAACAATCTTCAAAAATTGTAATAGAAATAAGGAAGTATAAAGTTAGTATTTGCAAGAAGTTCATCTTTCTAAGACTAAACACTAATCGTATTATTTCTGCTATTGGTTCTTCGGAGCTTTGAATCTTTAAATATTTTGTCTGGTTTATGTGAAAATTGTTTTTTTTTCTTTATTGGAACGTCGTCATCTTCTTTCTCTGTGCAAATGAGATCCTCATAAGAAACTAATAAAGTTTTGGCATGGTGGATCCAACAGTGGGATAGTAGACTTATAGTAACGTTTAGTACCTGATGAGATGAGAAAAAATCTTATCGAAATAAATAGTTAATTACCGGGCATATATCCTTCTGGTGGCGGACAATGCAAATGTTTGCTGCCGGTGATCATCAATTGGTTTCCTGATAAACTACCACCGAGGGGTGCTTCAAGCTCCAATTCTAAAAACCCATAAATAGCATTGGATGACATTCTCTTCTAAGAGAAAGAGACGATGCGATTGCATAACATACTAAATAGATAAACAATTATGACCGTCTCCTATTTTATTTAACAACATACAACAGTAGATATAAGGCGATAGATTATTTCACGACAACCAAGAAAATTTCACTAATATACGGTAATGGTGTAAGCGGTAGAGTCCAAGTAAACTACGAAAGATCACGTATATATATAGAGAACAGTTTTTCTCATAATCTATTACGGTCATGAATACAAGTTTTTAAACTTGTCTTTTTTTGTTATTAAGCTTCAATGTTTCTACAAAATAGCGGTCCTTTGATAGAGATTTCGATAGTTTTTGTGACATTTCAGAATTCCGTATTCAATATACTTCACGCTTCACTTGTGTACAATAATGGGTTCAACGCACAAAGGACGGATTGGAACGCCAACGGGATGCCAGCGCGATGTGAGCAGTCATAACATACTAGTTAGTATAGAACACGTCGTATAGAGCAGTAGAGCTTGGCTCGCGTCGCCACTATGTTGTTTATAATAGCATCGTACCGACATTCCGCCGCCATCCCGTACTGCCTGCTGTTTGCGGAAACCTTATGGCATATGGATCCGCCCGCTGTGTGTTGACCATACATCTTACTGAATAAAGTAAAACGCCACCACAATTTCAAATCATATAGGGTTAAGTACTGCAAGTTATTGAATTACAAACAAGGACTACCATGATATGATGACAAACCAGAATCACGTTGTTAACTCATGCAAGATTAAGGTATGTATGAAATAAAAGAGTGAGATGTCCGCCAAAGATCGGTTTGCTATGGATGTGTAGAACGTTCTGTCTATCGCACTGCATTAGACAAAGCTATCTATACACAGTCGACTATTTCGGTCTTCTTCCTGACGTGTCTAAAAAATCGGGTACTTAATGTACCTTGTTGCGGTTGTACGTCGAGCGAGCGAGCTTCTCTGCGAGTTGCTCTTGTTTCAAACTCCTTGCGCCTGAGCGCCACGCTCGGCTCCAGCCTCGTGGTCGAGAGCCTCGCCAACTCGCTACGAGCGACCTCCGTCCGGCGGTCCCCGCCGCCGCGAGCCTCTTCCAGCTGACGCGTCCGCGCCGTCACCAGCTGTAGCTCAGGCGCTGGGTATCTGTCGCACCATACAAATAATACATTTGAGTCATCTAAAATCAAACCTCGTTCCGCTTTTGGAGAAAAAGTTTTGATGTCTATGACTTCGTTTTTCGTCACAAAAACTCTTCACGCACTAACAACTACCTGAGTAGGTAATTTGTGCCTAAAAACTTAATTTCAAAATCCTCTACATTTTAAACCAATCAATAACACATTATCAGCCATATTTCAATTTGATGTGACGGCGTTGGATTCTAGACGACTCATCATTTATATAAGCTAGCGTTCGCACACTGGTCGATATTAGAGCGTAATCAGTATTGAAAATTTGATGACAAAAAAAAAACTGTTTGCAAAATGTATTGATAAAACCGATAACAGTACTAAAGTTCGAGTCAATAATTACTAAACAGTCAAAATAAAGATTATCAATCGATATTAGCAAATAAAGAAGAAAGAGCTCTTACACGTCTTCTCATCATTACCTATTTGTATACAGGTTATTTTACAATATAAAAATGGAACTGAACATGGAATGTAAATATACTGAAGGGAGCTTCTATATGAGATTACGCCAATTTGAACGCAATCACTGAAAAAATATATTTACTAATCATAAATAAATTTACTACTTCTGTCGTTATAATAGATAGCAAGAAATTTAAAGTCCGTGAGATGGAATAATAACTAGAAGTGTTATTTTTTTTACTGGCATTTATTAAAAAAAATCCTTTTGCTAATAATAAAGGTATATAAAATAAGTAGCTTACTTGTTATCTGGGTTAGTTGACGTTTGATCTATATTGATCTCCTTCACCTCCGCGGTAGAACCGTTGCTCACTGTACCGAAATTATTTCTCTGAATAGTCGGAGTTCCCGTCTCCTGTATCTTTGACAATGTCGCCACAAACTGGCTCTTGTCCTGTTTCATTCTCTTGTCATTATGTAAACCGTTAACTTCCCCGTAACTGCTATACGTTCCGCTGTCAAAGCTTGCGCATTCCTCTTTCTTCTGCTCTTGTTGTTGGGGGGGAGGAGAGGCAGCGAGAGGTGGGGATCCAGCGGGAGGGGGCCATGCTGGTTTTTGTAATTTCTGCGGCCTTGCGTAAAATTCCTTCTGTTTTATCGGAGGTGGAACGTCTGGCGTGACCCAGCCGGTCGGCTGGCTCGGACGACGCAAGAAGGCTTCCTTTTGTTCCAAACTCTTTCGTATTCGCGATAATATAATCGAGTCGTCCAGTTCTCGGCCGGTAAGCGTCGAGTTCGAGTCGAATGATCCGAGACTGTCCTTGCTTTCTGCCGCAGACGATGGTAATGAAGTGTCGGATTCCCGTCTCCTGTAACGGAAATAATATATAATACTTTATATTTTAAACTCATTCAAATTAAAATCATATTATAAGATCATCTAAAAATTATAATTATGTACATGAGTTTTCAAATCAATTTTTTTGTTCAAATTACTTGTTTTTTCAAATACATTGGAACAAAGTTATTAGTATTATTACCCATCATTCAATAGATAATGCGGTGTCCCTGGTAATCTTCCTCCTTCATATCTGGAGGGCGGTAAAGAGGCTACACTGGCATATTCAGGGTCCTCTCTATGTCTGAGAGGCGCCTGTGGAGCCGGAAGAGCAGCTCTAGGTCTTCGGTACGCGTCAAATAGTCGCGATTCGTGCTCCGTAATTGGTGCAGGCATTTCTATAATCCGCTGATTCGTTTCTGGGTTGTAAGCGGCTTCGCTGAAATACTAAAAGGAAAAAATCGATTGTGTGTTGTTTATTGGAGCGACTGCATCTTATAACGTTCTAATAACGATTGTTCTAATTTGTATCCCAATGTCCAAATAAATATCCCAAAATAAGTAAAACGAATTTCACTGCTTTTTCAACTGTATAGAATAGAAGTTATTTTAAATATCAAGTATTCGAACGGATATTTATGTACATATTTGCATGTCGTATCACATAATAGCATAGATAAATAATAGTTTGAATCAATGTCACAGTTTAATAATTTTACGACTGAAAGTTTACGACAAATTCCTTATAATTAGTTCATTTAGTGATATTTTGTATAGTAATAGTTGCGTGACATAACGTAGTATTTCTATTTTAAACAAGGTTTCCAATCAAAGACATCTCATACTAGCATGTCACATATGTACATTGGCATCAATATCTTAAATAATATAATACGTTAATCAATGTGACAAAAAATCAAAACCAGTCAAATTTCTATAGTGTCTTATAATTTTCTATACCTATTATTTGAAAAGATTTACTTTTATAACAAATTTATTTATAACAAAAATTATAAACTGGCATTATTTCGAAATGGTGGTTGCATTTAGGTTCTAGCTGTTATCAACATGGGTGATAACACCTTCTTATGGACGTAGAAGACCCAAAGAAAATTAAGGGACATTGAGACGGCGCATGGGAAAATTAAAAATATAATCTCAAAAAGCAAAAAGCTTCAGATGGCTTTGAGAAAAAAAAACATTTTCTCAAAATAGGTGCTGAGCAAAATAGGGTTGAGTAGCTGTGGCGTAGGTTGACAGTGTATTGGTTATCAGTGTCGAAATGCATTATATTATAATAAGTTACCCGTTGCAGTAGGTCGTGATCTCTCGGCACGACAGTAAGCCTGAGCACACGTGGTTCCCGCTGCGCGAGTTGCACAACCCTCGCGTAGGGCGCCCGGGAGCGGCCGCACGCGACCGGTTCCCCGTTGACGGCGAGGACGCGGTCGCCGGCGCGCAGGCCCGCCGCTGCCGCCGGCCCGCCAGGCCTCACAGACCTTACGAAGATTGTGTCCATTGGAGCGCCGACGGCGCCCACCGCCAAATGGCGCGCATCCTCATATAACTCCTGTTCAAGTATTAGGGGCCGTCAATTATTAAGTTAGCAATATTCTGGACATTTTTAACCCCCTTTGCCTTGTCAGCAATAAATTTACGTAAGCATTAAATTAATAAGTCAATAATGGTTACGCAATCACCATTAAATGTCATCAAAAATAAGCAGACTCCCCACCCTCATTTGTGCATGGCCTCTTGGATAAATATACTTAGTTTTTAAAAGTAGCTCCGTCGGTGTTGATATTAGAAATGGATTCAGAGAGAAACTATGTTATTTTTAATCAACCGTTGAAGATAGGTGTGCTATCACAAAGTTTTTTCTAGGATTTTTGAAGAACTATAATTATTTTGAGAAAAGTATCATTTAATGTACGCCATGAAATTTGATTGTTTGGCGACTTGGTTACAAAATACTGATTCTTCTACATGAACAAAACTTTATTCACAAGGTTTATACATAGCCTTCTTTTAAAGTATCTTACTTTTTTGTACTCTAATATTATAAACATTTGAAATCGAATTTCGTTGTAATATTATCGTTGTAGTATCATACTTTACAAAATTAAATCCTACAAAATAAATTATTTTCATTAACAGATTTTCGTTATCCCGATGTTCAACAATTTGTCATCTACTCCAAAACTCTGATCCAAGTTATTTTCAAGAGATATTAGTGAAGATATTTTAAAACTTTATATTTATTTTTAAATATCAGTTTTAGATAATGGGTTGCCGCTGATGTTTCGTTACGGCCATATTTCAAGTGTCGTAGATTGTTTCTTTTATGGAAAGTATGGAGGGAAAGGATTTATGCCGGTCGCAGAAGATAGTGGTCTTGTTTGTTATTATAACAAAAGACTTACTTATAGCTATAAGTATAGCAGAAAGAAACTATATTGACGTATTTATAGTACGATAGTTATGCTTTTCCTAGTACTCACTTACCTTCCTAACTATCACTTCAAGTTGATAATATATCGCCAAGCGTAAAATTGATTTACCGGAAACATATATCGATCAAAATGAAACTTTGCATATAGATTAAACTTCAATTTCTCAATTTACCTGGATACATACTTAATTTTTTTTTGTAATGGGACATTTATATTTCACAATATAATATTTAGTATATTTATAAAAATAGTTATAATATAATTGATTTTTTATAGGTACCTGTAGCGACTCTGGGGGGTAAACAACTAGATGCCTGAGGGTAAATCCAAAGCCGTGGCGTGCGTCCGGCCGCTGGATGACGATGGTGCGTGGAGCGGCGCAGTGCGAAGCACTCGGTAACGCTATTGACGTTGCCGCAGGGAGAGCCAGTTGTTGAGCGTGAACAGGCGGCTGGGGCTGTTGACAATAACAACTTTACCTTTAATATTATTCATTACAATTTTAATCTCGGTAAAGTGAATGTACAATCTAAAAACAATGGCCAATGTTAATAAAAAATTCCACTAATTGTCGTCACCATTGCAACTTTTTTGAAGGGTCCCATATCGTAGGAAGAAGGGTATTTTTTACAATGAAGATAAACTAACATTACTTGTCATATACAGTTGTGAACGCTCAACGATAACAAACCGGTAGAAGTTATTGATGGATGGAGGCGGGTTCGAGCCCACCTATTCAAATTAAAAATTACCCTGAGCTTTCGGCGAAGCAAAACACCGTGAGAAAACCACAACATGGAGGTAGGTCATTTTCTAATAATGCCCGCGTGGCTAGCTACCACCCACAATGTTGAAGACTTGTCGCCAAATACCAATAGGTGTGTTCCGGCAGCATTACTTAAAGAACCAGTTCCTGTAGACTTAGTGTGTTTTCCATCCTGGACCTACAGCGTTATTTAACATCAGGTGAGATTGTGGTCAAATAACTGAGCCTATACCGTGTATATTTTTTTCTTTCTAAAAGTAAATTATTGCAGCGCGTAAATATGTCAATTCGAACATTTACGTCCTTTGTTATCTATAACATTTCTGATATGACTTTATAAATGACAGATATCATTAACAGGTGAAAAACAAGAAACTCCAGACATAGGGGCTCAGAAAGAATCATATGTTGCAATAATATTTATCAAGCTTATTTTACTTAACGAGAAAGCTTTCCTCGTATGCGAGAATTTCAAACACTAGTTCGTTACGTTGACCGGCTTTCATCCCACGCGATGTCACCCGTCGCGTCTGACGGAACGACACCCAGTCTAACGATAAGGTGCGAAATGCAACCTAATCCCGGGAAAGATCGACGCTAACAACCATATTCAAAACGAAGTATCATTTCCGCTGAAGTCGCAAATAATAATGATAGATAAATTTTTATTTGTTATCGTTCTTAAAATACTCACTGTATGTTTTATTTTAAAGTATCTATATTTTATTATGAAATACTACTATAAATATAGTATTATTGTGAGTGATTCGGTCAACTCAAATTAATCTCTTGGTGCACAAGGACAAAAAAAAGGATTTTTAACAAATATTGTACTTGACATTTTAGAAAAACGTACACTTAGAACAAAGCTCACACGTGCGATGAGTTAGCATTGCAAAAGAAACCTTTGAACTGACCGCATCACGTACGTGTATCGGGTTTCATATCGAGCCGCGAATGCGTTAGTCAGGCGCTGCCAGATTTTCTGTCCACGCTGTCCCTCCTTCCGGCTTTGTAAGGCTACTTTACTATGAAACGTCTTCAACCGTATCACTTTACCGCGGTTTGTTGGGTTCATTTCATATTTTTGTTTACAAATCAAAGTTTGTAATAAGAGCAGTGAAATAATTAACCACTTCACTTGATGTTAAGGACAAACTAAGAACATTTGCAAGAAATAAGGATATGTATGTATGCTCCTACGTGAAGTGTATGTTCAATAATATTTATTTAAAGTATCGCAATGAAACTCGACCATACTAATAAGCGTATATTTCCGGAATTAATGTAACAGCTTTAAACTACTAACTGTAGAAATATTAATACACTTTTTTTTTCTAACTAGCTAATACTGCTGACCGTAAGGGCCTTTACAACTTCACCGTGGCTTTGTGGGTGAGTGAGCTGCAAAAAGGTAACTAGCACAAGGCTTACCAAAGTAGTACGAATCTCGGCTTAGCCGTTACCTGAGTGTAATACACAATTATCCACATAAATGACACTATGGAGAAAGCTAATTAAGCAATTGAATATACACGCATTATAGAATATTAATATTCAGTCGAATGTTCGGCAAACTTTAACCGAAACGAACATTCGGCATACTTGATTTTAATACTGACAATGAACCTTTTTTTACGGAAAGCGCGTAAATTGACATTCACCTTCCCGTACGCTACCCCGATTACGCAAATTAAATTATTATTGCATCAAATAATACAGATTAAAACTAAACCAAGTGCGCGGTTTGGTTTAATGAAATACCTCCCACTTTAAACTTTTCACAATACTGAATATATGCCACATTCTATATTCATATATAGAAATCACGCTATATTATAAACAGCTTAGTAGAGTGAAAACCGAGTATTCGTTAATTTAGCCGAATACGAATATTCGCTAAAGCTGCTGAATACGAAATATGAAACGAATATTCGGCTATCTCCAACATATACCGATTGGTCCGAATCAGCTTGAATAATCGTGCGATATGATGATAGCGATTAAACTAGACAAGATTAATTCATAGCTCCGTGAAATAAATTCATTTATGTAATTTATATTAATTAAACAACAACTAACATCTACATCGTCTTTATAGCTTTAATGAAAGAGAAGGTAAGGAGTAATTAAGAGTATTTAAAGGTATGCGTATAGTAAACAGCATGCATGCTATGTGGCAATTGTTACCAAATAAAGAATTATACTACAAGATTTAAAATTGTTAACTAAAATAAAAAAGAAAAATACATAGACAACTGTACCTATCAATAATCGGCTTGTGTTCGATTATAAGATGTCCGAATATTTCACCTTAACATAAATAATATCTAGGAATCTATTAATACAATTTACGATATAATATAAAGTAAAGGCAAAATTGTACCCATTGATTGTTGTAAGATCAATTTGCACTTAGTGGTAAGTAAAAACGTTGAAAGCAACTTAACATCGGATATCGAGCGTTATGCTTTTAAGAATCGTTCGAGTTACCAGTTTTCTTTCAAATAAAATTGTAATAATGATAAAAAATAAATTATAAAATTTATATACATATTTGTGCATGTTGTAAATGAATTAACGAGCTTATATTACAAAACGTATAACTTTTACTTTACAAAAATAATTCAGTAATAAGTTTCACGTTGCTATCATTAAAAAAAATTATTTATTAAATAAAAATACACTTAATAAATGTTGTAAACTTTCAATTACTTTCCATACTAAGACATTTATCAGAAATCTGATGATAATTTAAGTAATTTAGGTTAAAAACGTGAGATTGGGTTTTTTGTGATAAGGGAGCGTTCAAATCTCCAAAAATTGCGTTACGTAATACTTGAACGCTACTTAATAGATTAAGAATTTGAAAATATAAGAGCAACTGAATAAGAAACTACGTCTATTATTATTTTTTGAGTAATAAAGCACTTAAAATACATTTACGTTCACGACCTAAAAATAGAAAGGGGACTTCAGTCATTCGGAATATTTCGCTGATATTTACGATGGAAACTAGCAAAATTAATGTCACGTGACAACCCTATCCCAGCAGGTTGCTCGTAAATATTTATTGCTCACTATTCCGCGGTGTAAATATTTACGACTGCTAAATGTCCCGGTATTAATAACTGTAGCAGCCGCATCGGCCCGTGCGCGCGTTGTTTTTAGTTGGAAAGGACTAAGGGCGTGGTGTTCATAAGCGAAAAGATCAACGTCCAAGACCATAGAAGTGTTTGTTTTTTATATATATAAACTATCCAAAAACTATTGATCAGAAGGGCCTTGACAGCTACACTGGGCTCTGAGACGAGTGCTTAAGGCTCTACGCCTAAAAATGGTAGTCAACGCAAGGACACCAAAATGATACAAACCACGGCCTGAGCTGTTACCCGTGTTAAAAATTCTGCGGAATTTACCCTGATGGTTAAGAAACCTACGAGAAAATGGACCTTTACAGAACCCGTATATGGTGCTTGCGTGTAGTGAGCACATTTGTGTGTGCAGTATGATGCGTGTGATGCAAATGCATACGCTGACGGCGGCTACAAGAGCTTCCCCAGATGAGCATCAGAGCACATCTTGTGCAACTTCCGGAGAGGTACTTGGGAGTGTGTGCGGGAGCAAAATTAGCCGCCTGTCCTCGCAGAGAAGTGTTTAGGTATCGCCTGATAACACCGTACACTTGACGGAAGAGTAAAACGAATGTAAATTCTATTATCTTAAGAATGCAATTTAGTAAAATACTATTTTTATTGTTTTAATAGTATTCTTTCAGTAAAAACAGTCACGAATGCATTTTAGATGAAAATGGCATTTAATAATTCCTCACTCATAAATTATAATATAACTACATTTGTTAGTCCAAAGAAATATGTGGAACCGTTAGCACTAATCATCGGCGATTAAACAGGACAGTGAAGTCACCTTTGAAATAAATTAACAAACTCTACCATTTCTAGACGTGAAACGTTTTTATGAGCAGTTAAAATGTAAAATTACTATAATAAAACTTGTAAAATTTATTGGTTATTTTAATGAACTAATTAATTAGAATCGAATTATAGTAGTATATTTTGAGTGATGATTGATAACTTCATGGGTTAAATTATTTTGACATCATTGAAGATTATATGGCTTATTTTGAAAAGCGAAGTCCGTAAATGTTATGTTTATATGCAACGGTCGCCAATATATTGAGTGTATGTTAAATGTATTATTGAATGAAGCTAATACAAAATCGAAAGTAAGTTAGCTGAAATTGGACAATACTAACGAAGTGAAATTAGACACTATGTCAGACCAGGCTTCCGCTAGAGGTTTTTTGGGTTTATAAGCCTCGATGAGAGTCCATCCTCCAACCGCAAAGGCGTCCACTGCTGGACTCGGTCTCACTCAAAGATAAGGGGGGAATTGCCTTAACCGACACGCTTGGGAAGCGGGTTGGCAATCGCAGTAGGTGTTTGTGGTCCTCAGAGGATGCTGCTGCCCATCCCCTGGTTTATCTCTTAGTCGCCTTTTACGACACCCACGGGTAGATATGGGGTGTTACTAAGCCGGCACCACACAGCTGTTTATAATAACTGTTAATAATGTGTAACTGTTTATAATAACGATAAACTTCTAACTAATAACGTTAGGCGTATTTCAATAATTACGTATTGTCAATTACCATTAATCATTGTGGTTATTTTTGTTTTTAAAATTATAAAAAAATAACATTTAACCATTGAAACGTCTAGGTATATTTGAATTGAATTAGCGACGCGGTGCTTGCCCCCATCCCAAATGCAGCGGACGGCCCCGGGGGGTTTTAGTGGGTATTTCCGGGCGACTCTCGCCCGGGTGAGTCCCACACTGGCGCGGAGCTCGTCACTCCGTGCCCCCTTATCTATTGTATTGGGGGACTCTGATCCCTCAAATACAATAGATAAGGGTAGTGCGTAAATGCATTTCTCCTCGTCAAAAAAAAAAAAGGTATATTTGAATTATCACAATATACCAGGAGGAAGAATTTATGTTTAATTTCTATAATTCTTGAAGCGATGATGTCGCAGTGTATAGTGCGGCCGGATTTCGCGTCAATGGTTTCGGTGAAGGAAAACATCGTGAGGAAACCATATCATGCTGGTAGGGCATTTTTCTGATAATACCCGCCTTTGTAGCTACCTAAGCTAGTTTTACTTAAGTTTGAAAACCTGTCGCCAAATACCAATAGGTAGGTGTGTTCCGGCAGCATCACTTGAGAACCAGTTAGTGTGTATACTATCCACGTTGTCACTTAACATCAGGTGGAATTGTGTTGAAACCACTGAGCATATACTGTGTAACAAAAAATAATTTCACCGAGAAAGATTGTTGTATTAAACTTGCAAGTCAATAATCTCAATCAAAAGCCGGAGTCGCTAAAAGAAAAATTGTATTCTGTAAAATGATAATAAAAAAAATACTAGACCCTAAGAAAGCGCTTATGTACGACAAAACACTATCACCGGTTCGGAAAACAACCCAGTCGAGAGGAGCTATATAATAGTTAATTAGATTGATATCTCGCTGTACCTTTGTTTATTACATAGTTTTGACAAAAGAAGACAAAGATATCCTAAAATAAGTTATCGAAAAAGAACAAGACGTGTAATCATTTCGAATAGCAGTTTCATACACATTTAAGGTTATTTACTATATATGTACATTTATTTAAAAAAATATGACTCATAGTTTCCATTCGCTGATCGTTTACATAATAGTATGGCGCTGGACGCGTCCATTGTATATAAACGTATCTTAATATAGTTATTATGCAATGAAATGATAATTAATTACATCAACAAAACGTTAATGCAGTTAAAGTAATCTTAAATGGTACAGGCTTTTTTTGTCTTACAAATTACGTTTTTCTTTATGATAGTGTTAATTCCTACGCTATTTTACTAAGAGCGTCACTATCCTGTTATAAAAAAAAAACTCCGTTTGTCGGACCGTTACTGAGTTTATAAGTTGTGAAACAGTATTTAATCCTAAACGTATTATCTGAACAAATGTCAGTATAAAATAATATATTACATTAGGTAATATATTTAAAAAAATATGATAATAATAGAAAATAAATCTATAAAAACGATTAATGGACACATCCTCTTACAATGTTAAAATCTAAATAATTTAAAAAAGGCAAACGGAGCTACAGGACATTTGTGTTTGTTTGTTTGTGTATTTCGATTTTATAATGGTACTTCTTAATAAGCAAAAAAATCTTTTATATTTCTAGGCTTGAAGGGACATCTTAGCAGGTCGGTATGAGAGATGACCAATGGATTCTAGCACCGACGCTCACCATTATATTTGATCTATATCGCACTTACCACAAGGTGTTCGACAGTCATTCTGCCGATAAAAAAATAACAAATAACTATCATCGTTCTTAGAAATGTATGTTATTATTCGAAATTCATTTGCATTTATACAAAATAATACCCATTTATATGTAGCAATTATTGGAATAATGTTTATTTACTCGACATTTAGACTATATAAATAACATTTCAATACTAGTGACATCATTGATCGGCTCAGTGAAGCAATTTAAGGTTAAATGCGTCACATAATAACGAAAAGACCAAAAACGGTTATTAAAATCGTGTATCAAGTGTATAAATTCGTGAATGAAACGTCGAACCCCGAGATAAAATCAGTTCCGTCCAATTAACGTTCAAAGTAAATCAGGGCACATTTTGAGGTCGGACCTTAACGAGACGACGGGTTCAGTTCGAAAGTATCGGGTAATTAAGTAAGGTCGGTCGTATTAAACAATGTGACGATATATCTCTTTACTGGTATCGGATCGCGGAGGTCACTGCTGGACTAACTCGATGGCCTTAAATGGCAGTAGCGACAGATGTGTGGGCGCGGTGGCGACGCGCTGCCTGCCGGGTTTTACTACACTCTATACTAATATACGGCATTACTTTTTTATTTTACGAGCTCAGCAAACAGCTGTTTTTCATCTAACATCAAATAAAATACAGTACCAAAAGGATGGCGATGAGATGGGAATACATCTACCACGGCTAATACCTTTAGGTAGCTCTGCAGATAGACTTGCTAATTCTGAAATGCGACACGTCGAAATATGTCAGTTACTATCGGACAGTTTTTTATTATGTTAGGTACATATAATTCAATGTGTGGAGATGTAAAAAAAATTCTATTTATGGTACATTATAATCGAACAACAAGTATAATTCCTATACAATGGCAATCTTCAAAATGATTCTACAGACTAACAAGTCAAACTGAATAGTTAGATGAATGATCGATATATATACAAAATATAAAAGTAATGATGTACAAAATTGTGTACAAACATTTGAAGATTTAAAGTCGCCTATATTTAAATCGTATATTGGAAGTAATTTAGTTTGGAACTCTTTAAAGTTTTTTTTTTAATCTTTATTTTTATAGAGAGTGTGTTCAATACACATATAAAGGCTATATTAATTTAAAACAACTGAAATAGTGACTAGGGAAAAAAAATTCTCGCCCTAATACCGACGGTCCACAAAATCATAAATCAATTTGGCTTCTTTAATAAATTGCACAAGTCAACGTCATAATTAATTCTAAATATTATCTTTAAAGTTATCACTGTTAATGTAAAATTATTTATTACCTCTTCTTTGCTTTCTAAAACAATCATGCGCAAATTTCGGATAATTTTTTTTAGTGTGTTATACATGTCACGTACTGAATGATTAAATACAACGAGAAACGTGATATTTTTATATTTCTTTCGGATCGAAAAATAACTAAACATATTTATTTATGGTGTTATACGTTTCCAAGGTAATATAATTTTTGTTATTATAGTATTAGTAAAATAGTTGAAAAAAATTAGTCTGTCAAAATATTAACGGAGTATAAATAATGATTCTTTAACCGTTCACAAGCACACAATAATCCGTTAAAGTTATCTCGAAAACATACAATTACATATAATGTGATACAAGTTTACGTGCGGTGATCAAAATTAAAACACAATTATTGTTGAAAATTTGAAGAAAAAATTATATCCGATTTTTTATTAATCGATAGGATTAAAGTTTGATGCCATACCAGCTACTAAGCCGATTAATAAACCGATTAATAATAAACGAAGAAAACCGATTTATAAACAGTGTTGAAAAATGTCTAGAATCTTGCTTATTTATATAGAGATTAGTTTTTAATTTACTCTATCTGATTACAAAAAGCAAATTCGGAATATATCTACAGCGCAGACATGAAACGGTACAACAGTTTTACGGGTAAGTGCCTGAATTTATGAGAAATATTTTTACTTTATTTTAGCACAAAAAAAGTTACGGGTTCCATATAAAAAATTAAAACGCAGTGAAGAATAAATGTGACGCGGGCGCAGCCGCGGGGCACACAGCTATTCTTATACAAAAGGAATAATTAAACAGTAATATATCTTTAATAGGTTTTCGTCAATAAAAGTTTTAAACCTGTGTTAATAATAATAAACTCCGTTAAACTATTGGAATAACACAGAATTGTATAAAATAATGAATTAAAATATCCGTGACTATATACAAGATTTGCCTGAGGGGTTATATATATCTTTTCATTTTATCTTAATATCATCTTAAAAATATTAATTTCGCTTTAATGTTTTTTTTTAATCATATGCGTTCCCCTGAGGTCACGATAAAAGTCACGATGTATATTTATATTTTTTTAAATAAGTTTTTTCGGTTTATTTTAATAATATTAAACAAAACGATATAACTTATCATCAATGCGACTGTTATATCTAAATAAAGAAGAATATTTATTGACATTTTATTTTTGCCTTGACATATAAGAAATTATAACGGAAGTTTCTCGATGTGTTAAGGTAACGCGACCCGTGACTAACCGAATTCATACTTAAGTTCAATCCGAGAACAAAAGTATTACAACGTTTTGCAGAATGAATCAGGCGAGAAAATATTGAACTTATCTAGTTAGGTACTGATAAGATCCGGTGTGAAAAGTAAAAGAATTTAGACCTAGAAACTTTTTTGTAACTTCTATAGAACTGTTCTTATATCTTTTACATAAATAAATCAGTTTGTTTTTCATTTTGAATTTACAGATGTCTGAGTATTAGGAATTTTAAAACTGTCTGAGCAATGTTTTTGTCTGGCATACCTATTATTTGTACATCAAACCCATAACACAATTCTCAGGGATACAAAACTACGCTTACTTGGTTTCAGTTCGTACTGCGGAACTTTTGATGTTGGTTATAAATAACTAAAGTGCTACAGTGCCCATTTAAAATCAATTGGACAGCATGTCTGCTAGCTGCTTCATAAAATAAAGAGTCGTTCATGTACTACGTAAGCGAAATTTTACATTTTTTTTACTCTCCCCTCATACTTGTCAGGAATAGTAACCGAAGCTCTCCTTTCTCCCTCATGATAACAAGAGTAATAGCATAATAGTCATGCCGGAGTAGGAGACCGGAGCCCCTTCCGTGACCCGTGACAGTTCTTCACGCGGCTTGATGAGCCTAGTATTCGCAAACTGTATTTTTTGACAGGAGTGACATCGTGAATCGCAACACTTTCAAATATTCGCTTTTCTCCATAATTAAAAAAAAGTAAACATTGCTTATGTACCTAATCATCATTCGGAAGAATAAACAAACGTTTAACTTGAACCGTGAACGGCCTCTAACATACCGTAATATTAAAATGTAATTAATAGTAATATGTAGTTTTAATTAAACGTCTAAACGAATTATAATTATATCATTAGTATATGCACGTGCTCAAAAGTATTTCATTGCATACGCTTAACTTAGCTAACGAGTCGGAGAGATAGTTTGAAATGTTGCTCACTTCCTGATATTAAATCAATCACGGTAATGCGCCGGTGATTATGTCAACATAACTATAACTGATTAGCGTCGTGCAAACGATAAATACTTATGTAAGTTTGTGTGTGTGCACGCTAAGCAAATACTAGTGCATAAACTATACGTTAGGATATACACTAGCGCATTAGAGCTCCGAGATCCGCGAAATGCAAATGTAATCCATTTTTGTTTAACTTTCATAACTTGATTAAAAATGTGATTTATTTACATTATCAAAATACTTCCATAGAAAAATGCATAATTATAACCTTTGATAAAATAATAAATAACCTTTATTATCAAGTTATTTAAATAAACGGTTTTATTTAATAATTTAAATTAACCAAATAATTTAACGTATATCTTTCGTGTAACTTCAAAATAAAAAAAATATAAATCGGAACAAAGTTTAATTTGAACTAAATAAAGTTTAATAACGACGTTTTTGTATGTAACTAATTTTGCTATTGGCTAAAAATCCTATAGAAAATAATGATGCGAAGGAGTAATATTTTTTGCGTAAAAAGCGGGGATACCATAAAACACACAAAGATGCAGGCATAAAACATCTCATTACAAAATTATATGTTAACGCAATAATTAAACGAGTCACTCTCGCTTGAAAACTAATAATCAGTTTAATCAGGCGTCAACTTTCGATTTCTTCCGATCCCTAGTCGGTTCTGCTCTCACTCGATTACCTCATTATGTCGACTATTATTAAATCATATTAGGATAAATGAAAGTAATTGCATAAGTTCTTAAGAACATTTATGTATTTATTATTGCGTACAATTATTTGATTACGACTTCTCAAATATGCTCGTTGTAATGGCAAATCCATATAATCTTATATACTAGTAGATTCATGCTTCAGTACGCACTGTGCAATTGAATAAAAAATTTCAGTATTATTAAAAAAGTTCATCACCAAACAGTAGGGTTGACATTTAGACTGATTTGGTTGATTTTTAGACTCGTGCCTCAATATCCCTAGACTCTAATAAACCTTCAGGTTAACGACTATCTACTGTTGAAAGGTGATTCTCTTCGAAGCACAAATTAATATAAGGCTATAATTCAACGATCCAATGAAACGAATAAAGACAGAAAAAAAAAAATCAATCGTCAGAGTATCTCGTATTTCCAAACCCACTATATCCATATTTGTATTACTACTTTCCCGTTGGCGTATTGAACAGCAATGAGCAATATGGCAGTTGTAAAAATTTTAATTGATCAAATTAGCTTGATGAGACGCTAAGTGATCATAATTGATATGCCTTTTAAGATGTGGACGTAGTTGTGCAACTATTATTGTGTACGTACCACGATGTAATAAGCTTCTTAAAGTAATCGTACCCTTAATAATTAATTAGTCACCATTTATATTCTTGTGGTACCTCTTTAAAATATCTTGTCATTATTAACCTTCTTAAAGTGATTTATGTCATAGATCTGTTTACGAGTATGTTCGATGTATCATGCTAATTTATATGCTTCTTTAATTAAGTGAAATATACTTCAAATATCAAATGTACCGACGAAAAAAAAAAATCGTTTAAATACATTATCTTGTAATTAGTATATTTTATAAATTGTTTCATTGAGCTTATTATAAAGCCGTATCATTGCATATAAAATTGAGGTAGGTATTAGATTAAAATACTCGTAAATATGTCGATTTTAAGGAAGAAGAGATGCATTTGCACGAAACCCTTTTTTCAATCATAATGTTTTGTAAATTTATTGTGTAGTGGCACAACTTTGTTTTAATTTATGGAACGTTCGATTCCTACTTATGACACGAAGACAATTTTTCTAATTTAACCAATTATTTTTACTATTACTATATCTGAGTATAAAATATTGAAACTAACAAAAAGTCGTGACATTATAACTATACCTAAAACCTTACGGGAAAGTTCAAACTATATTGTTCTAACTAGCACTCATATATTTTCAAGGTGTAATTTTTTCTGTTCAATTTGAACAACGTATATTGAAGATCGATCGACAGTCAAGAAACATTATAGCCTATGACGTTCAGATACAATTAAAGTGGTTTATAAATATTCTTAAAATATTTATTACCGCACACAAGTTCCAAAAAAACTCAGTTGGTACGAGGAACTGACTGTCAACTTTTAATAACCGGATAGGTACTTATTAATAAGGTAACTTCTAGTTTTATTTAAATTATTAGCATAAAATAAGAAATCTCCACTCATGTAACAAAAAAAAAAACTTTTTTAACAAAATATTTATTCCTTTGATCATCTTAAAGAAAAACGAATAATAAGCACCATACATGTATATTGGATACCAAAACATGAAACTGATTATAGATTCTGTAAATTAATTTTTACATGTCTCCTCCTAATGACACTTAATAATGACTAACTATAGTTATTGTGTTCTCTAATGGATAATGACCCTACTTGATAATTCAACACTTCATACCTCATTTCGTGTTCAAACCGGTCAAGTAGACTTTCATTTTCTTTCTTTACCGTCGTTAATCGTGATCAACTAATGATCGGTTAGTGTGACTAGAATCATTAAGGAGACAGTTGTTGGCAGTTGTCAATACGTGCACAGATATCATGTCATTACTGATGTATAGATAACACCTACACTTTTATAAATACTATGTACAGCAACGATAATTAATGGTCTTCCCAAAAGGATATAATAAGGTCTTCATTAAAGTCATAATTTTTACATTTGTGTACCATACTTTCTAATTATTAATGTGTGCTTTTAATTTGTTAAAATTTTATGTTATAGTAATAAGAGAATAAATTACTACTTACAAATCTTTAAATAATTAACTTTAAAAATATAAAATAAGATTTAAAAAATGATTCAACAATATCGAATCTAAATAAATATCAAACATTATATAAATAAATTTATTTACAACGGACAACTTGAAATATCTAGAATAAAATGTAATGATATTTCAAATTCAATTGCATCGTAAAACGACCTAAATAGATCTAAATAAATAAATCTCAGCGGCCTAGACAGACGCGTTTATAAATTGCTCCACATCAATTACCTAGGCCCTTGACCAACGCCCAAGCGTCTTACAAATATGATGAATTCACAGATAAGTTAGAATATCTTTGATTAACTGCGACCATGCCTCAAGTTGTCGCTTCGTTAAAGATTTAGAAATGCAAGCATTTTCCGGCAATGAATCACGGCCCTATCGGGAAATCGTGGGTGTCGTGATTACCGTTATGTACAGAACGTGCAGTAAGATAATTTTGAAATATTTTCAAAATTTAGAAGTTGTCATGAACTAACATATTTTGTGTAAAATTATAATCTATAAATGTGTATATTATATTAATCAGTGCAAAGTGTTTTTACGAAGACTAACATAATTAATTATAAAATATCAAAATAAAACAAGTAAACTTATATTTTGTCAACTTGTTTCTACGTATTTTTACAATTTTATATTTCAAAATAGCAATAAACAGTTGTTATAAACGTAATCTTATTGTCAAATCATTTACATGTTACTAAAATGAATAAAAGGGGCTTTTTAATTTTTCTTAATATTGTTATAAAATATTAGTTGGAGAATTTGCGCTTCGTTGGCAGTATGGGCATCACTGTGCTGATTTCGAAAATAGTACAAGTTGACATACATAACTAATAATATTACTATGATCGTAAATAAACCGAGCGCGTCGGTAGGTAAACGTTTACAGTCAATAACGTGAGTGCATTTACAGTCGGATACTCGAGTGGTGTACCTTACAATATGAGTACTGAATATAAATAAGTGTACCTTACAATATGAGTACTGAATATAAATAACTGTTGTAAAATATATTTTACAGAAAAATAATAAATTGGTTGAGATAACTTTAAAGTTAACAACGATATTTTACTTAACCGGGCATAAATCTATTTATGGCTTCAAACTGTACTGAATGTGGAGTCATTGAGGATGTTCAACATGTCCTGATGGAGTGTGCTCGGAATGAAACTTATAGAGTATCATGTTTTGGACCGAATAGAACTACTAGTATAGGCTTGCCTAATAGTTTTTTAGCAGAACCAACATCCAAAAATGTCAATATGTTAGTTAAGTTAACAGAGTTAGGTTTAAGTTTATGATAATATTGTTTTATCTTTCATATGTACATATATTCATTTGTTATTCCTTATGGGACGATATTATCGCTCTGCGACAGTCCTTAAAATAAATTTAAAAAAAAAATCCAAAGTACAGACAACTGAAAAAGTTAGGTAAAGGTAAAAAGAATGTCCAGTTGAATATAAGTAACTATGTTTAGAAACATTGTATTTCTTCTTTTTATATATTGAACACAAGTACAAAACAGTACTTCGAATCAATATCGACCACTCGTAAAAGCGCTCAAAATAATTCACTGAACAACAATCGTAGTACAAAACACAGGTTGAAACATTTGCTATGCATATGTATCATACTGTTTGTTGTTTTCTATTTAGTGACAAATTTAATTTAGTTTTAGTTTTATATAATATTTATTAATGTTTCTTAATAACGACTTACCTCCCGTTATATCAGCAAATACTTGTCACTTAGATAAATCTATCCCCTTTCTGACCTTTATTATATTAAAACCTATTGTCCATTATTTTTAATAACCAATCCGTCTCAAGAATAATTGTGTGTAAAAAAATTCTCATAACTCACTTGTCGTCAGCTTACATTATTTACCTGAAAATAAAACGTAAAAAATTAGTAAAAAGTTTATTATTTTTTATAAGTTACATAATATATTCATCAGAACTTCATTGATCTCATTAAACTTTAATCAGCTTTAATAAATTGTGAGCAAAGTATGTATCATTTATTAGCATTTTTAATATATTCTCAGTGTATATATTGTATGTGTGTTTTTATGTTATTCGTAAAAGCTAATTACGATAGAGAATACTAAACCGCATACATGTAGCGAAGTGGGTAAAGTAAAGGGCAGACTTGTTGCCCTCTTTAACTAGTGGTTAATTGTTGACATCTAGGCAACGGCACGCGAATCGTTTTAAGAGAAATAGTAATCTCTTAATTATACAAGACTATTTATCGTAACTTTGGGAGTATTATTCCATATACATTTTTATAGTGTAAAAGACTATAAACACACTAAGCCTCGAAGTATTGACTTTCAAATATTGCCGCCGGAACACATTTATAGGTGGTTAGTGACATATTTTCCAACTTAAGGGTAGCAGTAGCTAGCTAGAACATAATTATATTTTACGAGTATTTACCTAAGTAGTCCGGTAGATTTTGTTCTATTAGATCTACATTTTTTCCTGTTTTTTAGCACTAAACTTAAGTAGACTTTGGGTACTGTAAATTGGTAATAGGATTATTTTAATCCGTAACTGTATAATAAATATAAATAAATATATTGCGTGAATTCGAACTGAATCGTTGATATTATTATAGAAGTTATTTTACAAAACGGTCTACTGAAAGACGCGCTAATGATTATAAACAAAGATATATTTATTTACTATAATTACATAGTCTCAAAGTAAACTAGATAAATGAAAATATTCTATACCCAAATCGAAAAAAGAAATTTAATCGTTCGAATCGTTACGTTACCTAGTGAAAATGTAATGTTTTGAAAGTGACAAAAACAGGAAATGAGAATTGGTACACAATTTTTCTAATGATAAATTAAATGTCGAAGAGAAATATTATTTTTGTTGAAATAATGTCTGTACCAAATCACACCGTCATTATGAAACTACAACGAAAACCACTTATCTGTGTTACGTAGACAACTAGTTAGTGTTTTGAGATATAACACGCACAACTTATTTACTATGATTTTCAGATAACTACTCAACCAGAAATACTGATTTTGATTTTGATTTGTGGCTATATTAACACTATATTCATAACTATTACTACTTATTATTTATCTTATACGATCTTGGATTTACTAAAACTCACCTAGAACACAAATTAACCCCTTGAGCACTAACCTGGAGTTTACGCCAGCTTTCCATTGATTTCCTATTGACTCATTTTTATGGATAATAAACATATTAAAAGAGTAATTTTAAATTTGACTAAATAT
The DNA here is from genome assembly GCA_014132275.2 of Samia ricini. NCBI lineage: Eukaryota > Metazoa > Arthropoda > Insecta > Lepidoptera > Saturniidae > Samia > Samia ricini. The sequence goes on from AP028162.1 coordinate 31,395,916, forward strand.
TAATTCATCGGTTAATAGAATCCAAAAGAATGTGGCTTTATTTTAAAAAGATATTCTCGATAGAAGTCGCCGTGAATGATCTCTCTAATTAACAATATGTTTTAGTATTTAGGTCAATGCACGTTCATGTTAATATTGTAGGAGTGTGTCATGTCAGCGGCATGTCAACGTTTTCAGTCTCAAATTTTAGAGAAGTGCATTCGGACAATTGAAGAGTACACAATTAGATCGTGAAATTAAAAAATAAAACTTACGATAAATTTTTTTTATCTTGGTAAAAAAAAAAGTGTACTATGTCATGTAAAGTATAATTCTAAACGCAATACTCTTCAGCCAATTAAGAGTTGCATGGAAATAATCAATGTATTTATTTTTCTAACAATAATCAAATACAAATATATATATATATATATATTTAAATAATTGAAATCTATGAAAACTACTTCCGTAGACTGAAATTTATGCTAAGGCTTGTGTTACATAATGACAACTACTCGTTAGCATTGCTTAACTATCACCCTTCTTGTTTAATCAGTTTAAGGCAGAGATATTTATCTATATAGCTTATTTTGTGCAGTTTAAATTATTATTTCATATAATCAAAATAAAATTTAATTATGAATACAAAGATTTTTTCTAAAATGAAAAAAAAAAAACTTTATTAGGAATGTTATTATTGTAAATATATTTCTACATTTAAAAGCAGTGTAAACGATTGAAGTATGATGATATATGATGATCATATGAAGTATGATTTATCACATTAGGCATAAAATCACCGACTGCCCCTCGTGTACCAAAAGTCACGATCGCTATTACATTGATAAAAATTAAAGCATTAAAGCTCATCGAAACTGTAAAAAACTTTTTTTTTTATACCATCAAATCTAAACAAAAAAAAGTCTATAGTTAAACAGAATATAAAAGTGTCTTGAAATGTTTTATATTTGCATATTTTTATTGCACTGAAACTACTGTTGCCAGACCCGTGTTTCGTTCCGGGAGTTGTCAAATGTGAAAAATATGTTTTTTTTTTAAATTTGGAAAGTTTTTATATACTCTTACTATAGTTTCATTCATAAAATTGCATTGTTTTTTTTAGTGCAGTGATAAAAACTGTGGTAACGTCATTATTGTAATAAATCATTACAATAAGAATAAAACTGTACCTATTTATAGCCATGTGATTAAGTAATCTGGATACTACCTTATCCATATACAATATAAAGAAAGTTCTACAAGTTAATGTTGTAAATTATTATGACCAGACTTGTTCATTTAAATATATTTTTGTATATTCTATGTTTTGTTGAAAAAATTAAAATTAATATAATGGTGTTTATATACCTTTTAGAAACGTAATAAATAAATAAAATGAAAGCTAATTGACATAAAAATTTGAACTTGACGTCACTATTTTTTTTTTTCGAATCAAATATGTGCAATATTTACTGTTATAATAGATTTTTCCTTAAATTTGTGTTACATTGGAATTATGTACAGTTTTCTCATGCTATAGTTAACTTAAATTATCATAGTGATAAGTGTTGTAATAAGTCTATAAAACAAATTTATGTTATTATAATTTATGTAGAAAGCAAAAACAACTATTACGCAAGCCAATCTCTTTATAATAAACTCGTAATTCACTGTAATAATATATTCTTTTCTTACTAAAACCTTCAAATACCATAGAAATAAATCGTATTTTATGGCATAAGACTATTATAAACAGAATGAGTAATGGTTACAAACAAGATACTTATAGACTAAAAGAAAAAAGAGGTACTCGGTTATCATAACATTTGAGGACATACATATGTATTCTATAATTTTAACATCGTCATGTTATTTTACAATTCTCTGGTTTCAATTTCCGTTTTTAATTATTTTTCAAAATACAATAAAAGTATTTTGATATCTATTTGGGAACGAATGTAGGATTGTTTGTGTAATAAATGGTACATGATAACTATATAATATAATAATATATATATAAGATCAACCATAAGAAGAAAGTGACGTGTAGTATAAGGCCTGATATATTTATAAATTTTCATATAACTAATAACACCATTCAGGCTTATTGCAATGAGTCATATTTTTTTTATCTACTAGCTATTTCTTATCTTATATTATTATGTTAATATTCTCTGTGAATAAAATTTATTTAATTAATAGGGAAAGAAAAAGTGTTTTTTTATTTATTTAAAACAATACCCATTATAAATTATCATAATCCAATAAAGTTCCCACAAATAAAAAAATCATACAATGCCAAACGTAAATATTATTTAATTACATGTACTGGTAATATTAAAGATTAGGATTGGAAAATTAAACAGAAAACAAGTTAAAAACTACTATTAATGTTACCTATAATACATGCTGTGGGGTTAAGGCGCATGTGAATTTCGCCCTAAATCATAATGTCTGGCGTATTTTATCTCAATCTCTTTAACTAATTTTGTTTTGCTTGGAACTAATTCTGGTCAACTTGTTGGGGTGTTAATTCTAGTACTGACATGCATGGCAACGTACCAATAGGAAAAATCGAAGTAGCAGTTTCAAACGGCTCAATTCCGTAGCGCTTAGTTCTTAAATAAGACTTTACGAACGCAAAAATGAAAAAAAAAATACATTTTAATTACAAACGTTACGAGCTACCGTGTGTACCGTGCTGTGTTTTATTACAGCAATCCATCTCTAATCTATTAAATTCAGAGATACGACCGGCATTAACCCACACAATGCCAGAAACGTTCAACTAATCACCGTGACGTTAATAATAATGAACATTTTTCGGGATTACGCTATACGTTACTCATAAAAATAGTAATAAATGTCCGCCGCGTAAGATGTTACGCAAACGCGAGGTAACTTGAACTTTCATATTACGGTCAATGTCATTGTTGTTATAATACTCGGATTGCCGTGTATAATGGGACAATAGCTTTAAGGTTTTACTTGAGATTATTAAAAGATATAGAAATAGGAAACGGCCAACTTTCTCCTAAGCGGAGTACATAAACTGGTGGATCATCTGCGATTAATGTGCTTTAAAAGAAAGCGCTACTACTGTTTTTGATGTGGTTTTAGAAAAACTCTTCGAGGATATTTTAAGAGATCTGACACAAAAGATAAAGTTCGTCATTTTTTAGTTAACTTTGTTTTTGTTAATAATCGTTACGTAAACTTCTATCAAATAAACAAAGAAAAACTTATTTCAAACCGCCGCACGACTTGACATTTAATCCCTCAAAAATTGATGTTGCTTTACGTAACAATCATTCTAAATTCATCTTGAGGCAATATAAATTACCAAAAGTACGATTGAAGTAATCCTTCTCCCATAGCAAACTCTTTCAGTTTTGATAGTCGGATTAGATGAAAGATGAAGAGAATTTTTAAGCTTAGAACAGATATATGCTTACACTTATAATATGGTCTAAAACTTGTTTATTACGATTACGAACCAGTCATCTCAGAACTTATTTTACAATGTGACACATACCCTGACTGGAGTTCGAGGCTCCTTAATATTATTCATCGCTTTTCGACTTCCATTCACGAGGTGACGTCACGGGCAAGACTGGCGTCGATTTATTTACGAATCCATTATGTTGCTGATCTAATTCTGTAGTTGGCAGGAAATGAAAACGCAAAATTGCGTTCACCTGCGTGTCATAAAATTTCACGTACCTACCTACATTCGATGAACCAATATCGATTGCTCATAAGTCGCTGGAAATGACAAATGTTGAAGAGAAGATTGTGTCTTTTCTCTCTGTATCTGTCTGTGTTTCAATGAGACACTTTATTTTTTACGAATTAAATTTGTCTAAATGTAGGATATAGTAGTTTTTTGTACTATGTTACGAAATAAAAAGCTTTAACAAGTGATCTAAGAGTTTCAAGTGAGGGATGTGTTATATAAAGATGTATGCTTTTTTAAAACTCAGCAGTTATACATATTTTCGTAATTTTTGAATTGCTTTCGCTTTATTCTTTGCAAAGTTATCGACAGTTCTTCTAAAGTAGACAATAATATATCCAAAAGGTTTCAAAAAGTTATTGTAATAAAACTAATCTCATGGTATTACTAACGTATTGTCTTTACTGCGGGTGATTCGATAGGCGCCGTTCGGACGCTATTGAATTTTGTTAACTGATTTTTCGAAGAAACTATCTTGTTGCGGAAACTTCACAGCGTTTTTATATTACCACAAAGTTGTTATTTTCGAGTTTCAGACGGACGGGATAATGTTTTGTTATAAATACGACAACAATATAAACAAAGTAAAATATACAATTTTCAAGTATGATATAATTATATTTATTGTTACTCTAATCAGTTAGATGTTTTTTAGATAATGGTAAACTTTTAATTTAGATAATATGTTATCGGAAAAGATTCAATTACATTGCAAGTTGAATATTGTGAACATGAGTATTTATGAGGATTGTAATATTTAAAAATTTACATATTTACAAACTACATGTTACAAAATACACATAGATAACTATTTCAACAAACTACTATTAAGTTTATACCCATTTAAATAATTCTTATTATTATTTTAGCCTCATTATTGTGGGTTATTCATTAATCAACGCACACAACATGTCATGTAGAGCTGAATATTCAATGCAGTCGACACTCGTCACATAACGTTGACAAATCATCTCACCTGAATAATTGTTTCTGTTCAAAAGCATCAGAGACACTATGTACCCCATCAAAGAGGCCGTTTACCTCTGAATTCGTTCCCGACGAGATATTCGGCAAGTTCATATATGACGTCACATTATGAATATTCAAACAGCCAGTTTTACGACGACATTTGCAATTTCGCTACATATTATATAACTGCTTATAAATTGCAATAATATTAGCATAACAAATTTAGAATTATCAAATAGCACTTTCATTAATTAGTTTTATTAATTAATTACGTAATTATTTATGGAGAGCGTCACCGGGGATAGTTATCGCTTTATTATTATACAATAACGTTTAGCGTATTTACCTCTCGTTAACATTATCGACAATTTCAACTAAGTAATTAATGATCGAGACTCGCAAACATTCAACCAAAGTTGTAGAAGCGGTAATTTTTCAAACAGTATTCGTTCGAAGATTACAGAAGCGCCGTATTTCATACAAACGTCCTTGTTATAGTTACATAAAAAAAACGTTAAGTCTGTTTGTGTATTTAAATCGTAAGCCATGAAAATCAATATCAGATTAATAGTGATTTTTTTTTTTTGCGTTTTTTTTTTTTCCTCGTTTCATCACATTGGCGCCGGTCCAGATCAAATATTAGCGAGCGTTGATTCATGAAAGCGTCTTTATTGTGATAGGATTATGAATAGTGAATAGCACTCGAAGTGCACTATTTAGCGACGTTCATGCACAAGATTAAAAAAACAATTTATTACGTTTTTGTCTCTCCGAGTTTCGTCAACATTATCCAATCAAATGATTTCGTAAATAATGGTGGTCTTATTTAGTGATAAAGTTTCTCATTAGGATCAAACATTAAATAATTATTTATTAAATATAAAATTTTTTCGCAATTAATTTACGGAACAGTGTAAAATTTATTTGAAAAGCATTAATTATATACGTATAGGAGAAACACAATTTTCTATTCTCGCATATTATCTAATTTACAATTGAGACCGAACCGAACGTAACTGGCGCCATGTTATTTATCATTGTTTCAACATTTCATTGTGTCTGTTTCATTTTAATTTTCCGATAATCATAATACATTCTACAGATTTTAAAACAAAACAGAATAGATTTTATACAGAAACGCACCCGGTTGTGATAATTTCGCGGAATTCGTGCAATATCGGCGTTTCTCTTCGTTTCTTCGAAAAGAGCGGTTTTCAATTGTTTTTTTTTTATTACTATAATACTATTAAAATTTTCTAGAATACGTACCATTCCGAAATTCATTATTTGGCCTAAAAAATGATTAATTCACTGTTATTTGATCTAGCATACGAGCTTGTCTTGTACCGCTAAAGTCACCTAATTAGAAAAGTTAGAACTTGTGCTAAGTTTGACTCCAGTACCATCGTTGTATGTATTTCTTAAAGCAGCAGTGGTCGAACCGTTGTTTTCCTAATGGAAGGTTGTTGTTGGTCGTAATTGTAGTATCAGATTCACGACCTTTTTCAAATCAGTCCTTAGACGTATACAAACATACATCAAGTGACTTTAAACTTATCTAAAGTTAGTAGTATATAGCCCTATGAGTTATTCCATTTAAAAACCAAAGTATGGTGGTTTATGATTCTGTTATCATACAGGATCCTCCTCAGAATGTGTAGAAAAGAAGCGATTGTAATATTAAAACCTTTTCTCTATTTAGCGTACGTGTACGTCATCAAACTGTCCTGGTCCTGCCTTCCATCAAGAGCCAACATTTTTAAATTCAGTTTAACAGTCTGTGGAAATAATTATGTAGCTTAAAAAATAATTTTAACGATCATAACATATCATTCAAATTTTGTCTTGTTGAATATAAATGAAGATATTGTGATAAGATACTGATAAAAAGTCTAACAAGTTAAAAGAGAAAAATATGATCAAAATCTATGAAGTAGTTTTGGCGTGATTCACGCGCAATGATAGACGGTTATCAAATTATTTATATAGATATCGTAATCAAAGATACAATTAAAACAAAATTAAAAATATTGCAAAAACAAAAACGCAAATTCACATTCTTATGTTCATTGACAAAGAAGTTATTTTCAGATTAATTCTGAATTGTCAACATATTATCATCATAAGAGACAAATCCTTTAACAGTAGTATATAAAATGAACAATTTACGATTTATTAAAAAATAAACATTATAATCTAAAGTAGTTCTACGACTGCGCATAAGCTTGTTACATAAGACCCAGTTGAATAAATAAGGAGAGGCCATCTGTTACCGTAAAAGAATACATTAACGTATCAGTAACAGAGGTATAATTCGTATTAATAATATATAAGAGAAATGCTGTGTTAAGGAGATGGACGCTTAAAAATAAAACCCTTCATTCCTTTATTACTATAAAAATTGCCAAAATCAATACAAAAATGTAAGATTTGTTGCCTCGATAATTTTGAGAAGTAAAGATTTTTCTAAATATTTTCTACTAAAACAAAAACATACAACGCGTGTATAAAAAATAGCAAGAAAATTATATATTAAATACGCAATAGTTATTTTATAGGTAATGACCGTGAAGGCAGACTCCGAAAATGGATAAGAGAATCTTTATGTCTTTATTATACGAGACGTTCTATGGCCAATAATACATCATCGTTTAGCAGGTCATGTGGAATTATTATTAATTGTAAATAATAGAAACGTGATTATTATGATATTTATTTTAATCAATATACCATCTTTCGCTTTTAAACTAGTAACATAGTATTTAATGTAAGATAATATACCACTTCGAATACGGTAAAGATACATTAGTTTGCTATGTATCAAAGAAATTACAATCAAAGAAAGCCTTGCTTGTATTACATGAATTATAATTATTCATATTTAAAATTTTCGGTGCTTCATTGATGTGTATCATTAGAAAACGAATAAACCTAAGTTACATATCATCTAAATTTAAAGAAATATATATTTTTTAAATAAGCAATAAACTGTTTAATTGTTTTAAAAATAATTTCTTTTTCATTCACACACTTCAATATCAAGTAATCAGCGTGTAAGGTAAACGCACAGGACGACGTATGTTCTTAGTGATTCGTTGACTCTCCACTCAGAATCACGGTGCCATCTGTCTCAAAAACACATTCGATTATCAACCGTATACAGCCCATCATAAAGATACAGTATCATTGCAGCAAAATCTGAATACAAGTGTCAACAAAGTAAATACTATCGCCTATTATAGTTAATCCGTTGAGCAGTAAATGGCGGTGGCAAGTTTACTTCAAGATTGATTGATGGATATACTGACAGGCGAAACCAGGTGTATTGACGCGGAGACGGTTTCTATAGAAAATATGTGAGGTAATAATTGTGTCTGCAACGTTGTTGGTTTGTGTTTCATGTTAAAATATTGTACGACAGTGAGGTTTACGATGTCTTTCGCCACATAAACAGTGGAACTGTTTGAAATAACGAAACACGCGGAAGCTATGTCGGCAACGAACATGAATAATTACTATTAGTAGTTTGAAGAATGTTTATTTTATTAAAAATACGTCTTTTAACATATATACATACTTTTCCAGGTGAAGGTATGATGACAATTTCGATTTGTAAACTACTATTAAGTTTACTTTTATCAGTGATCTTTTATGCTAACTGGTCAAAAACAGGTAACATATTCCATTTAAGAATGAGTAGAAAGAAGCTTATCGTAATTCCTGGGTTACCCCAAGGGACAAGTACAGTGAAGAACAGGTCTTACGGATCAGTACAGTTTTTGAAATCTTAATCAATCTACTTACTACTCTTGAGTCCAGTACCTTTTGCAAAATAATTTAATTCATTGCAAGTATACAAGAGACTAATTACTAAAGAGCAGAACTGAACAAATCAAGAAAAAAATAGTCCCAGCGTGAATGAAAAGTGTGACGTTGGGGATTTTTTACTGTTAGTTCACCGTTTTATCTGATAAACGACCGCTTAGAATTTGTGGCGGCCCAAGACGTGCTTCTTTCCCCAATTGGGGAGGCTCTTCACGCTGCTGCTAGTGCGATATATAACATGCATTAAGTATAACACGTACAACACTGCACACACACACTCCTGCACATAACACGCAGGTACATAGGTCCTGTAAGGAAACCTTTTTTATTATTATTAAATAAAAATGTAGGGTTTAGCTAGGTTTAAAATTACGCGGATTTTTTTACACTCAGATAACGGGCCAAGCCGAGGGCACTTTGGGAACCCTTATGCTAGTTACCTTTTTGAAGCTGAGTGACTTCAGCACTCGCCCCCAAATTCACGGTGAAGCTATAAAGGCCCTTAAGGTCAACAGCGTTAGCAAGTTAAAAAAGAAAATGATTTACATTCTTGCTAATATGTTCCAAATAAGAAGATAACTGTCACTTTACTAATATTTTTGAAAAGTTTTGAAGCTATTTCAAGATTGCATTGTAGATTATTATGAAAGTATGTAGCTTCAAATTTTAAAGTAGAAACTGAAACGAAATACACAGATTAAGTAAACATTTTTTGGAACCTAGTTCCTTATGGGACATTGTAGAGGGGTACCATAGCCGGCAAAAACGTCCGTAACGTTAAAAAAAGCGTAAGATTATTGTAGCTGTAATTAAATTTCAGCAAAACAGATATATCACCTCCGTGGTGCAATTGTTTAGCGCGATCGGCTGTTAACCGAAAGGTTGGTGGTTCGAGCCTACCTAGGGATAATTTTTATTTTATTTCACGATACATAAAAAAAATTTCATTACACAAAAATTATCCATGTGTAAATAGTCAATCATAAAACATTTCAGTATATTTATCTTCTCTGTATGTTTTCTGTTTAATATTGACATACTTTAAAGTTATTTAAATAACATATTTAGAAATAGATTATTTTTACAAACCAAAGTTTTTAGAAGAAGTATTTTGATCGAATTTCAGCCACTACGCAAACTTATTTGACACATCTATATTTTTTCCTTTTATGTGTTGTCTATGTATGATGGCTGTACAGTGTCTAATGTATAGTCTACGTGATAACTTTTATCATTATTGCAGTTTGCTATCATTATTGTACTAGAAATAAGAGATGGCGCTTTATTTTATATTATTAAATCGGATTCTAACTGAAGTAATTTGTTAAACGTTTAAACTTTGAACACTAGATGGCGTCGCGCGATGTTTAATTTTTAGTCAAGAAGGAATAATAATACCTTAAAATTTTTAAACGAATAACGATTCATTTTCTAATTACTACACGAGGCCTTATATAGTTTTCTTTTTCTATTTCTGTTTTAACTAAGAACTTCGTTCCTGACGGGGGGCCCAAGACCGCACAATTATTTTTTGGATCTAGTATTCTGTTGACCTGAAGGGTCTCCACAGTTTTACGGTGTATAGTGACAAGAGTAGAAGGTACTCTACAATAAACATGTATGTTTAACTAATATATTTAAATGTTTATTTGAAAGTGAACACATGTACTCGTTACTGAAACATGTTTTCTAATAACATAGTATCGTGTTATTAAATTTCATGTCGAATTACATTTGTGTCAAATCAACGTGTCGTCCAGTAGTGAAATAGTTACGTATTGAATGTCAGACGTTGTTGTGTGTAAGTGGGTATGATAGAAAGCTAATCTGTCCTATCAATCGGTAGCGACGATTGAGAAGAGTTTGTTGGGATAAGTTATAGGAGAATGCGATTATAATTAATTGATTGGATGCTGAAATTTGAAGTTATTAGTATCCGAAATGCTTTCAGTTCGACTATCATTGCAAAATGCTTGATCATTAAAAAAAAATCATCACATTTTTGATACATTAGTTATCTCACAACGTATATATCACCAGATAAATGTAAATTGAAACATTATACATGATGTGAAGTTGTTTAGCATAATGTATTGAGTGTACTGTGTATTCTCCTCGCTTTCCAACTCGTTAAAGAATTCATGTTTACTTTTAAATGGAATAATTCTATGAACCTCGATCCACACTGTTACTTATGTATGTAGGCAACATAATCTCGTTGCTAGATATTTTCTAAGTATTTTACAATGTTGCGGGTAGGAATCCGTGTTAACGATTGAAAAGACATTTGACTGGGAGAAGTGTTTGCAGCTCCTATTATGTTATTGCTACTTTGTAATTAAAAATTTTCTAATACACTAACAACATACTGACAAACAAAAAGACCTCGTTAAGCTTAAAAAAACCGACTACCATAATTATAAATGTATTCTTAAAATATACACGTAGTCGATGCAAACAAATGTTAAAATGACTTATATTACTTACAGTTGATAAACTTATAATGTGAGAGATTCTATTACTTTCCGTTCATGACTTGACACAAACCAAGTTGGAAAGTAGGTTGGATATATGCGTCAGATGTTGTGCCGTTTACCCTATATGGCGCAGCGGTTTCCGATCTTCTTTAGCACTTAAGGTGGAAGGCATTTAAGAAATTTAATCAAAACATAATGATTTATCGCTGAATGACATACGATTGGATTAATAAAATACACCGGTTTTCCAATACATGTTATTGTTTTCCACTTGAGCGAGGTGTGTCAATAAAATAACATTATTCAGAAGTCCAACTCGCTAGTCTTACAATTATGATATTAGGTAACCGTCGAAAATGTGAAATAAGAAACTAGACGTACTTGGTACGTGCACTAAAAAGTGCTTGGTGACATTTTTTAACTTGAAGGGGATAGATAGCTAGCAGGTGGTCATTAGAAAATTCCTTGTTACCATGCAAATTATTTGGAGACCTAATAGTGAATTTCAATTGTTAATGCTTTGAAGAACACGCTACGTATTAATTACAATTTTAATAGGACTAAATATAATACTCAGATAATCCAATTGTTTAAGTTTGGAATAATTTTGCAATTAATTTATTTGTTTTTACAATCACATAACCACGTTCCCATATACATAGAAGGCAAATACCATAACCATTTCATTACAACATAATAACGGACTGAAGTTATAATAAATCTTATCATAAACGTTTATCTGTACAACTGTAAGCTGTCTATTTCTATAGTATCGTAATATATATCGTAAATTAACAATGTGAAAACTCAATACTATCAGGGCCCTTTTACTTATTTAGCAATAATTAATTGGACGAAATATTTAACCTTTCGAAAATACAATTCCCTTTTACGTAAGATTTTAGTTTTTGATATGAATAGGCACAACAGTACTTGCTCGATATTACAAAATATGACACCGGTGCAACCATCTATCAAATGATATAGATAACTTTAGTGACAAAGGAAACAGCGTAACGTAAATGAGCGGGCAAATTGTTTTAAAACAAAAAAAACAGCTTTATTCGGAGCATTTACGCGATCCCGACGTGTTCGTAAATAAACGTAAGGTATAAATCCTAGGTGAACTGTGTGAAATTAACTCTCGATTAATTAACGATCAATGTTCATCGATGTTTTATAGGGCATCGTGTGTTAAACACTGTTAGTTAATCAATGGATGGAAACTTTTGAATTACGAACTTTATTGAAAAGGGAAAAACAATGATTGTTCAGTTTTAATTTTTTGTGTATGTTGTTATTTTAATATCGAAAAGTTTTATTGATTCGTAACTTTATATATTTTGTAACGACTAGAGTAATTACTAGAGCTTATTAGAATGTATAGTGTCAATTTAAAAAAATAATGGATTTCATTTTGTCATTTCTTACATTTATTGTTTTATGGATTTCATCGATTTGGCAAAAGAACAAACGTTTAAAATAAATAGAAATGGCAGAAAAATTTGATTACAGTTATTTTAATATTTGACCTAAAGAATAAAAACCAATTTAAATTCGACACTTATTTATATGAAAAAGATTCATATAAACCGTTAATTTCAAGTTCAAACAAGAGCAAAAAACGTGTTAAATAACAACACTCGTGTAATTTTACAGTAGTTTTATGGCGTGTAGTAACAAAAAAAGTTATTACTTTATGTGTCCATGTAGTGTTTGTAACACGCAAAAATGTAATGTATGCGACCATTAGGCCAATTATACCGCTCTTTATATTTCAAGGTCATGTTAATGACGTCACGTAAGTTAATCATAACTATAATATTATTACTTAACCGAGCTATTATATTATTTTATAATACTTTTAAGTAGAGAGTAAAGTTTACGTATGTATGGTAGGTTGTTAAAGATAATATTTATAGATTTATAAAGCAATTTTTAGCGGTATGTTCTGCTTATATTGTAGTAAACCTATTCAACGGCGTCAATGTCAATAATGAACGACATAATAATATTGCACAGGAGTTAAATTAATTTTTCCCATTATATTTGTAGTAAATTAAGCTTTTTTTAAACAAATAAAAGGGACAGATTATTATTATTAAGAAAAGACTAATTTAAAGATGCAAGATAGAAATAACTAGGATGAATTTCGCGCTATTTTTAACACTGGTGGCAATACAAATAGAGGATCATAGTTTGTACTACTTTGATGCCCTTGCGCTATTTACCATTTTTTAGCAGAATGCCTTAAACGCTCGCCTCCAAAGTCAAGCTGTTGAGACCCCTCAGGTCAATAATTGCATTTAGACATTTGGAGAAAAAAAACAAGATATAAGTAATATGTCAGAATTACGATTTGAGGCATGAAAAAATGTATCAGAAAATACAGTAGAATTTTTAAACAAAAAATCAAGAAAAAAATCAAATGACCTATATAACTTTTTATTCGTATCACAATAAAAAAGTCAATTTGTAATCTCTCGATACGTTAACGGTGCTGAAAATGTCGCTCTAACTGTTTCCCCGGATTACAGCCGAGCGAGTCATAGTTCGACTGTCCCCGCGCTGTTTTTTCCATTCAGGGGGCATTAACACGGATTCTAACAGTGCATCTTTGATATTATACTTTTAAAATAGAAGAAACAGGCTGTTAAAACAAGCGAATGCTTCCTAAACGTTTACCGATCTGGCTCAATACAGTACGATACTTTTGATTTCGATTTATGTAAACGTAATTTTCAAACAGTCAGAAAGAAATTACTGTTATAAGAGATACCATTTAACTTCATTCACATAACGTTGATAGAACAAAAATATCGTATTAAGACAGCGATAACGATATATTTATTTAAGTTTACAATACATAATTACGAACAGAATACGTTCACTTTATGAGTACTATCAATCTAGTTGAGGTGACAAGATATTACGTAATCAATGCACGTTTCTCGTGTTAGCCCGTTCATTCTAGTTCTAATGATGTGACAAAAGTGTAGGTAAATTAATTATATTATACAAGTACGTCGAAAGAAAGATTGTAATTAATCTGATGATAACAGAGAACGCCTAAAACGATTAATTGTAAAAAAAAATTATCGCTTCTCTCCAATAAATCCTCTGATTTACTGACATGGATGAATCATATTTTTTAATTTGTAGTTAATATTTTCAAAATATTTTTTTGTAATCCTTACAGGATTAAATAAAGGAAGACATCTCTCAATCTGACCGTAAATGAAAAGTTATAGATTTATATTTGACCAAATTTAATATATGGAACAACTTGTAAGGATAAAAGCGAGTAAAGTCGACAGAAAAATATAAGTCATCGCGTTTCTTATACTATTTTAGAGATATAATTCAATCAATAACTATAATGCAAAGAAACTGTTTTATATATGAGCGAAGCCGTCGGGATATGTAGTGTTGATATACTTATAAAGATGATCCCTAAAATCCCACACGAATAATTCCGCCTACCTCTAACAGTAAAGTTAGACGTGATGATAAGAATGTATGATTATTTCCGTTGTATCCAACAAACACACGCGCACGTAATATATGAGACAAATCGTGGCATACCAAACACAATTATATCACACCATAGCATTCAATGGGCCATTTTAAAATCGTAAACTACTATTCTATTGTTAAGGTCATTGACACTACACGATTCACGGGAATCTATCACCATCAACATTTATCACTCGGAATGAGGCACGTTAGTAAAAAAAATATGTAATAAATTCTAATCATGTTTCTCTAAAAGTGCCCTTAAGTTTTTGCGATACGTTTTTATATGAACGTAGCGAAGGTTTTTGTGATTGTTGTAGTACACACTGCCGTGATATACGTTAATTTATTTGTTTGTATGGTTAATTACACTTCGCACATGATTTGATTTAATTAAATTATTTATTTCTTTTTTTGTAAAAGGGTTACTTGATACTTAATTTTTAACGTTATCTTACACTTTTAACTAAAACAATTAGTACTGGTAGTTTATGTTTGTAACAACTATCTCAACTTTTCCACTAATTCGATACTACATACTGACAGAGATAAGTTTTATAAAAGTATAAGTGGAATAGAATGAATTAAATAATCAAAATGTTATAGCATTGAAATCAATTGAATTGAAATAATAAATCGTTTGCATCGAAAAAAAAAAATTCGAAAAAAAAAAAAAAAAACTGTGGTGCATCTTGTGCATTTACAAACATCAACATGTTTGCCAAATTTTGTAACCGTATGTATCGCAGATACAATAGGCAGACACGGTCACGACCTGCGATATATTGCCGGCCGTGTAAACCATAGTCTTAAGATACTATTCAAGCGATTATACACTAAAATACTTTACATTAACGTTGAAAATACTTTATTCCATAAATGATACCTCAGGACTGTACGAGTAGATGTACGCAGTGATTAGCTTGAAACACTTCCACAAGGCGAGGGTGTGAAATGTTACAGGTACTAGTGTTAAATGTAATATAAAATGTCTATCAGATAAGAGTAAAAATCCATTTGAACTTCGTCGTGTTAACAACTTGTATTATTGATATGATATTGTTTCGTGTTTCCGTTATCGATGGTGCAAAGTGTATTCTAAATATAAAATTGCAAAAAAAAAAAACATTTTATATTACGAGTACTAAAACAACAAATTTTGCAGTCAATATTAATTATAGGTTCACGTGTAAGTCACCAGTTGGTTGTTTACGAATTAAACTGTAAATTTTTATCAATTTATATAGGTAGGAATTGTGTCTTCACATAAAGGATATATTATAAGCAGTTTTATATGAATATGTTATTTTTTAGATCAACTATATTAAAATTGCAGATATTTCTTTAAGAATAAAAATTTAAATAACATACGAATTCTTTTAAATGTCGCTATATAGCTTCATATTCCTTATATAGCTTTATATACCTATATATCACTTTGATAGTTATACATAATAAAATTTCGATCATTGTAAAAGTGGTGTAGTATTTTATTTGCACAAAAGAATCACATTTAGACATATCCGACATGATTCACTTTTACAACGAACGACATATATGTAAATAGGTACTCATATTATGCGTTTCAAATAAGAATGTGCGCGTCAATGGTCTTGATCTGGTAAAGCTCGATAAAAATTATAGGAAGCAGCTCTTTTTTTTGTGAATTATTTGCCTAATTATTAATTATTAACCCCTCGAGCACTAACCTGGCGTTTACGCCAGATTTCCATTGTTTTCCTATTGTCTCATTTTTATGGGTAATCGATATATTACTACATGCGTTGTTTTAATGAACCATACACACCTGTATAATTTTTTCGTTAGCTATGACGTCACAATATGGCGTAGATCCATACAGATTTTTATTTAAAATGCATTCTACAGGCTATTACAAATCATC
This sequence comes from Samia ricini, assembly GCA_014132275.2. Classification (NCBI taxonomy): domain Eukaryota; kingdom Metazoa; phylum Arthropoda; class Insecta; order Lepidoptera; family Saturniidae; genus Samia; species Samia ricini. The sequence goes on from AP028162.1 coordinate 31,412,321, forward strand.
AACGTGACATCAAACGTTTTTTATTGTTTGGATTCGCGTGAGTTAGAGATTTACAACGCTTCAGTACACCGGTTTCGACAAATCATGTGGATATTGTTTCTTTGATTGTGTTCACCAAATTAACATATCCGTTAATATATACCTTATAAACTTAGAATCCCTAAAATATTTGATGAAAAAATATGACGGGATCTCAGTAGTAGTTCTTATATTTCAATCATTAGTTAGAGTTATATAACCCTAAATAACGTAATTTTGGTGGCGATTGTGCAAAACATTTTGGTTATTGCGTCAAATTAGTTGAAAAATAGAAATAACAACACGGAACTCACTGGATCCCCTCTAGAAAAAATTGAGCAAAATGAACTTAACTTACAATTTCTATTTGAACGTTTCATGAAGACTAATAAAAATATGATATACCATAATCCACTATCAACGTGACATTGACGAAAATGTATATACACCCAATTGATATTAATTAAAAAAAAAAGGAAAAAATTATTTGGTAAGATGACCATTATAAGAAATTCTTATTTTAGAAATTGCAAATTTACCTGTCGGATTAAGCTGATAGGTGTTTGATGTAAGATTTTCAAAAGTTATTAAGACAGAAAGCAGTTGTATCATTCTGTTTACTTCGATTAACTACGAATTTATGTAGTTATCAATCATTAAGCTAACATCGTTTACCAATTAATTTTCAAGTTAACGTAAAGTAGTATAAAAACAGATACAATCTTGTTATTGCTTGTATAATGAATCGATTGACGAGAGAGTAACGTGTTTACTGAGTTACGATTGACAATTTTCATTAACGGCAACAGTTTTCATAAATCAACGAGCACTGTCAAGACTGACAGCAAAACTATCCAAGCTCGGTGAAATAATTAGCAGCTTGATCGGTTTCGCATTCGCTGGTTATTCATTCATTTCGACCGACTATAAAGGTGTATTAGATTGTACACAAACATAGACATAGATACAAACCAACAAAAATAATTTATATTGCATTTTCGAAAAATTGAAATCGAATATCTTGTCGTCCTTTAACTATAGATAATTTATTTATATAACACGACGGGATTAATTTATCGTGCGATTAATTAGTTAATCAGTAAGATACGACATAACAATTAAGGAAATTAAATATAAAACCAAACCAATTATTATACATAATTGACTTTCAGACATATAATAATAATAATAAACTTTATTGAACAAAGATTACATGTACAGAAAATACTAATGTGGGTATCTGCACTGGTTACAAACCGTATCGCAGATATCATAGCACAATATAAAGGTACACTTAAATATCATTCAACATAAAATAACATAAAGTTATAATTTGCAAATTAGATGTGTGAGTGAGATAGTGTATGTATATGAGTATGCGTATGTGTATATGAGTGTGTATGCGTTATGTGTATGCTGGTGTAGGAGTAACAATGGTTTTTTTTTTTTTTTTTTTTTTTTTTTAGGGAATATGGGTGAACGTTGTTGTATAGAGAATGATTAAATTCTAAACTGGGCCTTCAATAGACTTTCAGTAGTTTCATAGGTCATACATTGTAACCATTTAAATACAATTTGTGTCAATTTATGGCTTTGGAGTTGTTTAATCCCCAGAAACTTATTTGCTGTATTATACAACAGTGCTCCAAGATAGTCTTCAAAACGAGAAGCAAACCAAGTATTGAATTTAGGGATTTTGATTATATCGTTAACTTTTCGTTTCTTCTCAAGACAATATGAGCTTGTCAGACCTGCATGCATACGGAAAATTACTTGGGAGATAAAAAGTTGTCGAACAGTAAGAACCTGGCATTCCTTATATAAATCATCGGTAGGATATCTGTATGGTCGGAAAAATATCACCTTCAAAATGGCTCTTTGAGCTCTTTCTAGAGGTAGCAGAAGTGTTTTGCTAGCTCCCCCCCAAGAGGGTATACAATAAATCAGGAGAGATTGACATAAGGCATAGTATAGCATTTTAATAATGTTTTCTGTCTACTACTTCTCTAATAGATCTAAAGACAGGTATAAGCCTACGTATGCGCTGAAATAGTTTCGCGATATGATATTTAAAGGTCATTTTGTGTCATATGTTTCTAATTTAACAAAATTAAAATTGCAACTTCAAGTCAAAAAGGTAGGAATGATAGTGTTTTAAAAAATCAGCTTGTGCGTATTCTTATATACGAGTATGTATTTGACACAAGGACTAAGGGACAGCTAGTTCGACAGGTTAGAATGACTTATCCATTACGTAGAAAGTGGCACGTGTGACGACATCGAAACGTCCATCACTATCATAGGGTTGTTAAATATATACTTTAATTAGTTTAGCAGAATCGATTGGTTGTGCTTAGGGCGATATTGATAACGTTGAAGAAGATCTCGAAAGCTATTACCCATTTGTAGATGAAGTATTTATTGTATAAAAAGCATTGGTATTTATCTTAATCTTATATACTGGTCAAATTGCGAAATATATATTGTTATACGAACCATTTACATATACGAAACCTTCGGCAAAAAAATGCTATATGCAAAACGGCATACACTATAAGAGACAAACAGCTATATTTAACTATAAAAAAATGTTTATTCTATTATAATATGTACGTAGTAACAAAAAAAAAGGTATTAATATCTTTGTTTGGACACACAAAGAGCTCCGTGACCAAAATTCACATTTATACGCATTCAAAGATTTTCACAAACGAAAAATAAAACTATAATATGGGAGTTCATTGGCCTCGCCACGTGGCGTGCGAGTAAACAAATGGTCAACATATTATATGTGTATATAAATTAATAAACATTTCGGAGCAGGAAACCCTTGAGAAGTTAAATTTAGGGTGTTGCGTAGACGTGCCGGCGGCGCGGCCGAGCGGCCTGGAGCTGGAATACGCGCAAATGTTTATAAGAAAGGACACGTAATTCTTCATATTCATGTATAAAGTCTTTATTTTCTTGCCAATGTTTAGTATTTCAATGTTCGTAATTAAAAATCGTTCGCATTAGTTCGTTTATAAAATTACCCAGTTTTGTTGCCAAGGCTATTTGCATAACAGATAAACAACGTATGCTTTTGCGTTATTTATTTAATCTTACATTTTCAATTCCAGCACCGTAATGCAATTAGAAGATACTTAAAATAGAAGACGGATTTCCAGTCATTTATATTTGTAAAAGTATTATAACAAAAAAACAGTCATGTACCTATACATTTTCTGAATACTATTTTTAAAAACCTTACTGAATACATTAGGTCGACTAGCTTTAGGTCGATTTACATGGTGAATTAGACGAAGCTTGAAGTATTGTCTTATGGGTAAAATGAAACGCATGAAAAGATACATCCGTAAAAATACAAGTAAAAAGTATTTTTTATTATTAGATCATAGTACTTCACATGTTTGTCCGTGTAGTAAGTAAATATTGCAGCAGTAGTTAAATAATTCTTATCACCTATGTACAAGTATGAAATGAAGTATATAGTAATGAAAATAATCTAACTTTACTTCACATTACTGCACAGTTTTCTTGATAAATACAAAATGTTACAATACTTATTACGATTTTGTTTTTAATTTAAAGAGTACTTGCCATTACTAATGTCCAGTTCGAATAGCATCAAAACCACATACCTGTAATGAAGATATTAAAAAAATTAAATACGTACTGATGAAAAATTAAATTGTCTGTCTTTTGATTTGACAGAATGTCAGTACAGCAAAGATTAAAGGCAACAGCAATCACACAGAGAGAAAGAAAGCAAGAAATAAGAAGCTTTGAAATAGTCAGTGTCCTCATCGAAACATGTCGTAATTACAGGGTTTTCGTTCATTTAATTATACCCTATTTATCAAGTTGATCATGTACTGTAGAGGCTTTTATATTAACATCTTGTGCAAAAAACTTTAAAGTTACACAACAAATAAAGTTTTCCAATAACGGCTAGAAGTAACTGTCTAGCAAAAGAAACACCATATTTTGCGCTTGCAAATTTTGTTTTAATTTCGTCGATTACTTTGAAGATCACGAACAAGAATGATCGTACCCTAATTCCAAGGGTATACGAGTGCTTCATGAAAATAGATGCGTTAACCCCAGATAACAAAAAGATATATACGCATACAAATAAACGAGCGTGTCACGTGAAGTGATCGGAAGCAGTAAAAAAACTAAAACGCATCCTTAATTAGATTATAAACGATAAATGAACTAACTAAAGTATTCAGGTGTGAATGAAGTTTTTACTATAAAACGTATATTAAATGGTTGTAAAATGTATGATATTTTGTTTTGTTTGAACCTGACATGTAATATATTTATTTCATTTTTTTATTACATACATTTAATTTATTAATGAAGCTAATAATTCACAAATAAATTTTAGCGTGTACAATTTTTGGAATCTTAATCCACGCTTTAATTTAAGTAAATTTATTTCATGATTACTGCGTAATATTATATAAACTTCTTTACCTAGAAATTGTGTTGCACGCCGAAAAGTACAAGAGCGGACGGCGTCAGCTTTTAAACCAACCCTGGAATTGGCCGATTAGTTAAACCCGTAAGGTGTTTCCCACAACGTTCACGGCCTTCTTGGATACGTATTAATATTCTTCCAAACATGCTATCTATGTAACCTAGATTCCTCTTTGAATTCACGCATATGTTAAACTAAAATTTATATTCAAATCGGTTCAGTAGAAATCTATCACTTTGAACACGAAAAGAAAAATGTGATATTACAAAAGGTAAATAGTATGATTATTAATGACTTTTATTCAAGAGTGTAGCGTGATAATATATGTAGAAGGCAATTTATAGGCATTAAACAAAACGATCGCATTTCCTCGAGCCCGGTCGCCGTGAGATCGGGGCAGTGTCAGGGGCGCCACACTGCCGGCGTTAGCGTCGACGCTAGCGGATGTCGCTCAGGACTTACTACAATCTATACTAACACTAAATGTCTCCAATATCTCGTGAGAGTGGTTCAAACTTCATCTATAAAACACTTCAGGTTGTAGTTTTAAAATTTATTTCAGTTTTTTATTAACCAATACAGTCTTACAATACATAGCCCAATCGTTATATCGATTTCCATTGACATTTCGTTTCTGTGAATCAAGCAGTATTTAAAATATTTATACAGGTTTTGTAATTACAGCCATATTTTTAACTCTATACAACATGAATTAAATTTGTGCATAGACTAAATTTTGTAATATTTTTTAATGGCCTTATATCATTCTGTTGCAAGAAAATAAAGCACCACTGAATCTCACTGAGACCTGGGAGATTATTGACTTTTGCTACGGATAAAAATACCCAGCCATAAATAACTTCAAGTTGTATGCAAAAATGGCTAACTCAGTGAATACATAAATCGTTAATGTCAGTGAATACTGAATAATTTTAAAACAAACAATAGAATCATTTCTATGTGTATATGTAAAAAGCTATATTACCGGGCCGGAGGCACGGACACGCGTATCTTTTCATCTCAACGATACGTCATTTGAATTCATAAGCCGCATACTGAATGCACGGCTGAATGTGTGTAAATGGAACGGAAGCCCATAGAAGTTGTACGCGCCGATGTCACTTTTTGCAATGTTTTCGAATACGGCTCCATGCACAAGTAGGCTTCGTTTGCGTCTCTCGTCTTGATGAACATGAAAAGAGTTTGTTGATAATGATAAACATTTTGACATACTTCAGAGCACAGTTAATTAACCTTTAGATTTAAATAACAAATTTATCTGGACGTTATAAATACACTTTAAATTTCACATATAGCGCTACCAGGTCCATTTTTTGAGCACAGATCATTTTTAATTTTTTGAATTTATTTCTATGTGGTTTTGAAATATATAACTGAGATGTAGTTTAAACCATATATATTTAATTTATATCAAACGAGATTGTGCTTAAAAGCTGTAAAATTGGAAACAAGATTTGCAGTATAATAATTATTTCACGGATAAAAGTATTATTTTTCAAACAAGTGAAGAATCTGTGTAAGCCGTGTTAGATACTCATTTCTCTGTTGTTCCTACTAACAAAAAACGAACAGGCTTTTTTTCCCATGAAGTTTCCATCTGAGCATTTTACTATTATCGAGTCTGGTCTCCAGTAAGTTAAAACGTTCAGCGAAAAAATTTTCTCTTCCATTTTTTAAAAATAGAATCGCATACGTCGCCGAGTGCACTCGAGTCTTTATGCGGCGTCGGGTTTATCTAGAGGATGGCTCTTGAATGCAGTTGCGTGGAATCGTAGCGAGCTGGGGGTGAAACCGGGAGATTGTCGAGTGGGATCCACCCGCAGTCAATGACCTAGACGTTGAGGCAGGTCATGGAAAAATGTTGTATATAACAACAGTGTCGACGACATAGTTCTTGGCGTGATTGTAGTTTTTCACTTAGTCGTCAAGGACTACTTTACCCTTTGTATGTATTTCACTTTTGACTCGTAAATTGTCTGTTTTACATGGTAGAGTTTGGTTATCATACACAAGTGTATTGTAAATAATGTCATGGAACATGAATTCTGAAATCTCACGTCAACTCCCTTGAATTATCCTTCAATAAATGACCGCCACTTTGTTGGAGCACTGAACATTATTAAATAATACAATTGGGCCTAAATAAATTGTATTCAGGGCAGTAATAAATTACAAGATGAAACAGAAAGAGAGTTTCTATTGGAAATCTTTTTATACTTTCATTCAAGTTATAGAAAGGTTTTTTTTAAACAAATTAATGCTAATAATTTTTTTACAAAGAAATCAACTGTTCTTTATAGATTATTCAATATCTTTAAAAATGATTGAAATAGATCATAAACAAAAAGCTTATGTTGATAAATAATTTGTCCAACTAAAAAAGCAGTGTGGATTTGGTAAATAAATGGGTTTTGTATAATCTCGCCAAATGAGATTACGGGATGAGCTGCGTTGACGTCATAGGGGGAGGTCATTGACGACAAAAGGGAGAATTTATATATAGCTAACGATGAAATATTAAAAATTATACTTTAGTAGGAGTATACAACAATAATACAGAGGGCGTGGATTAATCAGACATATATTGTGGCGCCTGGGCTGTATGACATTATTTATGTTATGGTGAAAGACATGACAGAAGATGGTGTAAAATATATAAAATGACATGTAATTATTTAATGTCAAAACTAAACCTGTTACAATAAAATTGGTTAAATTTATAATGTTATATATTGTGAATAATCTATACAACCAAGGTTTATTATCAAACCATTGATTTTTTAGTAAATTAGCAATAACAACGATTTTATGTGAGTAGGTATTGTAAAATATTTTTATATTTATTTTAAATTTGAAAATAATTAAGACTAATTAAATGTTTTATGAAATGAAGTAGCTCGAGATTAATTTTCTATTGAGAGGTCAATGCGATCTGATGAGTGCATTATACGTTTTAATTTATTTATGTCATTCTGATGCGTTAACAGTTACAAGAAATACTTTAAAATAATAAATATATAGGTAGAGCGTTCGTGTCAGACTAGATCGCGACTACCACACACTTGGTGAAAAACACGCAACAGCGACGTTTCGGGGAAGAGTAATTTTATATCCAGACGTATCTATATAGGCTTGATCCATTTAGACGTACAGATCGGCAACATTTAACATCAGATGAAGTAAAGTAATTTTCCAAACAGGATTTTTTTTAATAAACTGTTCAATAAAAAAATGCGTATTTTATACATTGAAAGAATAAATAATAATAAATATATATAAAGTATTATTCTGTATAATAAGAAATTTATTAGATAAATGTCCCTCGTCGTATGAATTCTATCAGGCTATATAATTAACACTTTTAAACGACATAAAACGCCACACTTAATCGAATAATAAAAAACGATAAAGTTTAATGTAAAAGACGATGCGATGCGGTTTCTCTATATGATTGCATTTTGAAACATTCATATCTGACACAAAGGAATAAATAAAATACACATTAATGGGTAAAACGATATGAGGAAATATTATAATTTACAATTTGTAGATATAATATCAGTTAACGTGTACACGTAAATTTGGCAGAGATATTAATGATTACCAACAATTTCAAGATTTTGAAAAGACTTACACTACGTAAACTAAAATTGTAATTTTACAATAAGTGATATTTTATTTTGTATAAATAGCTGTACCTGCGGCTTCTCTCGCATATAACAACTTCTATCCTTATATTTCTCCAATATTCGACATTCAGTGTAAACTATTAGATTAGAAAGAGGTTGTGGTTACATTTTACTGATTCAAAATTAACTTTATATCGAATTTCATATAATTGTCTATTTGGTTTTGATTTCATTCACCTGAAAGACATCTACTGTAGGGCATAGTTCTTCCCTAAAAAGGGGAAATTGCGATAATCGCCACGCTTGGCATGCGGCATGGCGATCTTAGTGTGGTGTTTAGAGGATGCTCTGCTGCCCATCTGGTTGAAGAGAGAGCGAGAAAAAAGATGTCTTTTATAATACGTAAGGATTCTTTAGTTCGGGTTTAGTAATTTGGTCACACTGGAACGAGGCACCAATACAGAGAGTAAAATAAAGAAAGATTCCATTCCCTACAACCAATTTTGGTACTAAGTTTAAAGGTAAAAAAAAACTCCATTTTCACTAGTAACACAGTATCATCGCACATTTAAAAACCAGTTTTACTTAATGAAGAATAGGGTTGAATGTTACAAAGAATATGAGTATCAAGTCAAACGCCCTATACAAACTATAGATACGTCAAACACAAAGAGCAATTTCTAAATAACGCTTCCATTATTTATGTCTGTAAAGCAGCAGGTGAAGTGGAAACAAAAAAAAGCCGGTACGGAATAATATCAATAAGACCCAGTACTCGGGCGCTGCGCGGCGGGGCGCCACTCGACAGCAAATATTACTAGGTATATCATTAGTTGTTTAATGTTACGTTGAGAAATATTACGAAATACGAAGTGCGGCCGCTTTTCACACATATTGTTATAGAAATATGACCTTTTGGACATTTTTAAGTCGAGTTTTAAAACATTACTACGCACGAACTCGAATTTCTAAAACAATATTAAGATATATTACAATCACAATGAGTCACACAATATTAACTTGTTTTTTTTTTTTTTTTCATATAAAAGATGTCCGCCTGCTCTGGTTTAATCGGATATTGTGGTAATTGATCCTGATAGATGAGACTTTTTAAATTGATTACCAGGAACTGTACACAGCTACCGATCACAAATACGATAAAGTAAACTTGAGCTGTTCATTTTATTTTTGTTCGATTAGAGATCGAAATTTGAAAAAAATTTGAAAATGATTATTTTTGAAGAAACAAAACTGTTTTCAATGTTTTTATCGATAGCGAAAAAGCTCATCAATAGTTACCCTACTAAATGAGAAAAAGAAATTGATTGATAAAAAAATAATAAATCTTTACCTGTTTATACAAACATACTCGTATAAAGTATAATCTCAAACTTCAAGAAGTGTGTCCAGATAACTCTGCAAAACCATGATACAACGCGTTAGAATTTTATCCTCACAAATAACTTATTACAGGCAGAATATTACTGTTAATTTATCAGTTAATGGGCTTAAAAGTCGAGACACGCTTAACCTTGAATAACAGATATGTTCTCCGGCCAGGCTTTAGTATTTTGTTAAAGTAGGTAAAGGAATAATATTAAAACAAGTCTGTAAAAAACAATTACCGACAGCGATTTACATTTGCAAAAATCTACTGGAAACATTACATATTTAAGAAAAATTGTGGTGTGGGGAAGAAAAATTAAATTATTTTAAGCACATTAAAACAGGGATTGATGATTAATAAATAAACATATTATATTTTCAATCCTAGAACGAACGAATTCTTTAATGACTTGTCCATAAGCAGTAGTTATAGGCGGCATCTAGATTGCAGAATCCGCACTGATATCTTAAAATACAGTATTCTGAAGTGAGTCATTATGCCATACTCTTCTTTCGGATAAGGTCAACGTGGTTTATCGTGCTTAGTGGAGCCTTGTTCGAATGGCTGAGATAATATACCCTTTACACCTCAAAAATTCATAAAAATAGGTATGATTGTTTCACAAGTACACTCTGAAATATACTGTTAGGTACATTAAGTGAGCATTGTATTTAGGGTTTCACATTCTGCTACAATGATTTTGAATGACCCTTTAGTTATATTTCTGTAGGACGTTAAGTGCATGCATAGGGGACGAAATCACTCCACATTAATTGCTTCGATTGAAAGAACATGCATTTTATATGGAGTTTTTAATCGCTAAGGATTTTTACTTAAGTAAAAAGAAACTTTTAATTAACTATTTCAGTAATTGGAATTAAAAAGACAATTTCAATATAACGACTTTGGGGGAAATTCTTGAGACATTTTTTCACATTACAAATTTCACCCATATTTCTTTATTGTAGGGAAACATACAGTTTATTTTTATAATTACTAAATATTACAATAAAAAATACAATCACTCACCCAATAAAGTATCCACTACAAAAAAAACAAATATGTAAAAACACGCATCAAAATTAAATCACTAACATAGATATTTTCTAACAATAATATAAATGGTAAGAAAAAAAAAGAAAAATACAAATTCATCTTTATTATATATACAGATTCATTAATACATCACGCTTTGCTCTAATTTCTCTTTTATAAGACGTTATATTTGCAATAAACAATATGTCGGCGTCGTTAAAGTAAACATTATACATACTGGAAGTCCTTTACAAGAGTGTGTTTGCAACATAGTTAGTCCTACAGAGTGGAACATCGAATAAAAACTGTATTCTAAAATTAGGCCTAGGGCACCTAAAACCTAGTTTACAAAGAATATATGGAGAGTCAAGGTTATGGATTAGTTTAAATAAATAAAACTGCAAGGAAATAACATTCATTTTTGCTTTGAAATTTACATTAAAGTATTGAATAGGAACAGGTTTGCAGATACCGAGATTACCGTTAAAAGAGAATGAAATTAAAAAAAAAATCATGCTTCAATAGTAAACCGAAGTGAAAAGTAGAAATTTGTTCTACACAGAAAAAGTTCACTAGTTCATAATTATGTAAAACATTAAAATAATATTAATTATTTAAATGTATTGAATATTTTAAAATTTTAGGTACATAATTTATAATAATGGTAAAGCAATGTCTGGAATTTTAGCTAGTGTTACGTCTCATCTCATTCTCATGTTTTCTTCTTCCATACGTCCCTCTATCAGCCGTCATCTCTTCATTCACTCCTTTTTCTTTCGTATCATTTCTTACACACTCCATCCACACTTTCTTTGGCCTTCCTCTACTTTTCCATCCTTCCACATTCATATTCATTACTATTTTATCCACATCCGCTTCCTCTCTTCTCATAACATGTCCATACCACAACAAACGGAAACCTTTCAACTTTTCTACCACTGGCGCAACTTTCAAATTCCCTCTAATATATTAATTTATTATTTTATCCAATCTTGTGACACCACACATCTATCTCAACATTCGGATCTCATCCATCTTCTTACTAGCCCAACATTCTGATCCATACAATATGACAGGTCTTATGATGGACTTATATATTCTCCCCATCAATTTAAGGGGCCTCCTGGAGTCACAAATCACACCAGAGACCTGTCGCCATTTCATCCAACCAGAGTTGATTCTTTGCCTTATGTCGTGGTCGATTTCTCCGTCACACTGCAATAGTGACCCGAAGTAGCGGAATTCAGAACAGACTGATACTGCTGTTTAGCTAGTGTTGCGTATATTACAATATTACCCTAACTTTCAACTTGTAACAATAATTCTGCCGATACTATTGTGTAGTCTACAATGCAGTTAATATTATTATCCCGAAGTTGATAGATTAATTACCACAAAAATATAAATATAAAAGACAAATAAAGAAGTTTTAATATTCGATTAGTTTCGTTACCATTGATACAGATTGAGAGAGTATATCGAAGTAGGCCGTGGGTGTGCACCAGTCGACGCAGATGATAGATGATCTATTATCATTCAAGATTCAATAGAAAAGTGAACGTAATCTTACGAAAGACAGGCGATTTTATTATACCATGGCTTTTGTAAGAATAAAGTTTTGTTGAACATTGTGTTATTGAAATTCTATAAATAATTACGGCATTCTATGTCGTAACAGGCCCTAACAAATACACCGTAGACGGATATGTACCAGAAGGAATACAGGTCAACGTTTCTTAAAATAAAGACGATAAAGATTTTGAACAAAAATAGATGTTTTGTTGTGTATTCTGGCGATTCATTACAATTCACGCACTATTAAACAAGAACTAAATTGTTATACAAAATATAAAAAAAAGAACACTATTATCTTAGCTTTTTTGCTCATAAGAAATATAATTTTGCATGAACAAAGAAATTACACTAATTAATATTATTTATATACCTACAGCTACTAAATAACAGTATTTGCCCTATTTTTAGATGCACATTAATTCGCTTTTGTGACTCAGTGTCGTAGTAAAGGGTCCAAGCGAAATTCCGATTCGCAAAGTACGTGGGAAAGTCAACTTTAACGTTGAACAATAAGAACTATTATGAAAGCATCAAGGAAATCATTTCATAAGGTAATAAATAATAATGGATCGTCTCTGGCCTTGGTGAAATTAGTCACCGACGACGTCTCGCCGTTGTAAATTGTGAATTAATGCCGAAGTGCGACAGTACGGTTGAGGCGTAGTAATATATACTTTTGCGTAGAGACTATGTACTAAATAAGCAGTTAAACATGCTAAGAAATGTTTTTCTTTTTAATACACTCCACCAGCAATGAATATTATTCAATGGTCTAGAGAACACGTAATTATATACAAGTGCATTGATTACAATAAACAGGTTCGATTCTGTGCATGTTTAATGAGATCGTCACGCAGGAAATCCCTAATTTGGTGACACTGGTTATGTTGATCGTATTTTTTAAAATTATTGTATCATCATCTGTTGATGATTATCTAACCTTTATTCTACATTAAGTAAGATTGGTACAACCTTATTCGTTTACCCTCTGTCAGTTATTATTCCAACATTTTACCTTATACCTATAAAAACATATCATTCTTCATATCACATTACCGATTCACCGTACAACAAGTTCAAGCACTATGTCAAATGGATTTTAATTTGCAAGGGTTATTATAGGTTGGATGGTGTTATGAAGTTATGTAAACTATGGCAATGTCTGGAAGTGACAGATTTCTTGTGATTCTAAACTAAACTTTGTAACTGTTAGTGGTAAAGTTCCAAAAAAAGCACGTAGAAAAAAAACCAAATCGAGTTTTTTGCCGGTTCTTTTCGATGACTGGATTGCTTTCCGAACCGGTGGTAGTATTTTGTCGTTCATAAGCGCCTTATCAGGGCTTAAATTGAATAAAGTAATTTTTTTCATACCTTTTTGTATTTGTAGTATTATTATTTCTACTCTCTTTATTCTTTAAATTCTTTTAGTTACTTGACATCGTCCATACATATGATAAGCCCGAATTTAGACTCCCTTAATTATAATTGCACAATGAAAACTATTTAACATAAAACAACCAAATTGTTAAATATGTGAATTAAGAATTTCAAAGCGAATGGTTTGTCAAGTGAAGCGAAAAACTTAAACGCTTGCACAATTTGCCACGAATTTGTCGGAAATTCTTTTAATTACAACTCTAAAGAAGCTAACAACTCAATTGCAAATAATAGCTGTTATTATGTGTATTGTTAACACCACATTGATTAAGATAATGGGTATAACGCCGGTGGTAATTAATACACTGATACACGCTTTATTTTTTTATTGTATTTATGCATTGTATTGTACAGTATTATCTGGAATAAAATTATTAAAAGTAAGGAATCAATAAACATTTTACATAATTGGTTGGTTACTTAAGAGAGTAAATTACTTACGCGTACTTTGAACTTTTGATCAAGAAACAAGCGTGCTTAGAAGATTTTCCCTTGAGCAGTATATTATTTGTTATAGTATGAAATATAAAATAAAATAGTATCTAGTCTTTCTGTTCCAGACACATAATAAATAATTGAAGAATTAAAGAAATAAAAAGAATTAAACCGTTTACTAATTTTGCAGGCTGGCAATTATATTATTTCATATACCAACTAGCACATTACTAATTATAATGATGTGATTAATATCGGACACAACAAGAATAGGTATCAAAACATATCATCAATCTATATAAAAATAGATATAAACAGTTAAAGATGTTATATTTTAATCGATCGTTTTGCTTCTTCTTCTATTTAGTAGCACTTGTCTGTCTGCCTTTGCCATATCAAGAAAAAAAAACTGAAAATGTATTTTCTAATAAGTAACAAAATATTAAAACGCGCTGATACATGGTTTGAAATAAATGAAAAATAAAAATTCTACATTTTATTTACACATCTGAGATATTTCGTTAAAAGCAGTTTGTCTATTTAACATTTCGTAGAACTTAATAAAGCACTCAAACATTTCCCGGTATTCAGTGAGATTCCACTGGAATTTGTGCCATTTATAGCACGGAAATTAGATGTATAAGCATTGTATTTTACGAGTAGTCTATTTATAAAGACCGTCGCTATGAAACGTCCTTAAGAGGCGGTTCTATTTTAACCCTATACATGTATATTCATATATCTACAAGTTCTGGTAAGTACATGACATTTGATTCATTGCTAGCTGTAATTTATTTAATATATAACTTACGTCTACCGACGACTTGAATTTATCTAGTCAGAATAATATACTTACAGTTATTATCATTACACTATATAATACTTACAGTTATGGATCATTTGCTATTGTGCATCGACTAAAGTGTGTAATAAATTATATAATAACGGGTACATGATATTTCTTTACCAGAACCAACTAATGAATCAATTCTCATTTATTTATAAGTAGTTAAAATAAACTATTAAACGCGATAATTATGTGAAATTTAGCTAGAGCTTGTTAATTAATTATTTATTTGTAAATTACTATCAGTTTAATACTACGATTTTTAAATAAGAATACAGATTTAATAACTCCTTGAGCACTAACCTGGCGTTAACGCCAGCTTTCCATTGTTTTCCTATCGTCTTCCTATTGTCTTATTTTTATGGGTATCGACATAATAATAAAATTTCTATTTACAAAAATATTAACAAAGAAACATTATCAACTATAAGCCGGCTTCGTATACATGATAAATATATTTAAATTCTGCACGAATCCTTTAGTTTCTTTTTAATAAACTCACCGCGTATCAAAGTGGACTTTCCATACCAATTAAAGCCAGGATAAATGTTAAATATAGTACTAAAGTTGTTTAAGAGTGCCTCTTTGTGTAACCATTCAAACGGCTGTATGAATCGTTTAATGATACATTGTCGGTTTGTATTGTAACGTTGAGTATCGTTCGGGGGTTATGTATGTGTAACATTATTGGTATCACTGTTGATGTGTAAACTAAAGGTAATTACAATTAAATAAGTGTTGTAATTAGTAAAACAATTGCAATATATTTATAAAGTTGGTGAGTAAAGTTACAACAAATACGTTTATACTTGAAGGATTCATAAGAGCGTTTGATCTCAACACAATAATAATAATAATTGTTATATTCTTAAATATTTTAGTGCAATTCTCACGCTTGGCAGATTTATTATCTCGTTATATTATTCACACGCTTATTATTAGGTTTTTTTTTGTGGTAATGCAACAATGTGTAAGAAAACACCTTCATACATTAATGAAAAACGAAGTGGGTTTTTGTATTGTTTAATCTGAGAAGAGTAAATTAACAAAACGACAATCGAAAACATTATTTTTGTAAACAAGTTAATATCAACCTAAAAGATAAAACGCAGCAAATTGATACTCAAACATTGTAATCAATAGTATCATACATTTACTCTTTGTAAAAACAAAATGAAGGTGTACGTACAAACAACGCGCATCCAAACATCTACTTTGTAACCAAGTCATATCAGTACTCTGGAGGTACTCTCTATATCTAGTTATCATAATTGATGCAATTCGAAAACAAATTCCTTTTCATAGGTGTATTTTTATAAGGGTTATCGCTTGCGAGAGTTAAACCATATTTCATATGTAAACTGAATTATACCCAGTGGTCTATTTAGCCCACCAGCCGCCTTAGGTCCCAATTGATATTTTTGTATATACGGAAATATTTAAATTTTCACTTGGTACATGAATACTTCCGAGTTTATGATTAATTCTATTTATTCGTGTCTGCAGGATCTGCATATATTCCTGTCATGTTATATGATCTACCAAATTAAAAACAGACAACTTTAGAAAAAAAAAAAAACAGCAATAAATGAAAAATTACTTAATATATATATTGTATTATCCTTTGTTGTTTTTGCCTTTAAACTTTTGTTTTCTCGAAAATGTTGCCGCCCGAAACCCGGGCCTAAGCGGTCTAGACCTAAATCCAGTACGGATTATACCCACGGATATAGCTGATACTGTGATACACAACTATTTATGTAATAAGCTACAGTTAAACAACTAAAGTGTTCTCGGCCTACGTTGATATGAAAATTGCGTGTTTGTAAATGAGCCCAATTGTTGTGGATGAGTTCTACTAGTGTTGTGGGCGAAATAAACTAGAAGAATTACCGTGAAACTTTTGGTTATGTAACTATCAGAAAATTACTATTATAATTGAAGGAAATATAATATAAATATAACTATTATAACGAAGTACCGCCGGTCGGAATAAAAACAAAGACTGAAAGTAGTTTGATTAAAACAACAAGCATGGTTAAGTCGGTTTCTGACGTATACAGTGTTGTATGAACCAGGATAATTCCAATATTTTATAATCCAGATTTCCTCCCAAGTAATAAAATTTGAACTATATGGTGGTATATAGGACTCTTCTGAACAGGAAAAAGTGTAAATTAAATTACACTAAAAACAGACATTTGGACTAAACGAAAATATAACTCCAGATAATATGTCAAAAGTCTTAAAAATACGAGGAGTCTTTTCACTTCACATTAAATTCATTAAACAATAACCATTGTAAATGACAATTTTGACATATCTATAAACCCGGCAACTGACATACGTGTCAGAACACAAACGACGTACGTATTCTTCAAAGAAAACGATGAGTATTCATCGGTTCGCTGGTATATTAACCAACGAAAGTAAAATTCAAAGAAGCGCGCACGTTCAATTTGACTCACAAATGTTGTGATGAAAGTGCATGAGCGGATTGTATTCGTGTCGTTAGCCTTTTAATTAATGTGTTAACCGTCCGATGAACTAGTTATGTATTCTATTACGCAATGTATACAGTATAAGCTTTATTAAAACGAACAATATTATATATGAGTATTAATTAATTATTTCAAATGAAACTCAGCTATAATTTTAAGTAAGGGACTGAGGAAAACGATAATTTAAGTCAATTGACAACCGTGATTGTGCCAATAGTCTGTAATTTGATGACGGAACTGGTAGAAAATATAACCATATCTTTCAACTGTTAGTTCTGGTAAAAAAGTTCGTCGCAGGGGGCGACGCGGTGGCATGCAGTGCAATCCCGAATCGCCCCCATGCCAAATGCGGCGGACGGCCCCGGGGGGTTTTAGTGGGTATTTCCGGGCGACTCTCGCCCGGGTGAGTCCCATACTGGCACGGAGTTCGTCCCTCCGTGCCCCCTTACTCATTGCATTGGGGGACTTCGGTCTCACTAATGCAATGGGTAAGGGTAGTTAGTGCGTAAAAGACAAAAAAAAAAAGTCTGGTAAAAAAGGTTACTCGGAGTAAAAAATAATTCCCCTGCACATATTCAGTATATGACGACAAACAGCTGACTGCTAATCGGCAGTAATTGATGCTTGTTACATAATAATAATAACATAATTTGGATACACAACAATTGCAATTTCCTTTTTATTAGTTATTCTAGAATTACATATTCCATAAAATAAAAAATAGACTCGAAACAACAGATTTATTATGAGTTTTCATGAAAAGTATTAATAAGTTTCGAATAAATAATATTGAAACTAGTAATATTATTCCATTTCTAAAAGTACTCTAATTGGTATAAAAAGAATAAATCTGTCAAATAACACTTATACAATGTCAAAACAGATACAATACAGAAAAGTTTGAACGATTTTTAAGTAGGTATGGTTACAGAATGATTCAGCGGTTACGTCATATCTAAATATAGTATAGTATAGAGAGCACGTGGTGGCCATGCGTGATGTCCCACTATGCTTGTAAATATATGTTAATAGTGTGTATGTACCATGTACTCATAACTTATTATTTGCTTTAGTATTCTACGATGTTATTCGTATGAGGAAATATTGCGTTAAGCTTTTAAAGTACTCAGAAGGCAGGGGTTCGTTGAATTCAACATTTACATTGATAACTGTATGTTTACTATTCTCGATTTAGTCCCATTAATTATTTTTTATTTCATTCTTCTTACCGGAACTTCGATTGTTATAATAAAAATTAAATTTGTAAATGGAATTAATTGTTTAAAATATCATTATTAAGTTCGAATACCGGATTTGATGAGAGGATGCACATAGTTTCAAGAAAGTTTTTTCATATCACATACGAATTATTTTCCATTCGTTCCTCTTTCTAATCATCTAAAATTAATAAATAATTGCACAACTACACGTATAGAACATAAGATGGACGTATATGCATAAGGTGACGGGAACAGTTAGCTTAAAATTAAAATTGTTGTAATCCACGCGCTAGTATCCTGCAATAATAAAGACCGTAATGAGAGTGCATGCAAGTGAAATTAGCAGAAATATGTCAGTGCCCACAATTAATTGCTAACTATCTATTTTATAATCATCATCATGCTCATGCGCTGTTCCCAACTCACTTAGGGTCGGCGCAGTATGTTTTCTTCTTCCATACGTCAGCCGTCATCTCTTCAGTTACTCCTATTTCTTTCATATCATTTCTTACACAATCTCTTTTTCAATATCAGTAACAAATGAATTTAGAACGTTTTTCCTCAATTCTTAATTACTTCAAGTACTTAAAGTAAAACGTCCTATCGCATACAACATATAATTCAGTAGTAAGTAAAAATATAAATTCGAAAAGTGATACCAGATTACATTGCAAATAAAAACAACAACGATTTCACACACTATTTTATTGCATCGATGCACACAAACACGTAATGAATGCACTGGAAGCATATATCACAACTAGTTGTCAAACAGAGCCGAACGGAGAGTTGCGGAAGTGGAAAATTTTTACTGACAATCATTTCTGATGGTAATTTCGTTAGGTCGGTTATACAGTGAAATAATGAAGCTGAAGCGATGACACCATAAGATATTATATCACTATTTGGTTATTTTATTGTAATGTTTAAACGTAGATATTTTTTATTTTAGATTAACTTCTAAATACAACGCCTAAACCACTAAATTAGTATTACCTGCTATTGCCCAGTTTTACTATATTTCTTCTTCCTTCATATATATTTAATTAAGATATTCTAAAAGTATACATATGTGATCATACTTAAGCCTAAACTAAACTATCACTTTCTATAATCATCTTTATGGTTTTCAGTGTAAGAAGAAAGTATATTATGATTCAAAAAGGTTAATTTCGAATATTATTGTAGAATAAATTAAAAAAGCTTTGGTGATAGAAACCTTACATTTCGTTAATAGTATAGAAATAGCAGTAAAATTATAGCGTAGTTGCTGTGTACAATTTACCTTACAGCAGTAAAGTGGAAACTATTAACGCTCTGGAAACCGAAAGCGTAACTACCCATTTGCATAAACTGATTAGATCGTTACCTAGCTTTATACAAAAATTTAGTTCCTAAATAACATTTTAGGATCAAAATCATGAGCAATTAAAGCCCCTGTGTTACCTATCTACTAAAAATGTAATTTTATATTTTGGACTATTTCATTTTGACTATTGAAGTTAAAAATATAAATAACGTATGCCTTCAATCAAGGAATCTTTAATACTGCGTATTCAGGAGTTGATAAAAGAAAACTCACATAAAGTTGCTCGACCTTTCCTATTAAAAGCAATTAACTATTTCTTCTTTTTGTAGATATTTGCTACTCAAAAATGATTAACAGACGAAATAATTTTATGTATATTACAGACCATAATAATGAACGACAAACTCTAATGACGCCAACCAATGCGGGAGTCCTATTTATCTCTACAACTGTAACAGACTGACGAGAAACTATAATATATACAATTACTAAGAGCATTCTTTGTATATAACAAACAATACATTATTGTTGCATGATACATATCAAGTAAGAAACTTTAGGATATTTGCGATTTTGAACAAACCAATACAACATTTTCATACATATAGACTCTGAAATATGTAAATCTGAGCGGGTAACAAACGTTGATAATAAAACTTACAAATAATAAAAATAAATGTTGAAATAATTAGCTGTATTATAAAAAAAATATTGTTAAAAAAAACATAAAACTGTTCCATTGCACTAATATACGAGCAATTATTACGGAAGTGTTGCGGAAAATTTAATTTATGTTTTTTTTATTGGCTTACGTAAGCTCATTCGAAAGGAGTGCGTGTCTCGTAAATTAAACGTTAGTTTGCTTTACTGAATCGTATCGAATGTTACCATTTATCTTCAACACATCCGACATCCAGTATGTTTACAAATGAAGAAATTAAGAACTGATTTTTTTCGTAGAATTATTTATATAAATACATAATATGAAATGAGTCAGGTTATGAGCGTTGTAGTTCGATGGAAATTTATAATCTACATGTTTGGTATCGATTTTCGTGTGATGAAAATGATTGTTCTTTCTCGTGGGTTTTAAAGTGGTTATATACGTAGTATATCAGCTGTAGAGTTGAGTTTTATGTCCTTAAAATGACTTTGTGTGAAATTATCATTAACTAATAGTACCTACTCTTTGGGAATCTCATACAATTTTAAATCTATGCATGAAAATGATAATCAATTTAAATATTATCGATATAAAAATATGTCAAGATAAAATAGTTTATGAATTTTATTCTCCTCTGTTTATCGAACGTTCTTTTTGTTTGTTTAGTAGTTAGCTATTGATAAGCTATTAGTCTTATAAAAAAAATAACATTATTTCGTCGTATTTTCAAAAATGATTTTGGTCAAATTATAATCATCAGACGAACTCTAGTATATAAAATGCACGAATCTTATAAAAATTAGTATCTCATAATACGTGAAATTTGAAGGAATCATACATGTCCAATGGTGAACTATAATACTGCCTTAAATTGGCGACTAAACCATAACAATAAAACAATCGTATTAATATTGGTTATTTATCTATTTGACCTTTAAAGCTTGAAGTCTTGGAGTCCGAGAGTGCATACATTTCGTGTAGCATAGCTTCGTGTAAGTATAATATACCCCACAATCTTCAATAAACTTAAGTGCAATGACTTGACGTACGTAGCAAGAGTTGCACAACTAGTAAGTTTTGAGAAGCTAATTTGTTGTTAATTTTTTTATTTATACGTGTGTCTTAGGCGATGTTTCGAGTATGAGTCATGGAATCCAACATCCAACGGAGTGATGTAACACAGTTTTATACGGGATACGACCCAGCGAAATTAAAAGTGGTTATAAGTTTGATACATCTTTGTAATTGTTACATCATAATTATTTCAGTTTAAAATCATATTCGGGAAGGTTAAAACGAGAACTCTTTCAAGGGTAAGTTTACATATGACCTTGTAAGCAAAACATATTCCATAAACGGTTAATAAAATATACTCATTTTATTTAAACTGAATGACGAAATGTTTTTATTCTATATTTTTATGAATATCTACTTAACCCTTTGAGCACGAACCTGGCATTTACACCAGCTTTCCATTGTTTTCCTATTGTTTCATTTTTGTGGGTAATCGACATACTAAACGATATAAGTACTGATATTTGAATGATGTTTTAAGAATAGGTTTTAAACTCAACCCTGTTAGATCATAAAGTTCAATAGATCTTATCACTTTCGTTTAAGAATCGAGTAACATGTGGATAAGTAATTTATAAAAAAACTTCAAACAATATTTACATTAACATCATAAATTATGCTGGCTATGACTAAACTTGTCTACTAATAACGCAAATTCTTCAATAGTTAATGCAAAATTTACTTCCTAAACGACTTCCATTGAGAATATAGCATTAATGGAAATGTGATGCATATTAAAATTTTGCCAAACAACATGGGCGCGAAAAGTATATTATCTGCTTTATCTAAACGGAGTAACAAGTACAGGCGAGAAGAAAAACGCTTAAATTCAACGTATTATTGTTACAATCTTTCTATTTACCCAATTTTCGGGCACAACAGAATATTTATGTATTTATCAAAAGCATTGTTTTCACCTCTGACTAATTTCAATCAACAAATTAAATAGAAATCGATCTACACAAAGTGATCTCATTCCGGATTCAATAGAAAGCCATGGAACGGGAAAGACTGATCTTGAATATAAAAATGGAATTAATTTCAAATGAGATGAAGTTTAATTGAAAAAAGGCAGACAAGTAGCAAACAGTAAATTTATATTCTTTATAAATTCACTACTAAGTAATACATAAAAAAAATACAATACGATAATGGAGGTAAAAGATCACTGACCCTGACTGAGGAAAGTACAATGCAGGTACATAAATACTTTAACGCCTGGTATAGGAATCATCAATCATTTGAAGTGCAGGTGGAAGCAAAAAGCTTTATAATATTATATTTATTTTGTAATTTGTTTACTCTTCTTTATTGTCTTTTATTTAATGTATTTAAAAATTACAAATGCATAAAAATATGATTTTGTTACATAAAGCTCTTTTACAAAAACATAATTCCAGTTGATATTCTTATTTACTTCAAATAACAGTTGTGTTATTTGATATTCTATTATTGATTTTATCCAAATTAATAAAAAAACTTGCATGCGATTTTTTACTTGAGAGTTAGAGTAAAGGTAAAGTCTAACATTATATAAAAGTTAACGTCTATCTATCTGTCTGTACTTGTTTTTAAATCGTAGATGTTACTATATATTTTATACTAGTTTTTTACTCGCGTTAACTTCAGTTTCACATTTTGTAATGACTCCGTAAATGTTACATCAGAATAGCTCTAATATTTTGTCTCTTGTCGCAAACTTGCAAAACATTCACATAAACCTTACATATTTCCATACAAACTTTCATCCCCTATTCCCTATTGTTACTTTACACTCCTGAGGGTAAAACTTTTACAAACTTTGAATGTCATATTTATTTATATCGAATCAACACCCTAAAAAAATAAGTTTCAAGTTTCTAGCTCTAAAAATAACGATACTACTTCCATACAATTTTCTATCCCCCTTTCAACCCTTTTATCGCATTAAAAATAGCCTATGTCCTTTCTCAGGCTCTAGACTATCTGTGTACTAAATTTCATTTAAATCCGTTCAGTAGTTTTGACGTGAAAGCGCGACAGACAGACAGAGTTACTTTTGCATTTATAATTTTAGTAAGTAGGATTATATTGATACGTTAAATAATATGCATAAGTATATAGGAAAAGTGAAACGAATAATACCAAAAAAATCTTCACAAAAATGACCATTATCGTGTTTTTTGTTTTATTAATATCCGTTAGTATACGCGAGTAGAGCTGCGGGCACGCAGCAAGTACATAATGTTTTATATGCAACATAACTTAAAAAAATACTTAATAATAATAATCTATATCCGTATTTATAATAAGTCACGAATATTCAATCAACATTTAACAGTAATAAAATCGCGAGGTTGGCAGTTATAGGCGACGACTTTCGTCGCTGACTGTACCACGTACACTTATTGCAACAGTTTTCCAACAATTCCTTTTGGTTGCATTACTTTCACTGACGCCTTAAATACCATAAATCATGACGTTTGAACTGAAAACCGTGACTAAAACGATTTGCGATGAAATCCCAAGGACATTAGTGCTGACCGCTTATTATGAACATTTACAAATGGATTTTACTTAAACCTATACTTACGTTATTCATATTCCCATAGCATTTAAATAAAGTCAAACAACTCAATTTAACATACAAAGTTTGTCTGAATTTTACATCTATTGGCGCTCTGAGCATTCACGATATACATTTTCGTATGGTTTATTCATAATCAAAACGTCCGATAGGTTGTGTAAGTATAAATTTTATTATTTATCTTGGAGCGCCATCTTATACTTGACATGCTGTGAAAAGTTAACTGCTGACGTCATAACATTGGTAACGCGAATTTATTATGGTTTCTCCACACAGCGGGCAGGTTGGGAAGCCAGCGCGATACTTTTCGACAACGCGTCGACGCAAACCGAGCGCGAACACTGCGCAACCTTCTCTATAGTAAAAATGCGCTGGCGTCCAGACTCACCCGCTGTGTGGCGAAACCATAAATTTTTCCCTTTGGAGAATCGCTCAACGCCGCTAAAGAAAATTTCACTTCAAAAACATGCATTAATGCTTTAACTATTTTATAACAATCAAATAGATTAAATGACCAAATATAAACTAATTGTTGTTACCTAAACGTGAGCATTAAGAATGCCCAAGTCCTGAATCATCAGTTCAGCATGTCCAAGTGTGAATGCGAGTGGACAAAAATAAAACGCGCCAGATATGAGTCACACTAGAAGACGATTACAAAAGAAGACATACGTATGGTGTAAACAGATAAAAGACTAACGTTATTTTTTTTGTTTTTAAATTTTATCAATTATCAGTACGCAGTAGATGAATTTGTCCTGACCAAATAGCTCGTAGAGACACCGGCCACGCTTATGCATGCTAAGCTGGACTACAAATCTTAGAAGATATACATGGTAGTTTTTAAAGTGCATCGCTTTAGAAAACATTTTCAAGAGCAACAGAGTTAAAGCGTTGATGATTCATGACTTATCAATCTTAGTCTTATTCGGAGCATTATCGTCTAATAAAAGGTAATTTGTAAAACGATTACAAATTTTCTTTATTACTTCGCATAGTTAGAATAGAACACTATAATAATTACGTAAATAAATTTGTAATTTAATTGAAAACTTCTTAATTTTAATATATTGTGAAAATGCTCGGTTATAATAAATATCCTGATACTGTACTAACCTCGTAAGCAACGTAATCGCTTGCGGCTGTCGATTGTTCCATTACACAAATGTGTTGAAACACACTACTAAAATGTCGAGTCCTTTTTCCCTATAATCTGACTCACGAATTGTATTTTTATTAAGTGTGAAGAAGCGCATACCTGTAACAAAAATATTAAAAAGTGTTATTCTATGCAAAATTACTAAACTCATCAATTTAATATTGTAAAGTAATATAAATGTGCTTTTAAATTGGCTATACAATTTTTAATCTACGTTTAAATCTGAATTTAGGGACTGATCCCTACAAGAATTTATGCGTTAAATACAGGTTTTCTATGATTAATGATTCGATAGTATTTTGGTCAGACTTTGACTTTATAGCGATTTGTAGTGATGAATAATCAAGCACGTAAATATCTCTTAAGCATTTGATTCATAAGTTAGTATGTATTAATTAATCAGAAATATAATTATGTTATTCTATATATAAGACTGAAAAATAATAAAGCATATTTGTAAACTACGAGAATTATTCAAACATACTACAGAATGATTATTGTCATACACATTCTTTAGTAATCTAGAAATAACCACGGTGCAAGGTTATTTCGGATACAAATAGCATACACTGCGTCAGGTGTGAAATTCACCTGTTCAAAATATACGTTGCTGCAGCCACATAGCATGTTAATTATGCTGCCGGATTATATACATAGGCCCAACATAAACCGTCCACGTGAATTTCAATGTTAGCTTACGTTCGAGCGTGTAACATGCATACGCCAAATAAATATTTCACACCTACACAGCGTTTTATGTGTTTAATAATAAAAAAAAAAGATTAACTTCACTACATGACGATAGCGTGTGAATTTGAAAACTCGTTTTGTGAGTAAAAATAATACTGTAATCACTTTTATGTTTACAAAAAAGGAAAACGGCTAACGTTAAATTTAAACTATTTATTTACATTAGCATTTTTTGTAAGTGAAAAACATTATTTTTTAACTTTTTGATGTAGACATTTATAAAGATTATCGTGTTTTCAAAGGACATTTCATTACATAAAGTTTATTAACGCTGTAAGGTCAATAACATCAAACCTTAAAGTTGCGAAATCATATTTTCCAATGTTATATGGAAACGATCACTCAAAAATCGTTCAAACCAAATTATACAAACTCCTGTGATTCTAATATAACAAGTAAAATAAAGACTCGAAGATTACAACGAAAGTAAGTACGCTTGACTCATTACAGCAACACAAAAACTCAAACGTTTGCACGTAGCGTACACTTATAAAACGAGGAAAAATATCAACGCTTACCTGCCTATTAGCCATCTAAGCAATCTCTCCCAACGAAGGTTGTAAAGAAACGATCTCATTAATGATACTACGCGTGATTCATACAATTGCATCATAATATTGAGAAAATAAACTGATTGATATTTTTTTGCATTGAACAGATTTGTCATACCTTTGGATAACAAGGATCAGCTACTAAAACATTTTGCGGGATGATTTGAAACAAACCACAATTCATATTTTACAATTCAATAAACTTGGCTGATAACATAAATAAAACCCTCAGAAAATTTTAAAATTGTTTTAACACTTTTTTCTGATTTTAAAACAACGATGATCAAGTTTATATTGCAATAAATAATAGGCATATTTTCGTATAATAGGAGCATGATACGATAAATAAAAATTAATCATTGTTATGAAAGTTATAACCGGATAAAACTTAAAATATTAAGCACTAACAATAATTCTTTAAATCTACCATAAATAGTTGTCATGGGTAAGGATATAGATTATTTTTTAATTATCTATATTTAATTTGGGGACTTGGGTTCGTCAGCCCCATCGTAACCTAAACTTTAAACTAACAAACTATACCTTAATACTACTCACAAACTTCCACAAAATTTTGGCTTCTACACTTGCAGGCAACGCCAAGATTTCATGAAAGGTTCTTAGATTTAATAAGTTAACCCCTTGAGCACTAACCTGGCGTTTACGCCAGCTTTCCATTGTTTGAGTACACTGTTTCTTTCAGTTTTGATTTGGCCGCATTACATCGTAAATGGTATATGGATGTTATTACTTATTGCACTTAATAATATCATATCAACATTGTGACATAATCATAGAGCGTTTGAAATTTCGGTTTCTATTGATACTATAGCATAGTTAATACAATATCTAAAAGATTTTCTCAATAATCATAAACGTTAACAAGTGTAAAATCAATATGCTACAATATATCGAATATGTAATAACTAATTAAATAATAGTAGAAAACCAATTAAATTAGAACAGAGCAAATATCGTGCAACGGCGAACGTATACCAGTCTGCAAGTCATTGTGGACAAAAGAATTGTTCAATGGGCATGATCTCAAAGATAACTCAGATTGTAACCGCGCCTTGTCACAATTTATAAGCAAACAGCGATTACCACAATAATATTATATTGAGCAATAGATTTATCTAAATTTACGAGCTGTCTCGTAATTGAGATATAGTTTTAATTTAATCACGTTGACGTTAGAATTTAGCTTTCTAAAATAATTTTCTCTGTATTTAGTTTAAGGTTTAATATACGTAAAATTAGTTTAAAAATATAATTGTATCTAAATATATAAAAATTATTCTCCTTTATTAAAACGATCACTTCACTTTGTATTACTTACACCGTCACCGATTTAGTTCTGTACGATTCAATCGATACTGTACAACCGGTTACGAAACTTCCTGATAACATCGATCTTTCAAGATGTTTCGATGACGTCGCTCTCCGCTTCGGTTTTCTTAGAGAAATTATGTTACGTAAACTATGCTTTTTCGATGAGCTTTATTTACAATTGGGTTTTGATTTAAATGATGTAATAGACTGTTTTACTCTATTAACTCTGGTTTCATTTCCTCTGATTTAATAGATTGACTGGAGTAATTGAAGACTCACGTGTATTTCCATTATAACATATTTTCTTGATATAAGATAGAATTTTTATTATCTGA
This sequence comes from Samia ricini, assembly GCA_014132275.2. Lineage (NCBI taxonomy): Eukaryota > Metazoa > Arthropoda > Insecta > Lepidoptera > Saturniidae > Samia > Samia ricini. Next base: position 31,440,652 of record AP028162.1, read on the forward strand.
TTCTGTTTGATGCCATAATGATAAAAGCCGAAGGAAACCAGAAGTTCGTATATTTAATAAAACGTATTTACGTCAGGATGTAACTAAACGCGAGTACTTATCCATGCCGAACAACTATTTATAGTCTAAATAATGTTAATATATGTATTATTGATTTTACATCATAAACAAGTAGGTAATTCTAAACATTATAAGTAAATTTCTTATTATTATTCAATTATTGCAAATGTAACCTATAAATTTGCTAACAGAAACAGTTCATGCACCAGAACATAATGAAGTATTGATACAAATGATATGACGGAAACTTATTAAATTCCTAAACTGAAAAGCTAGGGCAGTAGCAAATACACTTAGTTCCGCAGTTATTACAAAATAATCTTACGTCATCATAATTGGATTACAATATGAAACCGGTTAAGCTCACGACAACCACCGGAAGCACGGTTTGGCACTTTCTACATAAATTTGGATAGAGGATATCCTATGCCGTTAGGATTTGATCGTTTTAGAATAATATCTTTTTCCGTTATCTGTGTATATAATGTATTATATATTATAAGGTAATGTGTTTATATTAAAAACCTTAATGCTGTTTGTACGTTATGACGAAAATGATTATAATTGTAAAAAAGAGGATAATGAAAATTAGTTAACTTTTGAGATGTGATTACACCCAAAATACATAAATGATTACCGCAGTTCTTATGGGTATTTGATTAAGGGCAATGCACATAGTGTAATAAATAAGGCCTGTCTAATAAATTAATGTGAATAGATAAAAATGATTGAAGCTAAAGGTTAATGAATTAGAGATACCGTATTACGTTGATAATGATACATCAAACGACGCCAATTGTACGAAGTAAATTGAACGAGTTGAAACTGTAGAACTACCTCGGTAAACAAAGATAAAGTCAAAATATTTCTCATGCTTGAAGCATTTGCCCGTAAAACTGTGCATAGAATTGGATTTTATTCAATTTTTTATGAGTTTTTTTTTATGGGGAACCCTAATTATTTTCGATAATTAGTACCCTAAGTTATCCGGAGTAACTTCAACTATCTAACCACAAAAGTCCCGTCAAAATCCATCCAGCCGTTCCGGAGATTACCCGGAACAAACAGACCAGACAGACAAAAATTATTAAAGTTGCGTTTCTGGTATAGGTGTAATCGTGTATACATTCATATCTATTTAGTAAAAATTTTGAGATTACAAACAAACACATCAATTTTATTTATTAGTATGGATACCAATAGATATAATACAATAGATGAGAAATAAGTATACAAAATAAACAGTTTTGCTTTTATATATTCGTGTTCTTTTACTGGTAGCAATACAAGATCGTAAACATTGAGAAGAGCATGCGATGTTGTCACGAACGAAAGTTAGCGGTGAATTCCATAGGTGGATCGTTTTCTAAACGAAAAATGGACGAGCTATTGCGATGTCAAGCTCATGTTTCTACCGGTTGCAAACTCCTTCTTAACTTTAAGTAGAGATCAGATAAAAAAATGTTTTTTTCTTGCAATAAATAAACTGTTGTTTTTATTCATTATAAAACCCCATTATCCTCAGACATAGATCCCAGACCTTTTTTACTCTTACTTAAAGTTAGCTCTACCCATAAACAAGCTATTATAATACATTTACTTATAATACTATAATCAATTTCTACCTCGAATTTGTATAGTCAGAATTAACTGGCAATAGTAGGAAAAAAAACACGCTTTAGTTGTCTAGTAAAAAAAATAGTTAAGTTATTTTACTTTATAAAAATACTTTGTTGCCCACTACGAATACGATATAAATCTTATCCAAGTAATAATCGAATAGTACTCAAGTAGACCTCTGACATCACAAACGGTGTAGACGCGCGTCGGCCGCGCTATAGTTGGCATTCATGCACGATTTTAGGTCAAGGCAGCTATTGCCAGGGATCGCTCCGAGAAGATTATTACAAATTGCACTAACATGCATTCACTCAGCCCCTTTTAGTCGGTAGAACATTGTTTAGCATCATTTAAAAGCTAATGCAAACGTGCCTTGTACGAAATACGGCCGACGAGAGATAGAATTAACATGCCGTTACTGGGGCGTGGCTAATCTCACTACCATCATAGCCATTTATGTGAAACTACAACTAGTTCTCATCTAAGTATAATGATATTTCTTTTCTATATTAGCTTTTTAGATGTTGAAACGCAAAATTCAAAACACAATTGTTCTAACATTAAAACATTTTAATTCCCAAATAGGTAACAATGGTACGTTTACAAGAATCCAATTCGAGTATTGGCGCAATTTTATGTTGAAAATTTATTTCAGTCTAACTTATTTAAATATAAAACAGATGGTTTCAAAAATGAGTTTTAAAATCACAATTGACAATATAAATCATATATCTAATTACAACAAATAACATATTCGGAAAACAATCCAGTCATCGACAAGAACCGGCAAGAAACTCGATCTGGTTTATTTACTGCATGTTTTTTTGGAACTTCACAACTTACATTTACAAAGGTTATTAGTGTAGATGCACAGAGAAAGCTGTCACTTCCAGATATCACCATCGCTCGCATAATGACTGTATAGTAACAGTACATCCCAACCATTATACAAAGACGTTTGTTTATTTTAAATAACATCTAAATATTGAATGATAGTAATATTTAAAAAAAAGTCCATTCATCCAGCATATTAATTAAATATATCTATGAAACTGTTCACAGTTAATAGTCCTACGTGATAATTTATTATGCGATCCTTATGAAATAGTATTCGAATTACCATAACGACCTTTTAGCGGTACTACATATTTCATTAATATTACTTGGAAGGATTTGTCAAAACCTAACAGCAATTTACGATCATTAGTTGAAACTTTGAAATATGTATAATTCATCTATCAAATGTAAATGGTGTTGTTTAAAATCCTCCTTTCCATGGGAATACAAAGACAGGTGATGTACCGACATGTGCGGTCATGGAATATGAACATCAAGGTGACCATAACGCAGAGGGGAATGATGGAATTCCTGTGTTCGGAGTTAATGTTAGGGTGTGCGACGAAGTGTGTCCTCAGTACGTCGGGATCTTGTGATATTTATGGCTGTATTGTTTCTTATATAGTATACTAATTATTTTACTAAGAATACATTAGTTTTTCTTAGGTGTTTCTTAGAACTAAATAATCAACATCACACTATCACTAATTAAACTTTTTTTAAAGAAAGATTTCATAAGGCGTCTTTTATGAAATTGTAACATTATTAATTTTAATGACATGATCCTAAAATCTGAAAATACTTGAACTTTTATTGAGATTAATAATACAGACATTTGAGCAGTATTAGCAGCAGACAACATTAGGGCTACTAAAAAATATGATCTCATTCATGCATTCAGTCTGTATCTAAGCGATTATTCGATAGTTGGGGTGAAACGGTTTTCTATCCGCGTGACAAATGATATTGACGAGGGAACTATCATTTCCTATATATAAATACATAAACCTTAAGTTATAACATTCTTGATGGCAGTTAGATAATTGTAGACGCATATAAGGGACTTTTAAATATAGGTTGGGGCATCTTTCTTACATAAATAAACTCTTTTCCTTAATTAATGAGCATATAAACTATCGATGTACCTACGTTAAGGAGGATTCCACCACTTTCAGAAAATAAAGTTTAACCACCACAATTAAACATTTCGGACAATTAATTGCACAGGATTAATCTTTATTGCAGAGTAAAAGTACCAAGTTGAATTTACCAATGTTAATAATCCCGTGAGAATTATTTCAAATTAATAATACTCCAGACTGGGCGAAATGGACTTGCAACGAGGCACTTTTTAATTCAACCCTTAAACTACAGAACAATGATAACAGCAGGCGCACAAGCGCGTTGTATTGTGCGCAATTTCGGTATTTTTTTATACATCGACAAAAGCTTTGTACAAAACGTCGGGTCGACTGTTCGGGTCACGGTTTTACGAGCCGCAACAATGGGGTGATGAAATTAATCAACGGTTTGAAATGTGACGATTTTTACATCACACTATTTCAATTTTTGGTTATACAATATTTTGAATGTCGACTCGTTTACTGTTTCGTATCTTCTATATGAATTTTAATTTGAAAGTAAAGTACCTTTTGTATTACTAATTTAGATATAAATGTTTTCTAAAATAAACATTTTAATTATACTTAAAACACACTATGACAACATTTTTTTTATGGTCAATCCGAATAATCACGAGAAATTTATATTTATAATCAATTCATTCTGTTTTTATTTTATATAATACCATAAACAACATTACTGTAAATTGGCACGAAGCATACGTTGAAAGCAGATTACTTATCACTATTAAATTACAATAACTACCAAGTACCAACTTAACTGACACACATTTGTAAACAACTTGCTCATTATTGTAAACGCAAGTAGTACTTTAGGTACCTTGAAGAAACGTTGTTTATAAATGTATAAATTACCGACCGCAATCTCCACTTATATACGTTTATAAATAGAGAGATACTGTACTTAAAAAAACCCTTGATAAATATACATCAAAGGGAAATTTTCTCCAATAAGATACACGCTCTACATAAGTTTGCACGACACGTGCCGTCCCTGCGGACAAACTGGGGGAGATCCCTCCGAAGCACCCTAGTTGTTAATATCCTCACAGTTGATGCGTGTCAAATGCGTTATTTTCCCTTAGGAAAAAGTTACAATTTTATTTTATGTTAAACCTGTAATACCTCATTTTATAAAGTACGTAATCAGTCACTAATAACACAAAATTCTGAAAAAATGTAAATTGTTGATATTACATATTTTGATCGACTATACAAAACTAAAAAATACTTGAATTACAAAATAAAATTAAATCATTTCATTTTTTTTTTCAATTGTTCATCTTTTTTTTTATTTAAAAAAAGGATGGAAATATTTTTATGAATTATATATCCATCGAATCAATATTATATTTACGGATTCTCGTATGGTTACGACGTACCGGAAGACGTAGCGTGGGTAGGACCCTCACAAGGTGGACCGACGTCCTGGTGAAGGTCGCGGGAATACGCTGGATGGGGGTGGCACAAGATCGGTCGTCGTGGAAATCTTTGGGGGAGACATATGTCCACCAGTGGACGTTTTTCGGTTATATAGATGGATGAATACATCCATCGAAAAAATATGACGATATGTTTGTTTGAATGTTTGACGAAAACATTTTGTTTTTGTAATGAAAATATCAATGATAGACGATACAGACTACAGAGGAGCTGAGTTTATCTTTTATCTACTGACGTGTAAACTCTTATCACAATTCTCTTGTCTTATCGGCTTCGAAGAGAGAGTAATATTATGATTTTCAGTGTTGTTTTAATAACATACCAAATGGTAAATCCTAGCAAATATATCGGCTGAATAACCTCCTCGGATGCGGGGTCATTGATCCTCTTAGTACTGCATCATAGTAATAGAGTTTTATTTACGCAATAAAACGCATTTACCACAACCACTCACTGTTATAGAAAAAGATATATGTAATCGAAATCTACCGATAAACTTCCGTTTCTTTTACAACTGCTCAGTATCAAAAATTCTAAAATTCCGTAACGATTTACTAGAAATCCGGATTAATATGTAAGCATTTATGACGTGATAAATTTTTCTAAGCTTTGTTATGGAGTAACCAATAAATTGTCACTTTATAGCATGTGAAACCGTAAATCAAAGGGGGAGTTATGAGCTTATTATTTTGGTCAGCCATTTTGATGACATTTCCATTGGATGGGGTGCGAAACCTTGTGTTTGTTAGTCTGTGGGAGAATAAAAAAAGAAACTATTTATTTTTAATCTTTACCTAAATTGTATATATAAAGGAACGACGACAATAAGAAGTATATATATTTGATAAAGATAAAATTTATATTATTAAACATTTTAATTGTCTGTATATATCTATTTTTTTATAAAATGTAAATTTTCTGTTTCTTTTTATTGGAACGAGTATCATTTGAACACAAGTGAGCGAATTTAAACGAAGCTTTCAAGGTTAATACATAGCTGTGGGAGCTATATAGAAAATACCGTATAAAAATTATAACACAACTTTTCAAAAAAGAGACACGGTACTCCGTAAAACATTAAAAGACGTTTAATAATTGAAAGAATTTAATGTCTATTATTTAGAAATTTTTATATAATTTGTGATAAAAGGTAAGGTATTCTTTATCTTTGATGTCTTGTATAGGAACGGAGGAAACAATTTTATGAAACAAAAAAAATATAAAAGAAATAAGTATCTCGGATGTAGAGAATATTTCTATTTTACAGTCCAAACCAAAAAACTCCCTCCATTCAGTGTGTTATTAGTGATCGAATTTAGCCTGTACCCGCTGTACCTATTGGAATTATACTATAACATATTATATTTATCTAAGTATAAAGCAGATAAAAACCAACTAGGGTAAAACCGGGATAGATGCCCCACTTTTTGAAATAGCCACATAATTTAAAAAATATTAATTTTATACGAATTATTTCTATTAATGTAGCTAGCTCAATCCTTTATGTTGGATTATAATATGTTTTTTTTAACCTACCAAATACAGATTTTGCAGAAATTAGCTTTTCGTGGAACATTTTTTTTGAGGATAGATGCCTACCTGTATGGATAGTTGCCCCACCCTGAAAATACTGGGAAGGATAGATGCCCTTTATACTGTGTAAACGAAAAACCCAAACCAAATGTTAGGTAGTTCTACTCATAAAACAGCAATTGTCTCCAAGAAACAGTAGTCATAATAATGAAAACATTTTCATTTTTTTAAAATCTTTTCATTGTTATCATTAGAAGATAATTCTGATGTCACACAAATGACCATCATTAAATTTTTGAAGCGTTTGTTTCATTAAAATATAAATTCTTAAGTTGTCTAAGCTTGTCTCGTTTCGTTTTCGCATTTCGTTTTCCTGGTCGAAATTATGTTTTAGCTCTAGCTTTTGAGTTAATTGGTAAGCTAACATGCATATGGCTTATCTATTTGGGTGAATCCTGCATCAGCAAGCTTGAGAATGTGCTTTACTTTGTTCGTTTTGTTTGTAAGCCTTTGCTCGTTGTCGAAATCCAAAACAGGATGTTTTCCTAAAAAATACCTTACTAAATCCATTGGAAACTAGAGACCGCAATTAGTTAAAAAGAAGCTTATAATTTCCTGTACTATAAATAAAATAAATAAATAAAAATGCCTTTACTCTATAACCAACAAATCTTAAATTAGGCATTAAAAATGCAAAAATTTAAAACTAATATGTTATGGTCCCCTCCTCGGTGTAGGCATCTAACTTCTTGTACTACATGATCTCTAATACTGGATATCAGTGTCAACTTTGTTGTATTTCTAGCAGCATATCGTCTTAACAATGTCTTCGATGGAATCCCAATCTGTCGGGATATTGCGTTTATCCCCATGGTTTTTTGTCCATTTCATCGAAAGCTGACTATTTTTGTGTAGTCCAAAAATATACTTGAGCTCACACTCCTTTTTTTCTTTTATATTTTCGTGGTATAATTCTGCTATAATCTGAAATGCCAGTGTATGTAGGGATAGATACCCAAGGGGCACCTATACCTCAAAAAATCAGGGCAACTATCCTTTTTGATAGGTATAGATGCCCAAGTATTTTTTAAATAAATTATAAACAAAATAGCATCTGTTTACAACTAAATGCAGACTCAATGAACCAGTATGTTGACATAATAAAAAATATAAAGGAATTTATTGCTAATTATAAAGTTATGCAACGCAAAATATTAACCTTTGAAACTTTGACGTATTCGTGAATTTCGCCGCGGAGATAATTGCATGCACGACCTAAACGCATCCTCACCGCACTACTTTCCATGGGTAACTTAGGTAAGGGATGACTGCGGCTCCTACTTCTACAATTAATTCTTAGTTTCGAGTTCCGGAAGTTAGCTTTTTAGAAAATGAGGCATCTATCCCGCTGCGGCATCTATCCCGGTTTTACCCTATTATGTAAATCAAGACATTATAAAACGAAAGTAATAGGTCGTTTATCGACGGTTTACAAATATTTAGCAAAGGCAAACTCGATGTGGATGATATTTTCGATGCATTATACATGAGGGGTTAATTTTGTGCAGGAAATCTGTAATAAAATACATAAAAAAACATATTATATTTCCTTAATTTTTTGTAGATTCCTTTTATATAGAAAACCGTTCTCCGTTCAAATACGTTTGCCGCAGTTAGGACTCGTTCTAGTTTCTGCTAGAGATACATTAGTTTAATCACAACTGCCCCACTAGCGTTCTGAACGCCCTTGTATAACCTAGTCAGCAGTAAAAATCATCTAACTAATATTATGAAAAAAAGTTAAGCGAGAAGTTTAAAAAAATGTACATATGATTTTTAATAAAATTAACAATATAGGAAATTAAAAGAGTGAAGTCATAAATCGAAATATGCAATATACATAACAATGAAGGAACGGTACAAGTGTTCGTGTAAGTTCTCGAAAGTAGCAATTACGGACTTGTTTATCATACTTATTAATGGTTTTCGCAGATAATTGTTTTATTTTAAGATAGTTTTCATTTAAATTTAATATCTACCTCCTAAGCGTTAAAATCTTATTTTAATCGTTCGCTCTTCGAGAAAGAAAACACGTACATTTGTAATGGATCAGTGCCAATGATAGCAAATTCGAGAAAGTAAACATTCCCACTGAATTTGTTACTTACAATTTTTTATGTCGACAAAATTTATTATGAAAATATTTTGAATTAATCTTTTATTCCGTTTACGTTAGTAAGCTTTTAAACGTACATTAAACAATATCAGAGTATTCTAGAATAATCAAAGATTATTCTACTTATAACTTATCTTGTGTATTGATTAGAAAAAAAACGGTTTGTACAAAATCAGCTCAAAAAAAATTGTTATGAAAATGAAGATGACAATATTATACCACAATTACGAGAACCAACAGTTGTCTATAACCTGTACAGATTATCTAAATAATTCCTATGAATCTTAGAATATGATTAAAGTTCAACGAATAGGTTACAACTATGAAATTGAAATGCTATGTTTGTTTGTAACTAAACCATTGCAACGTCGCTTTGTGGAATACGAACGCATCCACATTAGCGAACGAAAAACTAAACAAATGTTAACAAACGTTTAAAGTTAAATATCTCGTTACTGATCATTCACAGCGTCATACGAGTCAAGAAGTACGTTATAATATTTAATATTTCTCATTATATTTGAAAAAAATGGTAATATTTAGGTTATGTAAATTATACTAATCACAAGGTCAGTTAAAAGAAAATTATTGAAAAGTAAAACATTTTTTTTCATTGTGCACTGAGTATGAATTTACCGTTATTCGAAATTTGAATTCTTAAACGTATATTTACAAATAACATTTGACGTGTTCTGTATTCGAATTATATATTTCATAATTTACATTATCAAACGGATGTTATGATATGATATGATGGAATTTACATATATTTTAAATATCATCGCACGGATTTATTTGTTTTGTATCTAAAATTAAAAATATTAAGTAATCATATTACTTACGTATTGAGATTTAATTAATTAGGTCTCAATAGTTTGATTTGTAACAGTTCAAATAAGAAGTAAATGGTGTGGTAAACTACAGCTAGCTTCTGTATACAGGTTACAGTGGTCTATTCCTTCAATATTTTTAATTGAATATTTTGATACAGTTAACCGTACTATATGAATATTATTTTATATCTTATTTTTTACAATACAAAACAGTAGAAAGATAACGGGAAGCTAAATAATTTCTCTATAAAAGTCTCGATAAATACTAACAACTATCATCATTTTAAATTGAAATATACGAGTGGCCGATTAATTAATTACAAGACTGATAATGTAATAATTGCCTATTAATTTTATCGATACATTGATTTACAAGTTTACAATAATATTTACAAAAGGCGCCAAACGATAAGATAATTTTATAAAAACAACTGAAACAATCCAACTAGAGAACAGACGGAGGTGAAGATAACCACGATCAACTCTATAACCTTTTCAGATTCCGTAGAAATATACAGAACTCGATCGATACGACACTTTTGATTTTTGAATTAATTATTGTAATGCACAATAATTTAAATCAAACTGTATATGGGCCCGAGTCGAAAAATACAGATCTAAAATATAATCAAAACAATCGTTATCTATTATAATTAATGTCTTACACAATTCAATATATATCTTTGCACTATTTAAATTAATTTCACTCTACTTTTTATCGGTACAACGGTGTTTTTAAACCACCTGATTTTAACTAAATAATATATGTAAATAAATACGTACATATTATTCTAATTAACGTACAATTGTGAATAATAGATAAATAATAATAGAGCATAGTTTGCTAACACGATATAATAGTAAAATGAGATTTATTACTTAATTAATGCTGACAAAAGTTTATATATTAACTCTGTAATCATAATAAAGTCCGTAATGAGTATAGTCAGTCAGTCTCATGGTTCTCAAGTAAGCACTGAATTATCACTAGCTCGATAAAAGTTACTGCGAGTTTCAACTTAAACATCAACACGATAAGACACATTTTCTGTCGTAAACGTAAACATCAGAATAAATATTAACTTTGCTTTCATGAAGTTAGTTTAATTAAGAAAGTTATAATGTGTGGCTTGTCACGAATTGTTTATGTAGTTGTTGCAGTCGATGCTCCATTAGAAATTGTGTTATAAAATGTACATTCTATATAATTTACACTTAACACCAAGAGTGACATGATTGGTAGTACTTAATTGGGATATATTGACTTGACGATTAGAAATGAATTATCGCATAGACAGTTATTTTTATGTAAGTAGCATTCTGGCATCGAGGAACATAATTCCGTAGGTACATATACCTCATTTCATGGGGGCAGGAAGTTCATCCTGCCCCCGGACTGTCGACCTGATGGTCGTGCCTCCTTCTGAGGCGGGCTAAGTGGTGGAGGGGAACTATTTTCCTCCATCCCTACCGGGCCATTGCACTGACGAGGCCTGATGGGTTCGCTGCAGGGGGCGACGCGGTGCTTGCGAAAGCCACCCCGTGTCACCCCCATCCCAAATGCAGCGGACGGCCCCGGGGGGTTTTAGTGGGTATTTCCGGGCGCTTCACGCCCGGGTGAGTCCCACACTGGCACGGAACTCGTCACTCCGTGCCCCCTTACCTATTGTATTGGGGGACTTCGGTCTCACTAATACAATAGGTAAGGGTAGTGCGTAAATGCATTTCCCCCCGTCAAAAAAAAAAAAAGGTACATATACCTCAATTTGCAATTTTGCAAACAAAATTAGTCTTTAATGTCATACATATAATATGTACATGTATAAACATTGCAACGTTTATGAAATTAAAATGTAAGAATAGGATTTATGAAAATAAATTAAATAAAATATCTTAGTATCTATTTTTTTTTCCCTTTGTTGTACTTACACCATTTAAATAAACAAAGCGTAAACACTATCCTCTATCTCACCACTCACAAAGAACATTCAGGAATGTGTCTCACATTGTTAACATGTTTTTTTTTTTCTTGCTGTTGACCGGAAGGGCCTTTACTGTTTCACCGTGGCTTTGTGGTCGAGTGCTGCAGGCACTCAGCCGCAAAAAGGTAACACAAGGGTTACAAAGTAGTACGAACCTCGGCTTCATTGTGAACATGTTCATCGTACTCTGACCAGTGTACTTCTGGCTTTAAGAAAACCCATCATATAAGAGTAATTGTCTAATACCTATGCCTATTTCTTCATCAACGAGCGCCGTTTTTCTAGAACTGAACCGTAGACAGGTACTATTATTTGTTTACTCATCAAAAATTTGCGATATTGCTCGTAGAACTGATGCCCGATGGGACCTACGGGTTCTCAAATGGCTACCACGTACTGGAAGACTAAGCGTGGGTGGACCCCAAGCAGGTGAATCGATGACCTGGTGAAGGTTGCAAGAAGCCGCTGGATGCGGGTGCCGCAAAACCGGTCGTCGTGGAGATCTTTAGAAGATACTTCCAGCAGTGGTTGTTTTTTCGGTTGACTAGACTAAACAACAGTAATTGTACGGACTTTAGCATAAAGAAAAATCAAAATTGAAGTTTATACATATATTCAAATAACACAATACATATGCAAATCAAACAAATATAAAACGTGAGATAGATATCGCATCAAAAATCAAAGTCAACATCAATCGACCAATAAATCAACGTTGAATTCAAATTGATGTATGTAACTAATTCGTGTTTTCATTCGATCGTCGTCCACGGTCCCCCTTCGCCCGCATCTCGTTACCAGAGTGCCTCAAAGATGGAATTGAATAAGTGGAGTCTGATCGCCGATCTTGTGATAACATTGATAATGCACGCAGTCAAATGAAGGTCAGAAGAACATCGGAATGTTATATTGAGATGTTCATTAAAGATGTATGTGATAGTAATAAATGAATACGATATGATAATATATCAGGCGTTAAATTATATGTAAGCACGTATTGCATCTGAATATTACACTCATGCAAAATATTTATCTGTATTCTTAGTGTGCAATACAATGATTTTGAATAACGATATAATTAACCAACAAATAGACTATAAAATAGGAACCCAGTTTGTTCCGCTGTCTTGAACCAAAGTGCTAGTAACTAACCACATCTTCAAAATCATATTTTATCATTAATTATCGACAGCAGTTCTTGTGAATATATCTTATGTCACGACACTATAACTTGGCGACTGGATGTCGCACGGTTTACAGTCAATTAGTAACATTTCAGTAACAGCGGGAGGTACGATGTATTCCCGTTAACGTCCAACTACTGTTACGTCTGGAATTATCAATGTTTTTCTATTACGCATCAACATTAAAATCCAACGGTGATGTGACTTCTCGAATTACAGACAGTCACTTGTCGGGGTCTGCTAGATTGATTGAAGCTTAAATACATATTTACCAAAGGTAAGTAAATATACTTAATACACAATAAAATATATGATTAGTGATAAGTAAGTACATATAAAGTAATAATAAGTGGTTATCAACAAATAATCATCCATAATTATTCTTATAATTTGCATACGTTTTCATTTTGCACTTCAAACATTTCTTATTTTACTTTTGATGTTTAACCCCTTGAGCACCTTCCCGGAGTTTACGCCAGCTTTCCATTGTTTTCCTATTGTCTTTCTCTTGTTTCATTTTTATGGGTACTCGACACATTAATATAATATTTGAATATAATCGCACCAGATGTTTGAAGAAGGTGCAGTCAAATATGGCCCTAATTTATTGTATAAAATTGGATCAATATAGTTTATTATATTCTAGAACATGAAATAAAAAGTGCTGAAGATGTAAATCGGTAAGAAAATGGTGTTCGATTTATTGATAAAGATATTTAAAGTTTATATAATCTGGTGTTTGGGTATTTTATTGACTTACTAATCAAACTAAATTAGGTTAAGTTAGGTAATCAAGTAGCTTTGAATTTGAATCTTTGAATTTATTAATTTATAGCTTTAGAAAACTTCATAAAGAAATTTAAACATGAAATGAAACTTATAATATTGGTAACCTGAATAATAGTCGACGTAAACTAGCACCAAGTTCAAACGTCAGCTTCGTCAGACCGATGGCAGTGTCAGATCATTGATAATCTCTCGTTGCCCCGAGAGATTACCCTAACTCAAGTTCGGACACCTCATCAATCAACGTAGCAACAGTCTTAACGCTTGGATTGATCAAGAATGTGTTTTTGATGTGTGATCGGAACATTACTTTCACAGCGAGTTCTATTGTTTTCCTGGTACGTAACTCGGTCAATGTTCTAGTTTCAAAGGGTATTAGTGGAATATAAGGATAAGTGAATAATTATTAAAGCTAATAGTATCTTAAGAACGCGCACCTGAAGTCGTATAATCAATATATTTCAGGTAGGTAGCTTCGAATACATATCTTGAATGAAACAATTGCGCAGAATAGTAATACATTTATTAAAGACTAGCTGTGTCCCCGCGGCTGCACCCGCGTTTCTTATGTTTTTCACTGCGTTATCATTTTTTTATACGGACTCTAACTATTTTCCTAAAAATTCTTTAGTATTAAGATAAAGTAATGTATTTCTAATAAATTCAAGCACTTGCCCGTAAATCTGTGCATTGAATCGGAGTTTATTTAATTTTTATGAGTTTTAATTTTTTTACGCGGAACCCTAATTATTTTCAAAAATTAAAAGTACCCTAAGTTACCCGGAGTAACTTCAGCTATGTACCAAAAGAAGTACCGACAAAATCTGTCTCGGCGTTCCGAAGATTACCCGGAACAAACAGACAGACAGAAAGAAATTGTAAAAATTTTATTTTTGGTATTGGTATCATACTGTATTGGTATATACATTCAAAACTATTTAGTAAAAAAAAAACAGACACTCCAATTTTATTTATTAGTATAGAAAATGAAATTGAAGGAATAGTATATCAAGTAACGTACAAGCATTACATAAATGTAATAAGAATAATAATTTATTTCACACATACTGAAAAATTGAGATTAAAAAAATTAAGGTAACTTAGGGTCATCCGAAACTCCACAATCAAAGAGCACTATTATTAATATGTTACAAAAATTATCAATACAGAAGAGTTACAATTTACATTCGCAGGTCAAAAGACAACTTGTGTAAATGCCACACGTAAATAATATGCGGAAGATATATACCGCGATCAGACCCATAATTTATTTAACTTGCAATTTCTATTCATATTTGAATTATTAATTTAGGATCATGATACATATATGTATATAGGTATACACTAATTGAAAATTATTACGATTAAAGTCTTGTATTTTTCTAATACCTTAAAAGGAAATGTAATATTAACTGAAATATTTTATATGAAACGTTTAATATCGCGTAGCTATTCACTAAAAGTTAAAGGTATAAACTTTCTATATCAATAAACTAGCCTAGGTATACAATTCACTCATGTGCGCACTTTCGTATATAATAAGCAATAATTCCGCCCGCTTCCGAAGGAAGGCCCGGCCCGGCTATGGCACGATCGATATTGGGTTAATTAATGAATTATGGATGTACTGCAATATTTCACTAGTTTCTCTATTCGACGTTGTCCGGTATGAGCTATGGCTGAAGAATTTAATTGCTCTAAGTATCTGCTACTGCGTGTTCGAGAGAAATGATCCAAGGGCTATAATATGCGGAAGTACCGTAATGAGTGTTCTTAATAGCGATATAATGAAAGTAAAAAAACCGTTGTTTACATTATTATTTATGAGACTTGTTCTAATAAATATCTCATGTACCAAATTAACAGAAGGAAAATGTATAAGATCAATGGACGAGTGTTAGTAAGAATACGGTATGTGAAAACATTTTATACTGAGAATTAAGAATTGATTTTTACTTTGCTAACTTCGCTATTACGCTATCACGTCTCTTAGTGGATAGTAATATATAAAGAAATATACAGTTCAATATATCTTATAGAACTTAGAAAAATTAAATTATATTGTAACATATAATAGTTATATTTATAATGGACTTCCAAAAAGTATCGCTTTCATCAATCGAATATTTGAGAATTAAGAAGTTTAACATCAAATACCGACTAAATGTATCCATAATAATTAAGTAAAAACATAATGACTGTAAAAACTGTAATTTCTCGTTAAGAATCTAAGTGAGATAACAAACAACAAATTTCATAAGGAAGTCCTTATATGTATGTCCAACCAATAAAACTACGGCATCCTCAACCAATCACAACAAGACACCAGTTATCACAACTTTTACATTCTCAGTGATTGAGTCTGGAATGTAACCTATGCGGTTTTGAACTGATCCGGTCTTTCAAATAAAGAATTTTCTCTTTTCCCGGCAAATACAGTCAGTGTACGTGGAAAAATGTGTATTAGAATTTGATTAATTGCCTGCGGTTCAAACTAGTGCCAATTGTGGGTAAAATGTTTATTTTCCTGATACATTTACGGTACCTAATTTGTATTGGAATAACTATCAGAATAGTGTAAATTTCTTAACGACTCTCCACCATTTCTAAGTTGGGTTAATGATATATTTACATTACGTATGTCAAGAGTTTGCACCATACAAAGTGCTTATAGTAGTCGTATATTTTACTGGAATATAAAATAACCACGACTTTTATTATCATTATTTAATACATTATTGTACACCAATTAAGTACATATGATATAACTATTGCATGTAGAGTACAAAAGGCGGCCGTATTGATGCCAGTAATTTCTTCCAGGCAACCTTTGGATGGATTTGTTTTAGGAAATCATGGGCAGTATGGTTGTAGCGATACTAATATTTATAGGTTCATTAAGAATCATAATGTTAGACAATTTATATACATACATAGATAGATACCCATAAAGGTACATTTATATAAACATATCATAAATAATTAAACATTAAACAAATATAATATAATGACATAGTACGCAATGTTAGTAGTGAAGAAAAGAAAATTTCGTAGTAATAATATAATAATAACTGGAGATTGACATGAAGTCAATTTGGTGACAGATTGAACCACGGCTATCTTAAAAAAATCTTAAATTTTTCAAGAGAAAGATAAAAAAAATCTTAAGTTTTTCTTACTTCCAGAGAACATAGGTACGTCTCGTTTCTAGGTTTGTTAAAACGTAACCTTAATAGGTGAGAGCGGGAACAGAAATTTCAGTTAGAAAATTGAATTATAAGAAACGTTTTTCGAATTCCATTATGATAGGACAAGATAATTGTGTCCGATTGAATCGAGGTTACCATAGACCAGCTGTAACAACCACCATAGCGGCATGTTTAGATGGCACTGGTGATAAACGACGCCATAGAGACTAGCTTGGGGTTGTCGCGTTTAGAGATCAGTCAGTGTTTGTCTAGATACGAAGAGGCCTCGCAAGTAGGCCAGACGACGGTGATGGACAATCTCTGTATGGGTACTTCTACTTTTGGATATATGTTTAGATATAAAAATATTCATTTCGTGTCTTGTAATAACTAAACTCATTAATCGTAAACAATCTAAATTTGAAGTTCACTTTTCAAATGAGCGAATGCAGTCCTAATGAATTACGTGAATCAAAGCCTTTGTAACGAAAACCACCTACATCAGTTCAGTTATATACTTGAACATTCGCACACATTATCGTAGGCTTTATTACTATATACTAAATAAATACCTCGATGACAACCTCAACGTTTCTAATCCTATTTTGGGATTCATTATTGTCGTCACGTTGTAGTAACCCAAATTTAATATGCCTATTTGCTACAAATAACAGCGTATTTCTGGCTAACAGAACTACTTTAAAAATATAATGTTTGGAATTTTCAAATAGACGTTATATCTTGATATTTTAAGTAGCTACATTTATAAAATGAAAATATATTATTCCTTTGTCGAATTGTGAAAAAATAAAATAAAAACATGTTACCAACAGGTAGAAAAAAACAGCAGTAAATAAAAGCTTTTGTTTTCATAGTTAAATTTTTACTGTTTTTGCAGATTTACGAATTTAATTATACGCGTCACATTTATTTTTTATTTCTATTACATTCATCATTCATGCTTAAAAGTGATTCTGTTCTTACTAATCTAACGTATAGCGATGTTGACCTCATCTTACCTTTTCATTAAATTTGATTCGAGACAAAGCTTTCAATGTCCTCTATGCTCTCCTAAACTATTCGTACGATGATGATTTGATAAGCTATTACAAGCAAGCATACACCTGCGAAGGTTTCTTTCGTGGCATTGCAAAGCTTGCCGGGCACAGCTACTACACAATGAAAACAAATAAAAGAAAAAACAAATCAACTGTTAAATATTCAACAATTCAAATTTCTGTGTACTATTATTTACATTTTTTACACCCGTAACGTACAATGGAATGCGCACGCATGCCTCGATAACGAGTGACAATAAATCGCGCAAACATTCATATTTGTTCGCGACTCCATCCTAATCATATGCGCTAACACCCGCGCTAGGTTCGATGATCTGTTGTATCCACTTATTGCATAACATTCATTGATTACCTTTTATTGTGTGAGTTTGTATGCTATTAAAAACGATATATGTAACACGGCAAAATATAAACTCATTATCAAAGGCGATTAATTTGTTTAAGTTTGACTGAATTTCTCTACATAGTTACACAATTAAAAAAAACTGCAGATTTTGAAAATTATCCAAATTATTTACATCCCTAGACATAATTCTTTACTTTGATATTTGTATTATGAACAAGAAACCTACTGCATATTTAAGGAAATAAAATTAAAATAGTACATTCAATAGTTTAGTTTCAAATTTAGGATCTATTAGTTACAATTTAAACAGTAAGCTAAAGTTTCGTATAATAATACACGAATATTTTATTTCCTCGTACACTGCTTTTGTACGTCAATAAAATACACAAACACTCATACTTCCAAGATCGACTCCCGCGTTCGTTAATTTTAAGACGAATCCAAACATAAATAATTACATCACTATTGAACTAAAGTTATATGAATATTATACAGAACGGTTTAACTCCTTTAGAATTCATAGAAATAATCGGAATTATTAATGAAATAAAAATGGGCCCGTTTCTTTGTAAAAGATATGTTTATACGTTTATTGTGATTAAAATTTCCTTTTTCTATTATTATTATTTTTCTATCATACTGCTTACTCTGACAATGACGAAAACAACACCGCTTCAGTTTTAAATAGAAAAATGTTTATACTATCTATATCTTACACTACAAAATGTTTAATAACATTGTAAAGTGATGGGAAGACGCAATAAAAGTCAGAACTCTTATCCTGTATTCGACTCTATACTTAGTCGTAAGATATGTTTACCACACATTCCTCAGTTATGATTAGACATACCGTTATACTACTCAAGTTAAGTATCAGGACCTAAATGTCACACCAGAGTAGAAAATGAGACTGGCTGATTACCATAATTAAAATATTTCAAAACTAGATTATTTTAGAATCAAATATTTCTTGTATAATAATGTAAAGAGGCCAACGCCAGGTAGGACAACTAGCGATTATTTACAATATTAACCTCATCGAAAAAATCGTACGTCAAAACTTATCATCAGTGCTTGGATTGATCAAAAATAGAAGCCGAGAAATTCTAATTTCGATGGCTTTCTACATAGTATTCAAATTAAAAAGGGAATATTTAACATTGGCGTAAACATATTTCCTCGTTCTCCGCTTCAGTCGGCATTTAATTGAAATTCTATTTTAATATAGGCATCCGTCCATCCTTTTACGGCAGTCCGTCTTTCCTTTGGGGACGGGTCTTCTCCGTGCTGCATTCCGAATGTGAACTGCCAATTACGCGTGGACCGCTGAAACTTTTTTCTTTACCCCCGAGCCAACCGTTATTCGATGACTTCGGCAATCGTTAAGAACCTGTCCATCTAACCGTATATGGCACATCATGTTCCGATTTTCTAGCCTTAAAGCATCTCCACTTTTTTCACATTCGACCCTACGTACGTACGACATATTGGTGTCAATGCAACAATAAAATTTAACGCGTATTTATTTAAAAGATAGCCGTTTCGAGTTTGTTGACGTGTGATCTGACGACGAAAACGAGGAGTTTACCGCTAATCGATCTG
The DNA here is from genome assembly GCA_014132275.2 of Samia ricini. Taxonomy (NCBI): domain Eukaryota; kingdom Metazoa; phylum Arthropoda; class Insecta; order Lepidoptera; family Saturniidae; genus Samia; species Samia ricini. Next base: position 31,460,463 of record AP028162.1, read on the forward strand.
ATAAAACTTTTTTAGGAACGAAAATAATATTGTACAAATAATACGACAAATCTTTAAATATCATTAATGTTGGAGGCATCGGATTGATTTCAGTCTGAATTTTATAACCATATTCAAATTAGTTGTTAGCATTGTCGTTTTTTAGTCATCGTACCTGGAGTACAAGAGAATTTTCTTTACTTAAATTTTCGAGATTTTACATTAAATTAAATATTGCAACATATAAAAAATAGTGTGCGTCTCGGGACGGCCCACAGACGTGATAACTTAAACTAATCTACCTTGAACTATTTAATAAATTCTTTTATTCATTATAAATATGTTTTATTCTTGGTTACAATTCTTGTGTATGTACATTATTAGTATCATAATTTAAACAACATTATATGTCTATCGCGCACACTAAACGCTGAGTAGAGAGAGAGATGGAAGCGTCTGTACGAAATACGGCTAGCGGTTATGGTTTAGAGGAAGAGAGAGGATGAGCCTGCCTACCATATGCGCGAGAGAAAGGGAAGCCAGACAAACTGGCGCCGTAACGCGTTACGTAAGAAAGCGGTTCGCCCTCTCATAAGAAGTTCTCACTACAAAATGAGTGAGTCACATTACACACTTAAAATAACGCCAAGAAGAAAAATGAACCCAATATAATTTTCTAATTAAAATTCTCTATATAAAATGAATTTATCCAATCAGTTCAAGGATTAACTACCTAACGCAGTAAATCTTAGATCGAAAGTGAAACCAACTTAAAAGGTAGCCAATTATTTCGATTTGTCAAACCCGACTAGGTCACAAATACCAGTCGGTATGGGTTTGTCGCTTAACTTTTTTGGCGACGCTGAATGAATAATTAAATAATTGACGTTATTTCGGCAGACCGCTTGCTGTGGCCGCTAACCAGTCAGTGCCCACCCAGTGACACCGATAAGTATCCTTATAGAATTGCGATCGCCATAGTAGTTTACAAGTCATGTATTTTATTCAAGTCATGTTGATCTGATATCCTATATATTGACACAGTATTTTAGAAATTTTAAATTTGGCTTATTTATTCTTTTATTTGTTATATTATAGAATATATTTAGATGGATATACATTAGAGCCAATAAACATTAAAAAAACTACAACATTTAACGGATAAAAGCGCCGATGAAATGATGATCATTGACAGTTAAAAACAATGAGTTATCATCCATTCAGCCTAGTTACGTCTAAGATATACGAACCAACGTTATGAAAACTACAGATTTACAAACATACACGTAACGTTAACTGTTTGTGAACTAATAATAAACACGTAAGAATAAGTTTGCGCTTTTGATCTGAGCCAGAGACTCGAAGTCGTGCCGGTAAGTCATAAAACGAAAATTAGATAGATATTTTAAAGATTTAATGTAATACAGAAACGTAATTAAATTCGGCGTGATGTGCATATAGTGTCTTTTTAAAGAGTTTAAGATTTTAATATGAAAATGTAAACCTTATTATAAGATACTTCTTCATATCACATTCTCAACATGCTATTTTAAAATAACCTGCATGCCGAAATTAAGCGATATAAGATTTATAATATCGTAGGAAGGTAAAAGTACGTTTGAGAGACTATTCGTATATACTTATCTATACTAATAAATAAAATTGAAGTGTCTGTTTGTAATGTCAAAATAATAAGTTTTTACTGAATACATATCAATGTATCTAATAGGATACCTATACCAAAAATACAATTATTAAAACTTTTGCCTGTCTGTTTGTTCCGGGTAATCTCCGGAACGGCTAGACCGATTTTGACAGGACTTTTTGGCAGATAGCTGAAGTTACTCCGCTTAGACTTCTTTAATTTTTATAAAATAATTAGGGTTTCACGTTAATGAATAAAATCCGATTCAATGGACAGTTTTAATGGCAGAAATTCGAATTTGTGAACAATATCATTGCGTAATGTTAGTAGCAAAATTACCTTGGAAAATAATTAGGGTTACGTATAAAAAAATTAAAAGCTATATTACGTAGTGAAAAATATATGAAACGCGGGCGCAACCGCGGCCACACAGCTAGTATCAAATAAATATTATGTCAATAAGATAGTAGATTGAGAAATAAAAAAACGTTTCAATCTTGTCTACTTACAGTTATATTTATGTCTTTGTGAACCGAAGTTAAATTTATATCTGTAAATCAATATTTCACAACACGATACTGCAAAAGGGCACTACTACCATATACCATACTTGTTAATATCAGAACAAGAACTTTAACTTAGGCAGTATCCATAACAACAAAAATGTAATTCGTATAAGCACATTTATAAAGGTAACCAATCGCAATACATATTAAAAAGTACCCGTATCCTCCAAACACGTTAGTAGTTAAAATTGTTCACGTTTACAACATGAGCGTGATACAATTCCGCAAAAATAACTGTTCACGTAAAAGTTCGAACCTTGATATACGTGTCCTGGCCAAAGGCCAATGAATACCAATAGAATAAATAGGTGACGATTAGCGAATAGCAGGGGTAGACGGACATCGGTCTATTTCAGGGAGGTCGAACATTCAAGTACCTGACTCAGAAACAGCCGCAGCACTTGATCAACCCATTGAGCTAAAGGAAATGCGTATTTACGATAGTACCGTACCATACACTCAAAAAATATTTTGATCTGACGTAGATGTGTGTACATTGTTTTTGCTACGTTAAGGCAATTTCTTCATGACATTGAAGATTTTATCAATGTTTGAAACTCAACAGCATTAATTTTGTATTTTATGTTTTGCGGGATTTTGCCCTATCTATATGTAGTTCATATAGGTAACTTAGGAAAGTTTACGGAATTTTGAAAAATCCTGAACGGGATAGTCTACAGAGTAGATTATCCTTTGAAAAATATATTACGAATTCTAAATAGAATTAAATGTAGGAGTATAAAAAAATGAAGTTCTCAAGTATTTAAACTGAAAGGTAGTAAGTAAAATGAGGCATGATAATTTGGATATATATACACTATTTTGAAAATTACAGACAGAAAAATCGTGACAGACTCATGAGAAATGTGACACAACCGTATTTGATTTATGAATAATCTGCTTTGCATCTACTGATACAAACTTGTTATAATATAAATACGTTTATTTTCTCATTACAAGTAAGTATCGAATGACCTTTTACATTAACCGGAATTCTTTAACGAGACCATGTTTTTAGTCAAATCCGGGGCATTTGAAGCTACGACAGCGGGACGCGGTGCTATGTTGAACTGTCGCATCGATGTTTGCAAGCGAATGAGCGTTAATACAAACAACTATTAGTGAACGAGGTTCATTGAAGAGTGTGTCAAACGTGACTGGGTAAGCAATGGACCGTTTTGTAAGTCACGTACGCGTCATTCTGTCTGTTCTGCCGTTGCGGAGCGATCTGTCTATCCCTTACTAGTCATAAAACAAATGTAAAAAAAATTAAGTAGATTAAAATGTTAGAATTAAATGATACTTCTTATTTTACGTATAAATGTTTTATTGAGAACAACCAAGTATTATCATTATCTGACCACAGAAGAACAATAAAATTTAATCTTTCCACTATCTGATAAGTTAATAATATCAGCCAATCCTTAATAATATCGATTATAAAATAAACCATTCGAGAATCTTCCTCAAGTTACATTGTTAAGCGGGTAAACATTATTATATTATAAATAGATATGAATACTATCAGACAACTCGTAATCATACAATAAAGGATACTGTTAGCAATGAACAAAATATTGCTTCATTTGTATATGTATCAAAATAATTATCGCTCAAATAGCAATCAAAATGTGACAATAGTAAATTGGAAACTGGCGTTAACGCCAGGCTGGTGCTTAACCGGTTAATAATCGCAAACATAAAACTATTGTCTAGTACTTAATTGCGATTGTTTGAAACGATATACTAAAAACTGCGTCTGGTGCATCTTGAACGAATAGATACTACACAGGCGTGTTTGACGGATTACATCATGTTCAAATTGTGAAATAAGAAATGCCGTCCAGAATAAAGTCCATGACCAAAAATTGTTATTAAAAAAAACAAGAAATGGAAATGAGAGCTGATTCGATTCCACGAGTCGTTTGGGTTTCACAATAGAATTTGATTAAAATAATTTTGTTTTTGCTTCCTTTTTTATTCAGCTCATTAGTCTGTTTAATTTAATGCTGAAATATGATAACTAACCTATTTTATCGATGAATCCGTTAAGAAAACAGTAAAATAAAATCACAAAATGCAATAAATTCTAACTTTAAATTTCCCTAATTTAACAGGCAACATTTTTTAATAGCACATTGTAAATCCATCTTTTATTGCATGCGTAATATAAATTTTAACATTAGCAGAATTTGAACACAACAGATTCTATAAAGTAAAAATTAACATTCTTCAACATTATTAATTCTTTCTTTCGCTGCTACGCATCTAAATTGCCATATAAACATAAATCGTCTACAAAAAAAAGTATCGGCCGCCGTTCTGCCCACGTTGGAACGATATTTTTCATTCGTTGTACAAATAAATATACTATAATTACGCCCTTGAAAAGTGTCAGATAAAAAGCACGAGATAACATTAAAAGACAACACATTGACAGATAAAAAAATATATTATGTGGAAAATTTTCATTTCAAATCTAGAAATCCTCATGGTTTATTATTTAGAGGTTTTTATATCCACACACTATGAAAAATTCCTAAATATTTCACTGGACCCGACATTTAGTACATTATAGATCGATTGTATGAGCTGTAATTATTAAAAATCGTTATTTTTTATATATTATATAATCGTTATTTTCCACTTTATTATAAAAGACAACGTCTGTCTGTGTCTACCTATTCGATACATGCCTTTTAACTCAGGAATCAGGATGGATATAAAGAAAAAGTTATAAAGAACGTTTTCACAATAATTACCACTAGCCACTACGATATTTTAAAGACATAATATATTGAATCATTATAAACAAACTTAATGCGTGCAGAGCTGTTCGCAGGTATATTTTGTTAGCTATAGAAGCAAATGTCGTGGCGCTGAAAACGGCCTCAGGAATGCCGTGTTGCTTTTTTTATAATTTTAAATTAATTGTAAAATTTAATATTATTTTAAATGCTTCGTAACTTCGTACTGTATTAGAGTTTTTCGACCGTGCGCTTGGAATTTTAAATGGTAGACTAACAAAGTACTATTATTAAATTTTATCCAAATCTATTCGTTCAAATTAGATGTGTGTACTAAATAGATTATTATCATCAAGAAACAGATAACAATATATGATGGCAGTGTTTTCTCATGATGAGTTGATGAATGCATGTGTTATGCAAAACAAATAAACGATTATGAACATGTCTATTGTTAAGTACCTATACAACATTTAATACATCACATGCTGGGATAACAAAGATAACTTTATAAAAATTATAAATTCAAATAAAATTATAAATGTTTTACTTATATATTGTAAAATTAAATTATGCATGTTTATTCTGGAAAGAAAATTATAAATGCACGTATTTCTGATAAAAACAAAAACCATAAAATCAGAAATAGTCTGGGAAGTTATTAAATGGTGACACGCGGAACGATACGATAAGCCGGTATGACGCCAGATAAAGGCAAAATACAGACGATTCTTGTAAAACAAAAATATATATATAAATATGCTATTTCATTTTTACCTTAGCACCGGAGATGTTGGCGTTCATCCAACTCCCGATATTGTCGCTTTGGCTGTGTCGCCGAAATTCGTGTTCGAAATCAGAACGCACTACCGAGAGTTCCCTTTGCGAAAACTCTACAAAAACAGAACCGTCGATAGCACGAAGCAAATCACTGATCACAGAACATCTAGTTTTGTAACACCATAGAACATATAATATTCTATCACATTCCGTCAAATATTTGTACGGTCACAGGTGCACAGTCGTAAATATTAATTAGCATTCGATGTGTGGGGAACACGTGCGCTTTCGACGGTAACACGCGAATAACAGACGATAAGGCGCGCGCGAGTAACGTAAAGACGCCCCTCTACTACGACCGCTGTACGCAGTAGGTACAGCTTGACTGACGCAAACAGACGCAGATCTCGCGCGACTACTGCATCTCAACCCCCTCGATTCCATATTCGCGAAACGTCGCCTGCAGTTTTTATATTAACCCCGCATAAAAAGATAGGCCTGCATAACTTCTGCCTCTGAATTCCGAATCCTTTTTCTATCGTTCACGGCCTTTTACAGCATCCTGAATTAAAGTACATGCGTAAATAGTAAACGTGCTAGTCTATCTCGTGAGAATATCGAAGGTGTCTGACGGAAACAAGAAAAAACTAGCCATAACAATAGTTGACGCATTTTGTGTAAAACTTTTATAAATGCACATTTAATTTTATACGTACATTCTTGTACATATATGTAATTGGTTTTCCGGAAACCGCTGTATCGATTTGAATGATACTTTGCATATAGGTGAAATTTTGATTTCTAAGTTTAAATGGATATTTACTTTTGTTTCTTTACAATCGAACATTTATATTTAACATTTTTGGTTGGATTTAATTATATAATAACTAATGGCATTGACTTACCTTGTTATATTTTTGCAAAGTGACATTAAAATATGTCAATAACATACGTTTTTTAGACACCGAGCTAAGTTCGGCTGCCCAGCCAATACTATTATTTAATACATCCTTGTTCTACTCCTAAGTTGCCCCGCTTATAAATCAAGAAACATTCAACATTCGACATTGTTTACTTTTAATCCGAGACAGAACCAAAGAGTTTAAGCGTTGATATCAACTATCACATAAAATCCGAATAGTGGTGGATTGGTAACGTGAAAGTGTGCCACATCCTGAAGTTAAACTAATGGGTAGATAATGACGGGCGACGATAGTGGGTGCCGCTAGGCGCTAGGATCACGTAGACCCAACGGTACCGCAGTAACATGGCACCGGTCCACGATATAAATTCGACTACCATATAAATATCATTAGGATTTAAATTCATAATTAGTTGCTTATATCGTATTAATCGTGGTTATCAAAGAGCAAATTCTAGACACCGAGATATTAGACAAAACAGCAAAAACTAAGTCATACAACTATAATAAAACGGATATAGTATAAACATGGTTTAAGGTATAATAACAGGTTTCAGGTAATGAGCATTTAGCGCCAATATTATATTATAAGAGCGTACATACTAAGACAAGGTTTTTTTATGACAGTTCGTCGTATATCCATAACATTGATTGACATTAACATCCATAATGATGAGTTTCTTAAAACTCATTCTATTTCCATACTTAGAACGGGTGTAATTTTTTTTTTTAAACTTTGGTGGTTAGAAAAGCGAACTCTAGAAGAAATGTTATAAAATTGTTGAACGGTTCAATTATCATGTGTTTTTTTCCAGCGAAATCAATTTGTGATACTAGAAATCACGTAGATAGAAGCAAAAACCAAAGCGCTATCAATGAAACCAACTAACTATATGAAAAAATAGAACATCTCTGTTTACTGATTGATAAGGTAAAATCAAACTTCTGATTCATATTTGCACCTATAGCATTTTCTCTCACAAACATAAGGCGGGGCTAAATTATTATGTATCGCTTTGCAAATGTACTTACCTCTTTTCACTGATTACAGCTTGATTTACGATCGTCCAGTAAATCTAGAATTCGTTATGCACTAACATTTGTTAATTAACTCGACATAGTTTATGTACGACAACAACTAAATGTACATCTAATATAACTGATCGACTACCAATACCACGTTTCGGTTCAGGTTGTAATTTTGTTAGGATTATTCAACTTTATAATTTTTTTAAGCGCCGTGTGGTGTTATGCTTATGGTGTGGCTTATGAATAGTATCGTTCCCGTGGGTGTCGTAAAAGGCGACTAAGGGTTATAAACCAAGGGATGGACAGCAGCATCCTCTGAGTATCATAACACCTACAACGATCGCCAACACGCCTGCCAAGCGTGGCGATTATGGCAATTCCCGCCTTTTCTTTGGGGGAGACCTACGAGTATGTCCATCAGTGGACGCCCTTACTGTTGGATGGATAACTTTTTTTTTAAATTCACTTCCATTAATATCGCATCATATATTTCACTTGATACGTTTGTTTTCACTATTACTGTGGATTCATTGAATTTGAATTGAATTACATATTTACCATTAGTAAAGAAACTTTTAATTATTACATTTAATTATTCCTGTACTGTAGCAAACTGAAAACGTAGGTAGTTGGGTCCAAATAATCTGACAGTTGTGCATATTTTCTTTGACATATTCATCGCCTCATATATACAAAGTTTTATATAAGAATCTACATGGGACGTACGTCAGGTATTGACATAATTATAATAAATTATTATTGTACACAGCAAAGTGAATCTTACAGAGATACGTATCATTTAGTCGGCTCCGCGAGCATATCAAATACTTTAATACCGTATTATTTAATGATACAATTTCCTTCGCGGGTTTTGTGATTGTGATAATAATTAATGGTACATGAGAGAGATAGGCATGCAATGGTTGACTGAGAAAGATTGAAATTAGCGATAATCGTCGGAGATGGAAGAAAGCTGATACAATTAAATAGGAATCTAGAAGACCCGGTCACTTGATTGTAGCTATTAATCATTTTACACGATAAAAAACCATCGAAGCTGTAATGAAAGCGATTTTTGACGTACAAATCCTTCTTGCTTGACAATGGAAAACGGAACAAGGTCATGCTGTTAAAATTACACAATTTATAAAATTACTTGTAAGGTTTAAATCTATTCTATTTAGTATGACTTGCAATACATTAGCAATACATTAGAAAATACAACGGATATATTTATGTAAAATGCTGAGAAATTTTCAAATTTCTCAATGGTCTTCAATTAATTGAATAAAAGTCACAAGATACAACTTATGATAAATTTGAAAACAAGATTCCAATATCCTAACATTTTATAGTATTATAACCACAAAAATCTTAAATGTTCCTTACACGTCAACCACTAGGAATTCAACGAGTAATTGCTTTGTTATCTTCCTAGAGATTACAAAGAGTGCCACGTGAAAGTCATCTTAAGAGGTGGCTATTACGAGCAATTAAATGTTGACCACATACATATGTTATTTCAATAATAATAAATCTTATTAGATGTAGTAAAAGACAGAAAGTGACATAGTCAATTATTAGTTGATCAATATCTCTGAAACCACATTTCACAACTGTTATCTTTAGTATGCACAGGTATTTCTGGCTATAGACTTGTTAGGTTTCTTACAACGTTATTATGAGAGATCCTTAATAAATTTGTACATTGTAATTTATTCGAAAATTGATAATTGATTTATATATACAGTTTATTTGGAACCAACAAAACTGTAACAGTTTTTATGATAAAGAAATAATTGAAAACACTTCTCTCATATTCATAATGTGCTAATTAACATCAGATACCACATATGTACAATTTGTTTTAAGCTTATTTAAAATTTTGAAATAAATATTAATGTGTCGAGTACCCATAAAAATAAGACAATAGGAAAACAATTGAAAGCTGGCGTAAACACCAGGTAAGTGCTCAAGGGGTTAAGCATGAAAAGTTTTTAATCTTACCTATTACATTCGTAATGGTAAATAATGTAAATGTTCTACAATAAACAACTCGTTCGCTTGTCGTAGCGATTTACGCGAATTTTTGTATCCAATTGTCTGCTGCTACATCGAGATATTTCCTTTAAAGACTTTCTCTTTCCCATTGTTGTATCAGAGGTGTCGGCCCCCGGTCGATTTATCGGTCGGCATGTATCGTCAGACGTCAGAGACACGGTGCGGGAATCGAACCGAGACCGTGCTAACAATGGCATGAACAACATCGTATCGTTTGTGAACTGTCCCTTTAATTTGAAACGACAATTTTAATGATAAAGTCGAAGAGACGAAAGTGTCGAGATAAATTATTCTATTGGTAAGCTTTTATTCAGAAAAGTTTGGCGCACGAGACCATTTAATTGGCTTCAGTAATGAGTAAATTTATTTATAGCGCTAATTACATAATTACAATGATTTTTGATTAATAAAAAGTGATAATATTACATCTGTATACTCGTATTTACGTACGATTAGTTGTTTTCGGTTATTGCGTTTTGTAAAATTCTATGTAACCATCAATATTGTTATGATCTTATTATGACTCAATGGTCATGTGATCGTCACTGCGTCGATTAACTTGGGTTCGAATAGTATTTTACAGTGAGCCGGAACTATCGGTAAAGGATATCATGATGAAGAAACTATAGTGCAGTGGTCCTTTTCCTAATACCTGGGTGGTTAGCTAATCACTCTAAACTTTAAAAATATTTCCCCGAGGACCTATTAAGTATATTCTGGCATCATAACTTCAGAAACGGTTCTTGTAGGTAGTTCTAGTAAATGAGTTCCATATTTTAATTGAATATCGGGTGAGATTATCCTGTAAAAACCTATAAAAATCATAGAACGTTTTAAAAACCGACTTGTATGTAAACATGCTATAACACAAAACGAAAGAAACAATTTTCTGTTATTATAATATTTACAGCGATGACATCATTTTAGTTTTGCGAATTTGTCACGGCTTCATCGATATCGTTGAACAATCGAATTTGATCAAAACTTGATAAGATATACCACCACCTGTTGAAATAATTTAAAGAAAAAGTGCAATAAAACTGTCTGTATACGACGATCACGTGAACGGCGCGGTGAACTGAAATATCCTTGAAACGTATGTGAAGAGTTTCTCTTCATTAGAGAATTGTCAATGTTTTAATACTGTAAAGGCTCAGCGGTTTGACCACAATATCACCTGATGTTAAGAGACGATGTGGTTAAAAATGTTAAACATTAAACACACTAAGCCTAGAGGTACTGGCTGTCATATGATGCTGTTGGATCACAGCCGTTTGGTAACAGATTTTTGAAACTTGAGAGTGGCAGCTATATTGGTGGGCATTATCCGAAAATCCCGTACCACCATGTTGTTTTTCTTCACCGAAATCTCAGGCGAATTGGATACGCGTGGTTGCACTATGTCCATCGATGAGGAATCCGACCGCACTATCATCACTTCATACATATATGCTTCGTCAGTTATCATCAGATCTATTAAATTGTCCTGTGTTCCAATCGACATTAGTATACACAGTGCTCAGTACCTATGCAGAAAAAAAATATTGCTAATATTTGTATCTCCTTATATAGCCCACGCATTTTAAAAACCCGAGTCGTCGCGCAATAAATGTCACTGACAGTAGGAATGTGCAGCAAAGCAACCCGTTATCACGATGCGTCACTGTGACCTTCATTACCACTCTGACTCCTGATTGGTCATTACGAGTAAGGGTTGTTGTTTTTCTATAAATATAAGATTTTTTGTTATACGACTCATTACATTACTTACGTTTCGTTACGCAATACGCACAATATAGAATTTATTTTTGATTAATTATTTCGAAACAAACATTTTATCTTACAAATGAAAAACCTTTATTTTCATATGGCTAAAAATTTTTCCTATTAATACTTAACATAATTTAGCATATTGATCGTACCTATCCCGTTATCGATATGCACCTCTACAATTCTTACGCACATCACTACACCTCTCCATAAGACCTGTAAGTGCGAGCGAGAAAGACAGATAAATATAATTTATGACCCGAAGCCTCAGTTCATAATGCGTCGACTATAGTAACTAATAGCCTTATAATATATAATAGTTATAATTATCATTATAACCACTACAATGAAGGTTACTAATTAATCTAAATTTTGGTGCTACAAATTTTAGGAAGTATCAAAAAAGTTTTTTTTACGATGTTTTTTTAAATTAAACATTGAATTTACGTGTATAATACAAGTTTAGGAGCAACTTTAACTTAATAGAGAGATTTATCACCAGACACAATCACAATGTACTAATTACGAATCTACAAAGGCTGAAGCCACTAGGTAGTTGAGTACCCCCATCATTGGTGCTGTTTCTCACGGGAGAGAGGGGTAACTTTACCCCTCTCCCCATACGGTAATGATTCTCTTTGAGAATCGGGCTAAGAGGTGGGGGGGAATGTAATGTAGAGGACGAGGCCTGTTGGGCCTGCCGCAGGGGCGACGCGGTGCATGCGACCGCGATCCCGTATCGCCTCCCCTAAATGCGGCTGGCGGCTCCTTGGGGTTTAGTGGGTATTTCTGGACGCTTTACGTTCGGGTGAGTCCCACACTGGTGCGGAGACGTCCCTCCGCACCTCCTTACCCATTGCATTGGGGGACTTCGGTCTCATTAATGCAATCGGTAAGGGTAGTGCGTAAATGCATTCCCCTCGTCAAAAAAAAAGAAAAAAAAAGGTAGTTGAGTACCCAACTGATACAAAAACATGATACATTGAAATATAGCCGATTTTATAACATACGTGCGTATAAGGGTCGCGAATCAATTGGCACTCACCAACTGTAGCATATAAAACAAGCAAATTTAGGCTAAAAACATTCGTTTTCCTAACCGCTATAACTTCATCTAATACACGAATGTTATTAGAATAAGCTATAATATTAGCATTTTATCATAACGATTAGCTATGTTAAGAGCGACACGAGCGAAGACGGTGAGACACTGAATCTAATAGAATATTTGCTTTAGTTACACTAAAAAATATATAATCGCCAAGTCTTACGTTTTTTTTTTAATTTTTTCCAATTAATCCTACTTTTTGACATACCGCTTCCAATAGAAATAAACTACTATTAAACTAAATTGTTATACAAATATTACTATTAGTTAAAACTTATGATTTTTTTTTTCCTCAAGTCAATGCTATTGGCATTTACAGAAAGGTTCTTTGATTTGCTGGCAATTAACCTATGTCACGACTTTATACGATACACTATGGGACCACATTGGTTTGCATCAGTCATCACCTCGGCAATCTGTTGTAGTTAATTGCTTTCACTTAAGCGATTTTATAGTAAAAAGTTTAAGTAATTGGCAAATTACATACAGATTGTGACCGATTGAACCATGTCGAAAGTATTTCTATACTCGAAATAACAAATTAAGGCGCAGTTAGAATATGTTAAGATAATAATCATTGAATAAATTATACATCAAATTGAAATGAAAAAAATCACCAATAAAAGAAAGTAAAAACGAAAATAATCTAATTGGAGTTTTTCAAGTTTTCTACTTTCAAAAACCTTTTCACTTAGTTATACAATAAGGTTAATTTTTATTAAGTTTATTTTACCATTTATGTAGAAATATATTATAATATCTCCAGTACCTGTAACAAATAAGAACAAATTTTGCATGATTTAAATAATTATAAATTTACACGGAATCAACGCCAATGTTGAAGAATTATGACATAAAATAAGCTGAAACTTAAGGGGTCTTAAATTCAATATTGCTGTTAAAATGATACTCATTTACTAACTATATCTGTAATGATAATTACGAAACTAATACAAGACACAAACTCCTCCGACACCGACCGCCGGCGTCGCCATGATTTTTGTCTTGTCAATACAACTTCTACTTTTTTCATCTTCTTCTTTTATCAACTTGTTTAACGGCCCTAGGCCCTGTTGAGTCTGTAGTTATTTTACAATATTCGTATTTTACTATTATCATCTTCAATGACACACCCAAGTAGTGGTCATTTGTTAAGCGTTCCAAGGGAGTTGTTGGTAGATTTCAGAATTCATGCTCTGTGTCATAATTTACACTTTACTTGTGCCTAACAATCACATTATAACACGTTAACCAAATTACATAATATAGAACCCTATACTATAATCGCGTCAAGAACTTTACTACTTTTTTCTGTAACCAATGTTACCATAATAAAAATATCATTATTACTACTTAATTAAATTACAAACTTATATAATATTTAAGATTGTAATTTTGAAATACGAGTAGTTAACATTTCCGGCAACATCCCTATAAATGTTCGTAACAGTAGAGACTCCACAGGTAGTGCTTCATAAATCTAACAAAATCAAACACTATTATGACTCAAACGTCTTTCATTGTATTTTAGGTCTGGAAAGATTTTTAAAATTATGCAAATCGGTTTGAAGAAGAAATCATCTAAAATATAGTACTATATATTACTAATTAGTATGTGATCTATATAATAAGGTATATTGATTTTTCGAAGTTGAAAATTGCAAATACGTCAAGAGCTGACATCTAAGTTTATATTGTTTGAAGAGAGGATTATGCCCAGTCATAATAAGACGATGATGTGTTATTAGCTCAGGCGATCAAGTGATCCAGAAGTTATAGTACTACACTACACTAACAGACAACAACACCAACGTCTATATTTTACAAATAAAGGTATTAGTTGTTTCATGTAGTGATTATCTACAACAGACATTGGAAGTGACGACACCGTTACAAATGGAATTAGCAACGTAACATCAACCATATTATTTCAATGGATTCCTTCATCAATTGAATACATTTTTAAACATTTTAGCAATATACATAGATTAAATCATTGTATTCAGGGCTCACAGCTTTTATTACCTGTATGATATTATTAGTGTCCAAATGAATTATAATTTTTCATTAGTTATTATATTATTATGCACTTAGTAGTTATTATGATTTTAATTGATAAACAATTAACTTTGTAAATAGGTTTTATGTTTAGTAAATTAACATCCTATGTTGAGAAATTCTTTAAAGAATGAAGCGTTATTTTTTTACTTCATATTAAATTGATGATAAAATTAACAAGGCAATGATTATATTATACATTTCAATGAACTCATATCGTTGGATCGTAACTAATAAAAATAATTTAATTTGCAAAACGTTGAATAATGACATCGAACATTTCACATTCAATTAAAATCGTGTTTATTAACTCTTGTATTCATTGCAAAGTTAATCATTTTACAAATTACATCATACTTTACATAACTATTACATATTATATCTATATACTCTTCTAATTGTATATAGAGTAGATATCTAAAAGTTTATTATATGTTACTTTTAATTTTAGTTCATATCGTCACAAAAAAATGATTTTTTAATTTTTATTCGTTACTCAATGACACAGGAAAATATGAAACAAAAACCTGTAACTTGCAAATAATAATTAAATACGAAACATTTCAAATATCAAAATTGCTGTCAGGATATTAAGTGTATGCATACATATGATGCGTATGCGTCGTATAATGCGAAGCCTCTTTACTGCGCGCTTTCTCACAACCGGAATGGAGTCACAGGACGACCTTAACAACTAAAATAGAACCAGTGAATCAAAGATCTAGATCGTTATGTGCACCCCACTGGCGAAATATACCTACGTACATGGTCCGATAAATAACAAAACGACAAACTTAAAGGAACTAATGTTAACGTAATTCTTGAATCTTTGCATAGGCATAACTTACAAGATGGATAATATCATAAATCGATTTAGGCTTTATGTACATAGTGATTTTAATTGTATTAATTGTCGAAATTCTTATAATAATAGTCATTTTTGAAAATTGGAGTCCAGATTTTGATTCACAATACAAAATAAGAATATAAAAAATCGGTAGGTAAATAGAAGAGAAAAATGAACTGTTTTATCTTTATCTATCCATACTAATAATAAATGTGTGGGTTATGTTTGCACCTTTCTATTTTTTTCATACTTTGTGACGGATGTCTATTTAACCGTCACTAATCTCGAATCTGACATTTTTTTAAAGTGCCTGGTATGTCTGGATTTTTCTCGAAAACGGCTAGAAGTATTAAAGACGTTATATATGAAGGAACAATTGATAGATTATAAAAAAATATCGTATAATGCTAATTTAAAACCACAATTTATCGTTATTCATTTAAAATTACAATAACATTAGAGCTCAGTCAATTAAAATTCATAGACATTCTTCTACTTTTTGATACAAGTAAAATAAATACTTGAAAGTGTTGGAATATGTCAAATAAAGTACAAGTATTTAGCAGGCTAAAGTCGTGTTAAAAAACAACCACCAGACTAATGATTAAATTGCGTGTGTGAACGTGCGGGACAGCGAGTTACAAATCAAGAGACATTAAAGAACTTTTCTATTCTATAGTTATTATCTCATCGCGGTTTTACGTTGAATTAAAAAAAAAATTCATAAATTAACGCATTTTAAATTATCTAAAAAAAATGAATATATACGTAAAGAAACTAGGCACAAGGGAATGCATTTGTGAATAAAGTTTGTCTTTATCTTTTCTTAGGATTTTTTAATTACTTCGCTCATGTCATTATCATGTTTTAAAAATTCAAAATAATAAGCATTCATCTACCCTAGTCTTTATTTTTGCACAGTTGTTAAAGCGCCCACGGTGCGACAGTTGTAAATAATTTACAACTCTGCTATGGAAAATAGCTCATGTGATTCTGACCAGTGTTCCATTGTTTAAGTTGCAGAAACCGTAAAATACATAACATTGTCATACATTAGATTAATACTGTTCTTCAACTATAGAAACGTTTCATGTAAAATGTGTTTTGTATTACTCTAACGTTTAATTTAATATAGTTATATACAAATCATTTCAATCGTTTACATATCTTATACCTAATAAATAAAAATGAAATGTCAAAATACTTTTTTTAACTAAATACTTATACGTATAGACGGTACCTACACCAAAACACAATTGTTTGTATGTCTGTTTGTTCCGGTTAATTTCCGGAACAACTGGACCGATTTTTTATAGATAGTTACTCTGCGTAATATAGACTACTTCAATTTTTGAAATTAGAGTTTCGCATAAGAAAAATAAAACTCATGAAATTCTGAACAAAATACGATCCATTGGACAGCACTATTTTCCAACCATCCATATTCCTTTTTCGAGCACCAACGTTATTTTCCTAAGATTATATCAAAACGATTACCCACACAGTGACGAATATATGAAGAGCGAGCGGAGCTACGGGCACACAGCTAGTAAATCTATATATACATATGTATATGTAAAACTATCGACTAATCGATAATTATTAAAACAGCAGAAAAATTCACGAAGATAATTATTGTGTCCAAATCGGTACAGCCATTCCGGAGATTACCTATTACAAACATACAGACAGACAAAAATGTTAAAAATTGTATTTTGTGTATAGGTATTGTATATACATTCATATATCTTTAGAAAAAAAAAACTGGTATGAGAAACAGACACTTCAATATTATTTATTAGAATAGATGTAGAAAAGTCATTTTTTCATATATTAGTTTGCATGGAACTGTTTTGTATGATATCTCGAGAAAGGATTGACTGATTTCGATAAGAATTTTGGTTCGTCTCGAACTCGAGAAGTAGCCTCGCCTATTGGAAGAAAAACTGAATTTCTGAGGCGGTAACAAGTTCGCCGGGAGAGCTACTTATAAATACAATAAATCGATAGAAAAATAAACTATAACCAAAGGAATATAATGCACACAAACTTATTTTTATTGGCGTATCATGGAGACAATAATAATTGTCTTATTTAAACTAGAGATGTCCGCGTGTCGATAAACGGCCGTGCACGTTGGCGGTCGCGTGATATGCCAACTGCGGTCTGGCAATCGACGCGGCGCGCCGTCACTATCGTATTGTGCGATTCTTATTGTTTTTAATTAATTATTTACGTAAACCAACACAAACATAGATAATAGTTTATTAAAAACTGTGCAATTTAGTATAAACTATGTTCGCGGTTATGCTTTCTGTTATGAAATAAAAATTATTTTTCTCATAAGTATACATTTATTACCGTGATCGTCATGGAAAGTTTTTTTATAAATCATTTTATTTTTATGATCTAGTTTAACTGGGTTTTATAAATTATTATACATAATAATTAGATTACTATTATATATAATATGTTCAATGTAATGAACATTATATAATAGTTTAGAATTATACAAAAACCTAAATTTAGAAGGTTTATAAATATAACATATTTTGACTGAAAATATGATTAATTAGATAATTTTTAATCAAAAATATTCAGTAAAGAAAAACAAGTGTGTTAACGTAAAAAATCATAGAATAGCTACCACATACATATATAGTTAAAGAGTACAAAAGTCATATTTTTTTCTTTAACATCACTTAATTGGTTCCATTTGGAAAACGTTTCGATTGTGTTCTCGTAATGTGTGTGGGTCAGCCCTATAACCAAATCGGCCAAATGACACTGACCGGCAGACACGAACAGTAATTAGCTTGAATAAAACCACACACAGAGCGACATTAAGTAAAATGATGGAATATGTTTTAAAATCCCACCATTGTGACGTTTCAAAAGTGTGTGTCAAAAGATACACATGTAGTTTGTTATGAAATGTCCTTCGAACAACATAATAACATAATCTACATCTCAATGAATCACTTGTTTTCTGTTATGTAGGTAAATATTTTACAAATCAACATCGTCAGCATTCATCCAAAAGACGTCTACCGCTGGTATGGTGGACTGAAGCGATGATGGCGGAGTGGATAGTGCGACTGGATTCCGTGTCAATTAACGCGGGCCCACCTATACAACTCTAAAATCAACCTGTGCTTTCGGTGAAGGAAAACATCGTGAGGAAACCATAGCATGGTGGTAGGGTATTTTCTAATAATGCCTGCAATAATGCTACCAACCTCAAGTTTAAAAACCTGTCGCCAAATATCAATAGGGTATGTTGGAAGCAGTATCACTTGAGAGCCAGTACTTCTAGGCCTAGAGTGTTTACCATCCTGGACTACATCGTCTCTTAACATCAGGTGAGATTGTGGTCAAAGCACTGAGCCTAGACCGTGAAAAAGTCACAGATCTTCCCTGAAAATCTCCACAACCACCGGTCTTGCGTCATCCGCATCCAGCGTGACCTTCACCTTTGTCGGTTCACCTTGTTAGGAACCTACGCACGCTGTCGCATCTTTCGGGTACGTTGTTGCAATTTGAGAACCCTTTGTCTCCATCGGGCCTCGGTTTTACACTAGATAATATTATTAGACTTTGTAACACAAATACTTTTAGGTGGGTAGATAAAAGGATGTTCTTTTTTTAAATAAGAAGTTGTACAAACGATATACGAAATATTAAATATGTACCTCAAACTTTTAGTTAAAATATACGCTAATCGTCGGAAAGCACTTATTAAATAAACAATGCCCGTTGTCGATTTTAAAACGCAATTTAAAATCTAAGAACCCTCCCTCTGACCAACTTTCATCTTCGTGAATCGATTCTGGCCCGTATGAATCACGATTTCGAATGTAACCAGTGTTGACAAGCTTGTAAAATAGTTTATACAGAGTGTATCTAACACTGCTACATGACAGAAACAAGGTTGTAAAGGAATTTTATACCGTTACGCCGCATGTAGCGCCACCAATTTTAGAAGCTGTTATCAGCTTCATAAATAATGTAGGATTGTGTATCTAGAACGAGTAATGTAAAGGAGAACCTATGCACTCGATTTCCAATAATGGTGCAAATATTGTCGTCATAAATTACAATGTTGTGAAACGAGATTGCCTACTTGTGACATTTAATCCTCATTGGGAGCGTCTTGAAGAGAACTACTGAATAGATTATATTCTATTGTATATTCGGATGTAGCTATACTACAGTCTATGATTCTATAAATAAAACGCTAATCGTTACTTTTTATTAAAAAAATATTATTGTATTCTTTTTTTATTAAATTTCATTCAAGACTGATAGGCTCAAGTAATGCTACCTAAACACATTTGACTAAGGATGAACTACTATCAACTTATAGTTTAATTATGTAATCACCGAGCCTTCATAGGAAAGAAGATTCGAAAAAAGTATAATGAAATAAAATTTAAAAGTAGGCCAAAGTGAAACCAGATCTACTGGTAGAAGTTATTCTCGAACACATCCTGAATCATAATGCGAAATAACACGACTTACTTAACACGATAAGTTACATTTTATTGATGGTATTCAAGATACTGCATTTTCTAAGTTGAACGTACCTACATATCTCCGTTCCAAGTGTTATGTTGTTCTTTGGTCAAAGAAAGTTTAAACAGTTATGTAACGTTTAGAACAAATAAAACATGTCACTGAACGAAACAATATCGATAAAAACACGCACGTAGGAACTCAATACACGGTTGATCAATCATCACAGTGCGTGGACTCGACGACAACCATCAAGTTATATTTTAACAAATTGCATAATTGTACCGAAATAGATCAGTGAAAGTGTGGTTTTGTCTCACAAATGCTTATGCATGATAGATGGGTACGAGTTTGCGTATACGTCATAGAAAGCTCAACCATTATTGTATTCACGATTAACCGAAATCATTGGCCGTTACACCAAGCAAATTACAATAACGTAATGATCTTGTATCAATTCTGTTCTTTCCGTTTGAAATATCCAGGTGAGAATATAATTACAGAGTATTTTTTTCTAAATTCGACAACGGCCAGTTTTAATTTTAATAACGTTTCTATCTATGTTTTAGACATGATTAATTATTAGCTATATATGTAAATTATTATAAAAAAATAATTATGGCGTCCGCTATCAGATCAACTACATTTGTTTTGGCATTTAAAGTTCTTACGATTAAAAATACATAAGAACTGACAGAACATTTTGAAGGCATTTAAAATAAAAACGAAACCTTTTAAAGTGGATAAAACTTTTAAAATCTGTTTTACGAAACCATAATTACCCTCCATATTTCGACATATTTCAAGAAACATTTAATTGTAATAATGAGCGTTGCGTGACGGATATGCGATTTTCTTTCGAATCAGATCGCCATCGTATATTGATCTCCACTGGCCTTATTTAAAAGAAAATTTCAAAGTCATGTTTTACTGGTTAATTTGATAAAGTTATATTAAAACAAATGAACCTAAATCTATAAAAAAATAAACTATAATACAGATAAATTAAAGTTTCAAGGTTTATATTATTTTCATTTATAATCCTGCAGCAATTGATAGATTTTCATTACCTATTCAATATCAATACATTGTAGTAATATACATGTATGAAGATCTTATAATATAATATGATGTCGCCCTAGCCACAGTTATTCTACACACTTTGTTAAACAATAATAATATATTATTGATTCACCTCTTGAGCACTAACCTGGCGTTTACGCCAGCTTTCTATTGTTTTCCTATTGTCTTATTTTTACGGGTACTCGACACATTAATAAACATTGTGAACTCTTTCACATAGAACATTATTAATATAAAATAAAGAAAAAAGCTTTACAACCATTATGAAAAGTCCAGCACTTTCTAAGAATGATAATGATCATAATTCCGTTCCGAGTGGCTTCATTGAATCTTATTGAATGTTATCAATATTACTGCAATTAAAATCTGACGTTGTAAACTAAATTAATGTTGCTGCGTTAGACGAACGATTTCCAGTAAGACAAGACATTATAATTCACACTGAGGAACGAACAACGAAGCAGCACCGTGTTTCAATCGAAAAGAATTTCATTGCTGTTAATCAGACACGTTTGTAAATCGTCTCTATCGTATAAATAATAAAATTTGAAAGGTGCAACAGCTTATCTCACTTTTTGCTAATTTTATTGTTTCCATTATTGACATTAATTAAAAATATAAATAGTTTTATGGTTTATTATACTCTTTAGAAATGTAAGAAATTGAACATAAAATATGATAGTTGTGAAAGCAAGCAATATAACTTAAACATAAACAGTTTCATATCTGATTGAAAGTAGTCAATTAATATATATTTTTAAATATATGGCGCTAGTGATTGTCTCGGGTTTGTTTTCAATTCATATAGTGCCAGTTTTAACACATTTTGGAATGAGCATGAATTTGTTACTGTAATATAAAAATGAATTTAGTACTCCATATCTATGGAATAAAGAGGTAGTTATTATTGTTTAAACTTAATATTTATACACAGACACTCACAATTAAGTTTTTACAGTAAACGAGTATAAATATAGAAGTATATCATTCTGTTAGGTTTAGCAATCTAATGTCGATTTATAAATTTAGCGAAGCTAAACATATAATGCAATTTCTTAGAGACGAAACATATTGTTAGTATATTTTAACAAAAATTATAATAAATAACGATGTGATTTAATATAACCCAACGTATAATTTAATCTAAAATTTTTTAAACTTTACAGGAACTGGTTTTCCAGTAATGTTATGTTTTTTTGACTTGGAGTGAATGCTTTTACGCACTGTCTCTGGTGTGAAGCCACGGAGGGGTGTGTGGGACTGCGGCTGAGTGTCTTTAGCACTCGCCCCCAAAATCACGGTGAAGGTAAAGGCATTTCTGGTCAACAGCATTAGCTAGTTGAAAAGAAAGGTGTGGGGTTCACACGACGGTCGAAAGTGCCACTTTCGATCACCGTACACTACCCACTAAAACTCCACGACTTACCGTTTTACCAGAACGATGCGGGAGAATCGCTATGCTCCCCTTCGTCCGGCGGGAGGAATCTAAGCCCCTGCATGTAAAATAAAGTTGCCTCCAGGCGACTTCCCCAGTGCAATGGAAGGTCAGGGCCACCGCCCCTTCCCTTCTTGATTTAGCAGGGTACCGGAACATACTAACACTACTGTGCATATTTAGCAAAGTGAAAAACTCGAAATGAGAGAAAAATGAGTTTTAAACTTTACATTTTTTTTAAACTAAATATCTGATACTCTTATGACATAACTAAAGTGAATTATAGTGTAGTATAACTTTATACAGATTAATTTAACTGTGATTTCGGTACATAATTATTTACGATGCCTAAAATAAGGTGACATTTTGTCTTTAATTATTAGAAATCAAAAAACCGTAACATGTGATAATTTGAGTGATTTATTTCAAATTTTATTACCGCTTTTCGTAGATTCCTTAATTGAATTATATTATTTGTCAAACGAAAAACAGGGTAATGCAAAATAAAAATTTAAAAGTAAGGATAATTTAAATTTACAAGGTTTATTAATTATATCTGTCAAAAATGTAATATCTCTATAACAATATCATAATAGTATTTCTATAAATGTATAAAGTTACCTCTCATTTAGTAATCAAAAAACACGAAGAGATTGTAGGTTACCCTGAAATGTCACAATCTAACCGATGAAAGAAAGCAATGCAGTTTGAATACTATAGCTTTTTTAATTTCACAAACTACGGAACCCTAATTGTATTCCCAGAATTTTATGAGTACGAAGATAAAGTACAAATATTTCTCATAAATTCAAGCCCTTGCACGTTAAACTGTGCATTGAATTGGATTTTATAAAGAAAAGTTGTAAGTTGTAAGTTTTATTTTTTAGACGCGGAGTCCTAATTATTTTCGAAAATCAAAAGTACCCTAAGTTACGCGGAGTAACTTCAGCTATATACCAAAAAGTAGTGCCAAAATCGAACCACCGTTCCGGAGATTATCCAGAACAAACAGACAGACAAAAAAATGAAAAAATTGCTTTATTGCTTTAGGTATCGTATATACATTCATATATATTTAGTTCAAAAAAATATTTTGACATTACAAACAGACCCTTTTCAATTTTATTTATTAGTGTAGATATGCTTGGTGAAAGTTTTTCAACTTGATATGTACAGTAATACCCCGCTTTACGCGAGGGATACGTTCCGAAAAAAATCGCGTTAACTGAAATCCGCGTATATCGAGGTTTATGATTAAACATAGTCAAAATTTAATACAAAAAAATACAAATCATTTTAATCAATCACTTTAATTCTAAGAACACTTTATGCAATATATACTCTTATTTTTTTACGGAAAAATACATCTATTGTCTTTACATTATGTTTATACGCACTCTTTCGCGTAATGCGAGGCATTTGAGCGCGAAATTTGACATTCGCGTTACAGTGAAACCGCGCGTAACGGGGTCGCGCTAAGCGGGGTATTACTGTATTTGAAAATACCCTACCATAATTCTATCATTTTATAAGGATGTTTTTTGTTGTAGAATAGTATTCGAATAACGCTTTACGTCTAACTTTAATCTCATGTAATCTTTGACAATCACGTAGTCATCCTAAATCTAGAGCTGTTTACATGGAAAATAAAAAAGTAATTTGCAAAATAGTAACACCATTTAATATGACTCGAACTGTACGACATTAGTTTTACATTTGTAAATCTAATGCGATTATCTAATATCGGTTCGGACCTCCTACACCGGCTGTCACACATCAAGCTCACGGTTTACATAAATAAGACGGTACAACGTGCCCAGTGTTGTAGGTTTATCGATAATACCATCGATGCATTATCGATTTACTATATTCACTTTCATTCCGTTTCGATTAATCTATAGTTAAATTGCGTAATAGTTATATTTAGTCGTAGCAAGTCTAAATAAATGAATCTGAACTAAATAGCTAGTAATAACCTGATATATTAGAAAGCAAAGTAAACTTAATGAGGTTAATCTTATATACGCAATACGATATGTCGTTACACACAATAACTATCACGGGATTAGTTTAGATCTTGAAAGATTAGCTACAGGTTATTCAACTTTATTTAAAAGTCTTAACCTTTATTCATTCCAAAAGTAATTGGCTAACTCAGTCAAGACTTTTTAAGAATTATATTTCAATCTACAATCTGAACATAAATTTTAGAGTGAGCAGATAAAATGATTTTCTGATAGCTTTAACTACGTAATATAATTGATTTTCGATAAATATTAATCGATATTTACCATCACTAATGTCACAATAAATGTTGAAATATGTTACCTTCCTCCGGAAACGATTGGGGCTTGCCGAAACAGAGTGAAAGCACTCGATTGTAGTTCTACAAATACTGGTATGATAATATTTTTTGTTAAAAAGTTTTAAAACGTTTTAAACAGAAGGTGTCGAATGATTTATTAAAAGTAAAGACTCCTTCATACTTTCTATGGTTTCAATTACTTACTACTTTCTATGGTAAACAAGATTAGATTACAGTTGAACGACCATTTAGATGGTCGCTGATTAACTATTGTTTCTCAAAGTATCTGAACATTGGTATATTGCTGGCTCGCTCCATCCAAAGAGGTGTAATCACAATGGGTCTGCATTTAGATGGAGCTGTTAAATCACTCTACTTTAGATATTTGATCAATACGAGTTTTCTCAAGAACATGTAACCTGACCATATGTACACGTATAGTAAACTCCGAACAATATTAAGTACTGATTAATCGTTTACATAAAAAATACAAATGACGCAATACACTTATCTGCAGGAACCACATATACAAAAAAATAATTAGTATATTCAAGAAATGAAAAGAGACGAAACATAAATTAATATTAAGTAAGTTGAGTATTACAGACATCCAACGACAATACTGTTGTATTGTCCAATATGATTGCAATTGCTATAGACATCTGCATACCAAATCATTGTTACCCTTCACTCGCATCAACCGTAGATCACAGATAAAAAATGACGCATTAAAAATGGCCAACCGATTAAGACGTCGCAACTCGAAAACAATAAAGATCTTGATAAATGCATCGATTAAAACCACTATCCGACCTTTGGCGTGCTCGATCTGTCATCCGAATATCTCTATACGGAGTGCTGCAGAATTGACGGACGTCAAAAAGGCCGAAAAAGGCGCGTCGTCTGGCGCTGACAGAAAAATTGCCGGTGTATACAGTGTGTGCACACCGACCAGCCCTATTGTTTTCACTGAAAGAGATGTTTGCATACGATTCCATTAATTTGTATGATCCGAGGTCTGGTACGTAATTTATATCGAATATTTAAATAAATTATTGTTTTGTTTCTTTCTTTTTAGGTACTTGTTTTTAAGTTATTGTTGGAACAGCTTCTTAATATTAAGCTCATTTGATTTATTATCTATATTATCATGTCCTAATAGACGAAGACATTTGGATAAAAATTACTTATAATCTTGCACAGCCAAATAGGTTGCGAGAATAAATTCATGCTCTGACACTATCTTTAGTGGATTAATATCAGTAATGAAATGGACAATTGAAATTATTGTTTTTGTGGAATGACTTCCTTCTCGATTACCATCAAGCTCGCACAGTCGTGTATCTTCCATCTATACTAATAAATAAAATTGAAGTGTCTGTAGGTAATGTCAAAATATTTCTTTTTTACTAAATACATATGAACGTATACACTATACCTATACCTATAACACAATTTTTCAAATTTTTGTCTGTATCTCCGTCTGTTTCTTCCTGGTAAACTCAGGAACGGCTGAACCGATTTTGACGGGACTTTTTTTTAGGTAGATAGCTGAACTCCGCGTAACTTAGAATACTTTTGATTTTCGAAAATAATTAGGGTTCCGCGTACAAAAATTGAATAAAATCCAATTCAATCCACAGTTTTACGAGTATGTATTTGAATTTATGAGAAATATTTCCACTTCATTCTTCCTCACATTTCCCTAACAAGCAGAAGAGTAGATTAATAGATAAATAATTATTTAAAGACTTAATATTATTGCTAATCTTGCGTTGTTCCCAAAAACACAGTACAGCGTAGGTCAGTTATCATACTATGACTAGATGGTACATGCACTGATATACATAATAATAAAGTTATTTCCACCCATTTATACTCAATGAATATCTAGTGTCGACTAGTATATCGGGTATTAAATAATGATTACAGATTCTACGAATTAAATTTAAATCGTTTTATATATTTATCATTACGCTTTATTTCCACTGCAGTAGGCGAAAATGACAGAACACCAATATTCTCAATTCTTGTTCTTTTACTAAATATGGATTCTACAAACTATAATATAATAATCATTTTAATTCAATAATCTAAAATCACACTCGATTAAGGCAAATAAATGATTTTATAGATCCTTTGTCGTGGTCATCACGTTGCCCTAATAGAGCATTAAAGTGCACAGCTCACCTCATTTCCCGGATGATATACTCGTCGCGCATCATTGCTCACGATAATCCCATGATTTCCTTCGACTAGACACCGTCAAATGAGATGACGGATAATTAGATTTATCCATTAGATTCGATTATTTCGCGTTAATATAATAGATTATATTCAGATTGTTTTTACAATAATAAATTTAGTATGACTTTTATTATGTTACGAAATTTAAATAAAATAAAAAATAGCATGATAAATTCTTTATTTTACAGCTTTTACAAGCATTTATACAATTATATTAAGACTAAAATAGATTCATAATTTAAAGAATCTAATTTTTAGTAAGATATAATATAGCCCTTTAAATAAGCTAGTACTTATGTAGGTGCGTACTAATAGCTTGTCTTTAATATGTTTTCTACATTGCTAATATCGTCCATAATTGTAATAATGTGGATTTCATTCCAGTAAAACGGACATTAAAGCAACTTGCGGTAAAGTGCTCGAGCTGTTTAGGGCTATCATCAGAATACTGAGTAATATCCAGATATTGGAATATGGGTTAAGTACATTTGAAATTATTCGTTAGTATCCAACCGGATTTTCGAATAATTAATACATACATACATACATATGCCCACGCCTGTTATCCCCGAAGGGTTAGGCAGAGGTGAAGTAGCGAACTACACCACCCACATTTCGCCGAGCTTAGTTCCGTCCCAGTTGTGACAGGGGGCGAGCCTGTCGCCATATCGGGCACAAATTCCAAACTCCGGGATGAAACTGAGTAGAAAAAACCCAATATCACTTGACCCGACCCGGGGATCGAACCCGAGACCTCAGAACGGCAGTTCTATGTAATACAACTGCGCTACCGAGGCAGTTGAATAAGTAATTTACAAAGGTAATTAACAAAAATAGCGAAATATCTAATTAAAAGATTCAATAACGCGTATGATATTTCTATTGTAAGGTTTGTTTTAATTTATTTGTAACAAAGCTTTAATTAATTCCAAAGAGGTTAGTAAATCATTACAACAATCCCTTTGATTCCATTGGAAAAAAAACTTTATATACATACAGTTCTTAATATTTACTAATTCGAATGAAAATTAATATCGGTAATCAATCTGTTAAATTAATACTGATTACTTTTATAAACATGTTTGTATATACATATATGTCTAGTTTCTAAATTAATATTTTTAACAAGTAGCCCTTTTTAAGTATAATGAACCTAAAAATAATATTCTTAATTTTTCTATTCGTCATTATTAAAAAGTTATCTCGAAAAATCTGAATGTAACAATGTTAAGTATTGATCATAAAAAAAAGGGGCACTTGAATTCTTTCGTGCCCGCGAGAATTGTCGCAGGGTTCAGTGTTTGGAAATAACTTGACGCGAGAATACACGTTGTTATAGATGAAAGTTATTTGTGATTAGCGGTAAATGTTAAATTGATTGTTTGTTGATTGTTAAGCCTTCCTAGCTATTACTCAATTCACACATTCACACTATACACTGTTTACTACACACGGGCTACGGAAGGTGAAGCAGGACACCGGCGTGACTCGAGAGGTAAGTGTCGATCTTACATTATTTTGGTCTACTGCGAATCGCAGGTCGGCCAGGGTTAATCACGACCCCGAATCGTATAGACTAGGGCCCAGCGCGATTCGTTTTGATTAAAGTCGTGACTAACTCGAACAAACAACATAATTTTTAACTTGAAACTAGCCAACCTTGGTACGTACCACCTACCCACCTACTCACATAATTAAACGTATTCAAAATACAATTTGATGAACTTATAAAATAGCAAGAACGCAGAATGGAGCGTAATTTAAAAGCAAGTAGATTTGAAGTCAATTCACTAGATAATGTTTCACGTTGTATGACATTACTGTCGTCACTTCGTCAGCATGCACGCATGCGTATCAAACGCTTTGATGTCCTCTTGTTTACGACACAGCTACTACGTTTTTACGTATTCCTCACTTCCTTATATCATCGGAGTTAAAAATAAAAGTTTAGTATCTATCCTCAGTTATAAATGTAGAATTCCTTGACACACATCTGGAATATACAACGAACGATAAGGAAAGCAATAAATTAATCAAATCAAATTAATCATACATACTTATCAATTTTCAGAATACGTACTGTACGTATTTGTCGTACGTATAATCGACTTTAGAGTATCGATAGATGTTACATAACCGAACGCACCCCGAACCACCATCCAACTATGCGTGCTGGGCCCGGTGATACAAAAATTATATGTGATAGTCGGATGGCGGAACGATGCGTCCGTGTAACAGAGCACCCGGCATGCGTTACCACAGCGCTAAATTAAGTGTACTCACCCTATACCAGTCGACACCGATGCTCCGGAGACAGGTGGAAGTAGGGTGTGTAGGTTTTGTGTAGGAGATGTGAGTAATGTGTAAGCGTGATACCACCTGACATCCAAAGGCGGCGGCTCGGCACTAACACTCTCCAACACTCGGTGATTAACGTTTATATCAATGTTCAATCATACAACAATAGTTCACAATCCACAACACTATATCTGTACTTAAATTCAATCAACCAACAAACAAAAACATATGGACCGCGACGTTATACAAAACCACGTTGACACTCGCATGCCCTCAACGCGACTGCCCGTCGTGGTACGTCAATCAAAAAAAAAAGAAAGAAATGACACAAAATATTAAAAACTATTACTACCTGCCTATACTAAACAATAGACATCTCGTAATCCTAAACGTCTCTCTCCTGATTAACAACAAACGGGACAATAGGAAAAAGCTATTGTATAAAGGATACGAGCCCACCTATACCACGATAATCGCATATTTAGTGAATGTCTGACATTCATAGCAAATAATATCATAGTATATCCATATGACACCTTAGAGATCGGACAGTAAATATAAAGAAATGAAGACTTAGTTAGTCGCTTTTAACGCAATCATTCTAAACGGCAACGAATAATCGAATAGTGGAATTGAATCTTTATCTTCTAGCTATTACCATTATTGGGCACTACTATGTTTACTCTTGACCGGTATGATATAACACAAATTGTCTTCAAAATCATTTAGAAATGGATGTACAGATGTCATTACCTGCACTGATGTTAGTGAAATGTCATTTACAAATCAGTGTAAGATGAACATTATTGGTCTCAGATCGAATGACGCAAGTGTAAAATGTCACCAAACGGTAATAACCCACGGATAATTAAAAGCAGCTATTGTACAAACTTAAACGGTGTTCAATAAGCTACAATAATGAATTCAGGTCAAGCACTGAGTAGACCCAGTTTATGTTTTTAAAATGTTTACCAGACGAGTCAGGTTCGAAACATTTTTTAAAGAATTCCGTTTTATATTATATTGAAAATGCATGTATAAAATAATTGTTCTTTTCTTTATCTGTAGATTTACTATAATTATATTATACCCCATATTTAAAAAAATCTAAACATTCAAAATCAAAACCAAAAAATTCTTTATTCAATTTAGGCCCTAACAAGACGCTTATGAACGTCAAAACACTACCACCGGTTCGGAAAATAACACAGTCGAGAAGAGCCGGCAAGATACTCGATCTGGTTCTTTCTTTTTATATAAATTCAAAATATAAATATACATATTATTTTTAAATAAAGACTATACAAATCATAGTCTATTATAAACTATAATATTATTATTTTTGGTTACAACCATTGTTAACGGAACCATTGTTACATAGATTATTATCTTATTAAGCAGCAAAAAGCACAGACTTGCAAATACAATATTTTATAATTTAGGAAACGAATAGGTGTATTGTGTACAAACATAATATTAGATATACAAGAAAAAAAAATGGCAGCCGTGGGAACTGCCAACAGAAGAAAATATTTTAAAAAATAACTTGTTAATTTAGTAATAATCATTTTTGTAAATATTTCTTTCGGGCATTTATGGCAAAATATTTTAGACTAGCTGTGCCGCCCGCAGCTGGGCGCGCGTTATGTGTGTTCTACCCTGCGTTTTAATTTTATTATACGAAACTCTATTTATTTTTCTAAAAAAGTTTTGTTACTAAGATACAGTAAAAATATTTGTTATAAATTCTAGCACTTGCCCGTAAAACTGTGCGTTGAATCGGATTCTATTACATTTTTATGAGTTTTATTTTTTTACGCAGAACCGTAATTATTTTCGAAAAATAAAAGTACCGTTTAAATCTGTCCAGCCGTTCCGGAGATTACCCGGAAAAACAGACAGAAAGACAGACAGACAAAAAAAATTTTGAAAATTGCATTATTAGTATAGGTATCGTATATACATTCATATGTATTTAGTAAAAAAATAATAATTTTGACATTACAAAAAAACACTTCAATTTTGTTTACTAGTATAGATGTGGCAACACAAAAGCTTATGAATCTGCCATCATACTTATCATTCCTGTAGCATGTTGTTCTCAGCTGCTGTTACATAGCATTGGTGACTCAAATCTATAAGTCTTGCCTCTACCGAGACGCTCAACACCGCTTAAGAAGTTTTCACTTCAATAATGAACGTATAATAAAAAAAAATGTATTTATGACAACTATAGTGATAGTACCTTTATGTGAAACATTTATAGAAATTACTTTATTTAATGAATTCAAATTGTATACCGAGCTGTACAACAGTGTCAGTTTAAGCACCCTTAAAGTGCACTGTTGGACGTTAAGTAAACAGATAAAGTCCAGCCGAGTAAAGCGCAGATGGCTAAACTAGATAATCTTGAACTCATCTAGAAACGTATTGTCATCTATTGTAGCCTGTGAAAGCGGCTCAAAATGATCGTTCAGATTTCACTTGTCGTAATACAAATAAGTTTTGTGCATCATTTAGAAAGCATACTCCTTGGTAAAGTTATAGCTATGATTGCTCAGTATTTTGTTAGGTTAATGCTTCTGTGTAGGTAGATGGTTACTGAAGTTTTATTGAGCGATAATAAAACTGATTCGATTCACTGATAAAGCTGAGCTGGATTAGCTATATATTACAAATAAGCGTAGAGTATAAAGCCGCAGAAGTAATATGTGGGATTTTTTAAAGTGTTTCAATGCTATCTCTAAATTGGTTCTTATAAAATCGAGAAAAGATATATAAAAATGGGTGATATTCGTCACAAGCTTCGCGTTAGCTTATTATTCTAACTCTGTGAATAAATTAAGTGATAACAAAAATATGTGATTACATACCACGTGAAACGCCTTACCTCTGTACACAATTATGACCATCAACAGAGTAAATTGCGTACACCGGTCCGCACGTAGAATGAATCACAATCTCTGTTGCATTGCGTTGTTTTATAGACGTTTTAGTGAGGGTAGCTGTCATTCAAATTATTTAATTATGTTATTGTTAAAGATGATTTCTATATTATAATATTTTCTATCATTCACTTAACTATGTTACGTGTCATAACGGTTAATTATTATTGTGTGGTGATTGATTGTTAAACAGAATATGTTCGAATATTGATTCTGAAATAAAAATATTGTAATGAAAATGTACAAGTAATTTTCTAGGTAGCTATCACCTATTACAATTATTTCACCAATAGAGGTGAATTCCAGCTGCCACACATGAGAGCCAGTGTTGCTATAATATATTCGACGACACTATTATCTGCAGGTGGCGTGATTATGTTCAATCACTAACCTATATCAATAAAAAAAAACTTTGAAGGTAAACAACATAACATTAATTTTAAATAATTCATGCTCCTATAAAGTGTACAAAATTATACCCACTTATACGATAATTAAGGATGTTTATTTGGTTGTTGATAACTTGTGAAATATATTTAATTTACTATATTTTAACATATCATTATATTTCAAACAATGAATACATTTTAATAGAACTAATTTAGGTAACAGAAATGACATTTTTTTGTAATTTGAATAATTCGGTAATAGATTACCTTTTAAAAAACTATTATAACTCTGGGAAATTATTAGCTCATACTCGTTATCAACACAAGAACTAATTCAGTATTAGGCCTATTCTTTTACTAAAATATTTATAGTCAATAACATAATAACGGTTGTTTTTATATAACGTATCAAATTCATTTACAACAAAAATATTTTATAATCTACACTCGATATTAAAATCTCAGCAACCGGAAACTAAACTAATATTGTAGACGGGACACAGCTTTTATGTGCCATCGCACAAATCATAAGAACTATCAGTCAAAATTGGAAATATTATTAGAAGTAGAACCTCGACATTACGCTACAACTTTAAAGAGATAAACAGTTCAAAATTCAAAATTACTTTATTCAATTTAAGCCCAGGTAAGGCGCTTATGAACGTCAAAATACTATCACCCGTTC
The DNA here is from genome assembly GCA_014132275.2 of Samia ricini. NCBI lineage: Eukaryota > Metazoa > Arthropoda > Insecta > Lepidoptera > Saturniidae > Samia > Samia ricini. Next base: position 31,493,877 of record AP028162.1, read on the forward strand.
AGAAAACAATCCAGTTATCGAGAAGAACCGGAAAGAAACTCGATATGTTTTTTTTTTAAACTTTACAATTAATAGTTACAAAGTTTATTAGAAGATGCCCAGAGAAAGCTGTCACTTCCAGCATCATCGTTCACATAATGACCCGCCTTATAAAATAACCTTTACAAATTAAAACTTTCTTGAGATGGTACTTGCCTGGAATGCCTGCAAAAGATTGCTATTAGCATTAAGGCCGCCCTTTGTACTAATGTCACATTTTCAAATGTATTATATTATATGTGTATAATTGGGGTACAATAAAGATGAAATAAATAAAATAAAAAATACTTGAACTTGTTATCCGGTAAATCCGTAATGTGCTTTGGCATATTATTGTAAAACCTAACAATGTTACTTAGTAAACTCGTATTAGTTTTGCTAAGTCTGAAACATGGAACCGTTAATTTTATGTTTATTCCTTGTATTAAAATTATGCTGATCGTTTACAAGTTCAAATTTATCAATTTTTTTACCAAGAACTTATCAAGAATATATTGGGACGGCAAGGTTCCGGAAACTACAACATTCCGGAAACTTGTTTTTAAGTGACCATAAATATCATCGAAACGATAACGACAAACATCATGGTGAAATCATAGCGTATAATATCATAAGGTAGGGCAGGGCGATTTTTGTTCACCTGGCTTGTACAATTTGTGTCTCAGTAACATCAATCGAGAGCTAGCACCAATGCTCAGTGTGTTTACCATTCCGAACTACATCGTGATCTTAACATTAAGTAAGATTGTGGTCAAAGCTGTAAGCTATATACAATATAAAAAAAAAACTAATCTGGCAAACTGTAGGATGTATGTATGTATCATGTGTACCAAATTTCACGCAGGGCACAATTAGAACTGATATCAGTTGAAAGGGAGCCTAAATAATTCAACTTTCTTAATTCCGTAATAAAGTACCACGGATGTACTTACTTCCGTAAAGTAATATAATAGATAAATAAATTTACTTTCCTAATAACTTCCGACCTACTTAATTTTTATGTTTGGCTTCGTTAATATTTGTGCGATCTTTATTAAATCCAATAATTCCTTAATATTCGTATATAAAGTACATATAGTAAGATTAGAAAAGGCCTTTGTAAGTATTCGCAATTTTAGGTAATACTTATATACCTGAAACAAAAGAAAGTTTTTGTTAAGAATTCTGATTAATTTTTTACAATACTTATTAAATAATTGTAGCTATCCACAAGTCAACATTTAAAGTTACTTTTTCTTAGTTAACGGCAAATATGCTACTGTCTTGTGTCTAGAATATTTTTCTAATCTGATATCAACGATTCAATGCTCTAGCAAGATGGTGGCAGCTTTTCAGGTAGTATTTGTGGCATTCTAACATTTATGTTACGTTCTATTATTTCCAATGCAATTGTACACAATATAGGGTTAAATAAAGTAAATAAATAAAAAAATAAAACTACACAAGACAAATTTAAGTTCTATCAAAAACTCCCTTTAAGGAGTTTACTGTGATACGATTAAAATATTAAATTTCAGTTAATTATTTACAAAAAAAAAAAAAAACGATAGCTTCAGGGATTTACTCAAATTATCGGCGATTATTGTCGGCATTATTGTATTATGATAATAACATCCTACTGATACTGTAAGTACAACAGCCAGTTAATCATATATTAACTAGCGGTTTGTAAACGCACTGAACTACTTTATGAATTCAGTTATGCAACAAATTTTGTAAACATCTGTTACAGGCCTGTAATCGTACTGACTTGGGTGTAACCCGGAAACGCGGAGTTATTTATACTTTGACCGGGACTTGCTCGAACGGCTCGCGGTACTATATAACCTTTACCTCTGCTAAGAAACTCGATCAACTGATGAAACAAATGTATTTGTTTCTTAATTATTATTATTTCTACATTTCTTTATTTACTAGCTGTCTGCCCGTGGCTGTGCCCGCGTTTTAAAATATTTTAATTTTTATTTACGGAACCCAATTATTTTCCTAAAAAAATTAGTACTAAGATAAAGTAAAAATATTTTTCATAAATACGGGCACTTGCCCGTAAAACTGCATTGAATCGGATTTCATTCAAATTTTTATGAGTTTTTACGCGGAACCATAATTCTTTTCGTAAATTAAAACTACCATAAGTTACACGGACTAATTTCAACTATCTACCAAAAAAAGTCACGTCCCAATAGGTCCAGCCGTTCCGGAGATTACCCATTACAAACGGACAGACAGACAGACAAAAAATTTAAAAGTTGTATTTTTGGTATAGGTATCGTATTCGTACATTCATATCTATTTAATGAAAAATAAATATTTTGAGCTTAGAAACAGACACTCAAGATTGGAACGATAACAATTTTACAAGAAACAAAAGTACACGATATTGGCTACATTCGTATAACTGAAATATTTCATTCAATTTTGTAATTTATTTCCAACGTGTTGTAGCTATTTATTAGAATGTTTAAAAGAATATTCCGTTTTCGATACTTTAATTTACAATTCGCCGTTGTGAAACGAAATATCTGCTATGAGCACCACATAACTCACCATAGCATGTGTTATGCGACAATTTTCTGGCTGATGCACATACATTTTTATAATGACATAAAAATGTTTTTATACGAAAATTTTGTCAATAAACTAGTTATATCGAAACCTTCTAAAAGTGCGCATAACAGATATTCATTTGACAACGAAGAAATTGTTGTCACAGTTGAAGATTGATTCCAGATTTTCGGTTACCCGTTATTCTACATAACAGTTTTGTTATATACTATACATATATCAATTTTTAATACACTAAAAAAATAATAACCGGTACTTAAATAATATTGAGCGTGATTTAGTTATGTGGGTCACAAATACGCGCTGCGATTTGAATAATTAATTAATTTTTAAAAGGTTTTTTAAATATACAATTTTACATACAATTGATGGAAGCACCAAGAAAAACTATAAGACATTATTTTGATCTTTAAACCCGAGCTATTCAATTGAATTTAACTATATCTATATCACTTCTCTATTCAACATTATCAATCGATTATCGATCGTGTATCTCATCCGCAACAATCGTATCTATTGTCCGCGTTTAATTTATACGATCAGTTAATTTATTGCCAATCTTAATTATAGAGTTTTAAAAGCATATATGATAAGTAAAAGTACATGTGTTTAATAAACGGAACGACTTAGGTACAGGCCGATAGTAATTCAATGCGGGAAATACGCGTCAGCACTCTGACTGCACAGCGACTCGCAATGTAATCGAGTATCTATAACGTTATACAAACAGTTAAAACGTTGTTATCACCAATAGGGTATTGGGTAAAAAAAAACCAAGTTAACAATAAAATACAACATCTATACAGAAAAAAAAATCATTAGGTTAATAAAATTTTAAGATATAGGTAAGCGTTTAATGTTTTTCTATAACTTTCTCAAAAAAGGATGTTAGTATAGAATTCGTACAAAATATTATCGTTAGAAGAACGTTCTTTCTCTTTATCTTTAGCATGAAAATTGAATCGCTGCAAGTTCTTTATTTTAGACCTATTTTAATTTTGTTTAGGGTTTGTTTTTTGATGTAAGACTAAAATTAGTACAACCTACGCCTCCGCCCCCCCCCCCCCCATTGATAAATTCTTGTACACTGTTATACGCCAACATTTAATCATATTATTAGAAATAGGATCGATTGCAACATAACTTCTTCTTCTTCTTCTTCTTAGTTAATGGCAATCTGTGTACACACAATTTGTGCCAATGTCATGTAGGTAAGATTTTCAATCTTGTATCAGCGTTACCAAGCTCCAACAGAACGGTGGCCTATCCTGCTCGAACTTTCGATGGAGCTTTGTCGGCACCTCAGAACGCTGTTCGTCAGCTACGCGTTGTCTTCTATAATAAACTTAACTTGAACACAATAACTAAACTATTTCACACAAACGCCACCAAGATTACATGATATAGAGTCAAGTACACAAGTTTAATGAATTAAAGAAAACAATTGCTACATGTCAGACTGAGATCCCGCCAAAAACTCCAACATAACTTAAATAGCGTTATATTATGATTCTTTTTTTTTATTGTCAGTAGAACAACGATTATTTTATATTTAATAAAAGGGAAATGTTCTCATCAATAACGGGCATAGCGAAAAAAGTATATTATTATTTTGTTCAAATCAGAAGCAGTTATTATAATAACATATGTTTTTTTTATTGAAAACTGATACTGTTTCAACTAGTAGTAATAAACAGGAAGTTACAATAGCGTAAATTATGTGATAAGGTTCGTTTATTTTTTCCTTTAACATTGAATCAGTGTTATACTCGTGTATGCTGCGCATCTAGTGTAAAATAAACTAACATTACTAATTGAGCATTGTTACACTTACAGCTTAAATACGATAAATCTACTTGATTTTAGATGCATATCGGCAAATTAAATTTGATGATTCACCTTTTCTTTTTTTTTTTTGACGGGGGGAAATGCATTTACGCACTCACCCTGCCTCTTGTATTGGTGGGACCGAGTGCCCCTCCAATACAACAGGCAGGGGGGCACGGAGTGACGAGCTCCGCACCAGTGTGGGACTCAAACCCGGGCGAGAAGCGCCCGGGAATACCTTGATGATTCACCTAGCGTCCCATTATAGTCATTTTTTTTTCTTAAACTAGGATGCGTCCGATTTTAATTAGATGGGTTTATTTTACAAAAGTACAAGTTAAGTTCTCTTTCGTCATGACAATTATTGTCAAATTCAAATGGCAAGTGAAAAAAAAAAGTATCTTCAGTTAACTAAATACTTATTCAATTAAAAACAAATGTACTTGGATAAGATTAAATTTTACTACGTGGTCTAAGTTAATAATTTACTCATTTGATATAATAACCATAATGATTTACAGTTGCAATATTAACAACTAAAACAACATCTATTCGTTATCGGCACAACTATCTCGGAACACACAGGAATCACAAAGTGAATCTAGACATTTACAAACGACCTAAACGGTGATCTGAGGTATCGATTTCACAGTCCAGATAAATTATAGGCATGATTAAAATATCAATGGTTTACTTTCACTGTGATTGTATGCTAACCACTATATCATTTTAATAAATAGCCCGATATTACCACCCTTGAGGCGTAAATACACGAATATACTTAAATGTTTAGCCAATGGCGATTTAGCAATTATGCTCATGTAAGTACGTACCTTCATACGTTCAAATGAACTGAGCGATTTTCATAATGCTATGTTACGGTGTTGGATATGATTACAATTTTACATTGCCGTTATATTTATATATTTTTTATTTCCACCCATTTAAATATATTGATATTATATATTACTGCCTCGGTGGCGCAGTTGTATTACGGTGCGAATGCCGTTCTGAGGTCTCTCGGGTTCGATGCACCGGTCGGGTCAAGTGGTATTGGGTTTTTCTACTCAATATCATCCCGGAGTTTGGAATTTGTGCCCGATATGGCGACAGGCTCGCCCCATGTCACATCTGGGACGGAACTAAGCTCGGCGAATTGTAGTTGGTGTAGTTCGCTATATCACCTCTGCCTAACCCTTCGGGGATAACAGGCGTAAGCTTATGTATATAAGGCGCGATGACGTAGCGAGTAGTGTGTCCGGATTTCGCGACAGTCGACGCGGGTTCGATCCCCATCTATCCGACTCTAAAATCGCCTGAGCTTTCGGTGAAGGAAGACATCGTGACGAAACCATAGCATGGTAGGGCATTTTCTAATGATGCCCGCCTGGGTAGCTACTACCTTCTTGAGAACCAGTACCTCAGGCTTAGTGTGTTTATCATCCTAGACCACATCGTCACTTAACATCAGGTGAGATTGTGATCAAAGCACTGAGCCTATAAAGTGTTAAAAAAAAATAGGCGTTTTATTTACTAGAAAAATATATGTGCTACGTACTTAACTGGTAATGGTAATATTAATTAAATATATCGGTAAATGGCAGAAATCCTCTTTCTGGGTAAATTAAAACAGAATAATGTAACACATACAAATAAAATATTATTAAGTCGCCTTGATTATTTCAATATCTATATAAAAATTATGTGTGTCAGTAGAAATGTAAGTATTTAAACCTACATAAGTAGTTCTGTTGCAAGCTATTGATGAAAAAGACATCAAAATTATTTAAAATAATAATAAATTAGAATTAGATCTCCGTAAAATACATAATAGCTATTTAAATATTTAAACAAGTGAAGTTATTTTAAGAAATTCCGAACATATTTCAATTGTCGAAAACTATTACATTCTTAATTCAATAATATTATAATAAAAAAAAATTATAAAAATGGCAATTACAATTATTATTGATATGAAAATGTAAAAACAATATATAAAAGTTATTCTTTGTAGTCTTTAAAATATTGAGAAAAAAAAAAAACGATTTAACGTTTTAAAGGACTGTAACGTTTAAAAGAATTAAAATAAACGTTTCTAAGAGAACTGTAGCGAAACCTGTCTTCTGGTTGCAAAGCTCTTCGCAAAAAAACTAAAGATAATAGCAGTATTTCGTGTTCCATAATGATAGCTCAATAGCTAATCGTGACAGTCGGACCGAAAAGGATATGCATGCTTAAAATTCCTAGCAACAAACTCGCTTTCTCTTCGGATGTTGGGCTCTCTTATATTACATAATTTTGGAATGAGTCAACACCCACCGGATTATTGGACTAGATTAATATCACATTAACATTTCAAGATTTATTAGGATATATAAACATTAATATAAAAGATTATTTGAATTATATAACCTTGGTATTGAGAAAGATATATAAATAAGTGATGGACCATAGAAAACTTTATATCAGCCTATAGAAATCAGAGTAACTACAATTATTACGTTTTACTTGGATGTTAGTAGTTTTCTACTTCAAAAAATGAATTACTCGTTCCAAATGCCGAAAGAACGAAAAATAAATTTTGTTCCTACATCTTTAATTTTCTTTTTTCAATTTTAAGCTAAGATAACCTCTACAATACGATTAAGGATTTTATAAGAGTTTTACGCCCCTTTTTGGATTGAATACCCAAGTGGTGTAAAACTAAAAGATCTTTTGTAAAAGAAAATGCTACGCAAATATTTTTACCCATGTATCTTGTATTGCAAAATATCCAAATTAATTTTGGAGGAAGGAACTGGTTAAAAGTATTTTGCCAGAATCTTGAAATTTCTTAAAAATCAGTTACAACAGTTCCTATCTTATTGTCAAATTACTGACTTAAGCTTTATCACAAAGTAAATTGTCATTTTAATAATAACGTTATATCAAGAGAAAGTGGAACCTTTCGATGGCGACCTCATTTGTATCGTGTCAACCTTAAACGGGCCACAGACACGATGTAAGCACACTTCATAATAACAAATTAAATGTAAGTTTAATACTCCAATAGATTAAACATTCAAAAAATAAAACGTGATTTTTATTATGTGGTATTGTAATTATATTGCATAATTTCCCTTCAATGTTACTTAAACACACAGTATTTGTATCGTTGATAGTAAATAATATTAATACAATTGACAAACAAGTATGTAGCACAATAAAAATATAAGACAATAAACTTGCTGTTCCGCAGGCGTTTTTAAACTCAGTACAATCAAAAACAAAAACATAATCCGTCGACACTCACTTTGTGTTGTTGCCCCACTTTATTATATCTTCGTGTTATATTTAGAAGTCCATATATGAAATATGTAAGAAAAAAACACTGACTGCTAGGGGTCAGTCATCATGGGGTGCGGTGTCAGAGGGGTGCGGTGTCAGAGGGGTGCGGTGTCAGAGGGGTGCGGTGTCAGAGGGGTGCGGTGACAGATGGGGTGCGGTGTCAGACAACCTCCTCGTGGTGTACCCTGGGCAACGGCAGTCCTTCTGACTGCCGGCTAATAGTCTGACTGGGCGGCTGGGCGAAAGCCCACTTTTGGGGGGGGAGGGAGAGAGGTGATTACTGCGGTCGCAGTGATCACTCCTCTTCCCTTCGGAAGGTAATGCCTCTGTCAGAGGCGGGCGAAGAGGTGGGGTAGAGAAGTTCTCCCCCACCCCCGCTGGGTCATTGCACAGACGGGCCTGGTGGGTTTGCCGCAGGGGGGCGACGCGGCGACATGCCTTGCAACCCCGTATCGCCCCCTATCTCAAATGCGGCGGACGGCCCCAGAGGGTTTTAGTGGGTATTCCCGGGTGCTTCTCGCCCGGGTTTGAGTCCCACACTGGCACGGAACTCGTCACTCCGTGCCCCCTTACCTATTGTATTGGAGGGACTCAGGTCCCACTAATACAATACGTAAGGTGAGTGCGTAAATGCATTTCCCCCGTCAAAAAAAAAAAAAAAAGGGGTCAGTCATCATCACAGCTTCGTAGTGCAGCAAAAATTCAACTTCCTTATTCATATTGAGATAGGGATTACCGTAAAAAACTGTGGTTAGAGAGTAGCACATATGGTTCTGATATATAAATGTAGGAGTGCGAAGAGATAATTATGTTAAAACGTTCTTAAGAACATATTGCAGCGATGATGGATCAGTATTAGTGTAGTCGGATTACTTTTCGATCGAGGTAGGTTTGGTCGGTAACGAAAATGAAACTATAGTATAGGCATATATATATATATAATGACGAGCTACTACTTTTCATCCCGGAACTAATAAACAGCTAATAATAAGCCAATATGTTTACCATACTACAGGAGGCCGTGAAGCTTGATATAACTCTTACTCGACTGATGCCATTTTACGTTTTTAGTAATATCAATCATAGTGCGGACATTTGTACAACTTGTTCAAAGCATAAAGGATATATTTTTGAAAAACTCACATTAGAAGTAGCTATCAATTCAATTTCGACCCAAATGTGTAAACAATAAGTCACAAAATCGCAATACTACCTTTTTACTTCATATAAACTTATCGTGTTCCTTATACATAGAACTGATACTTACACATACTGGTCAAGTGAGTTAAAGCCGTGGTCTATTTACTTTTGGAGATACTTAGCATTTTCTATGTTAAGTTGGTAATAAAAGGCTAAGTTGAATACTGTACTGTGTTTCAAGTGGTCAAGTTACTGTAAAATCATATTAAACAACTAAAACTACCGAAGTACCTATTTTGACATGTTATTATATTTTGACACTAATACGTGTCTTTTCAAGGTCGGTTTGATTTTTCAGTTAAATAAAAATAAAAAACCAGACAGCCGGACTGCCGACAGAAGTGAAAATCGAAACATTCGTAATTGTTTCAACTAGAACATTTTATTCGGGGATTTATGGGAAATTATTTTAGATGTGCCACCACTTAAACGCCATCTTATAACTAGCACTGTAGCATGTCGTTAGCGGGTGACGTAATATCATCAGATGTCAGTCATGCGAATCTATAAATTTTTCCCTGCCGATAATCGCTTAACGCGGCAAGGAAGTTTTCACTTCAAAAACCTTTAGGTAATGTAAGACTTCTTTTAATTATACAATTTTGATATAAGGATTGTTTTAAAATTTAGAAGCTTCGTGATGATTATAAGATTATAAAATAATACTTGAATTGCTTTTTAGTTTTGAATTTAAATATTCCGAGGTCAATCGATTGTCTTACAAAACGTAAAGATACATAACATAATTCATAGTGTATTATGTTTCTTGACACTGAAATGCTTCTGTAATTCGGATCTTATTTCAATAACGTCACTACACAAAAAATATTTCAATACAATTTTCTATAAACTTTCAAGAAATCTTTACAAGTTATATATACATTTTAAAGTAGAAATCATAACATGAAACCCCAGAATTAAGCTTTCTGTATTAGTTTTCCTAAATTAATTATACTAAAATAATGAATTTACTGCATTTTCGTATATTTAATCCAATGAACACACTATACTATATAGTTTTATGTTGGTGAATTAGAAATAATTAGAATTTAAATTCTAATAATAATCTGAAGGAATATTACGGGCTTGTGCTGTTATTCAAATTTGGGCAAACCTATAACATGATTGCGTTAAAATTATCAATTCCAAATGATACTCTTTGTTCAGATGCCATTCGAAATTGATAGTTTTAATTTTTTTAGTACCGAATCCTGTTATTTGGGTCTTTACGAGTGTAATTTTAATAACATTGTATTTTATAATCGTGTAATAAAATTACCGGCGTCGAATTGGCGTAATAAAAACCCTTAATTTGTTTCTTTTTTTGACAATGTACGAAAACTTCTTATTTGTCAAAAGGGAATTCCGTAGGGACATTTACATAAATATAATAAAAACAGAGTACTATTATCATAAACATTCAAATGTAAAAGATTACCCATTTCTCTTTATTGTAATAATATTCGACATTAAAAACTAACCAGGATACAACGACACAAGAAACATTCCGCTATTCACTCCGTAGTTATGAATAAAACATTTTACCGAAACCGCCCCGCGTCGCGTTCGCGTCGAGTTGAATGCGATCGCCTTTTTGGGAGAACGATAATTTATCTTTTATATGTACATATGTACTTCCGCAAGTTATAAGAACTGACAGGCTGTCAGATTAGCCTAGCCCCAACGTTCGATCATTTATCGAATTAACCGTCGAAATTAAATTCCTGCAAAGTTAGTTATTTCTGAGTCCATCAAAAACAATCGGTAGAAGTTAAAAGATGTAATAAATATGTATAATTTATATCTACGTATGTGTTTTTTGGTTCGTGCAAATCTTTAAATCTACGGTACAGACTCTGATCATTTTTTTTAAAATATATTGTTAAAACAATTATTTTCACCTGGGCAACGCCGGCTAGAACAGCTTGTATGTTTAAATTTCTATATGCTCTTATTTCCGAGAAGAACTATAATAATAATAAAAAAAAACTTAACCGATTATATTCATTAAGTAACGTTTACCAAATGTATACATGGAATCGTGTATCACATGACCACCCCACCGAAAATGAATAAAATTATCATCAGTTATTAAAATACGCATCTTTGCGTTAAATGAAATACGACTCTTTATAAATGATATCTTGTTTTATTTCTTTTCATAATGACAGTATTGGATTTACGGAAATCCCGTCGCGCATTGCGGTCGATCTGTTATTTTAAAATCTATAATCATCTGTCTGTAGAATTTAAAATGATTTATTTTATACAGGTTTTATTTTTGTCGTTTTTACGTCAATATTAATGATTTTAAACCTATTATGGAGCCAGATGGTAATTACAAAAATATACTATAAAGTTCAACAATATTTCTCTTTTCCAGTCATAAAATATCACAATACAAGACAATTCATAAAGTTGTTATAATTTAAAAAAAAACAAACCTACTTATTATCAGAAACTGTAAGTAACTAAAAAGAATATTTTAATGGTACATCTAAATAAATATTTCGTTTATATAATAACTTCAAATTCCAATACGGTTGGGTAATCACTATGAAAATTGGCAAAATTCTTCATGAATAGTATTTTGTGTTAACCTCTTTATTGTAAGTTGCCACCTGATGGCGCTGCGGTATGTCAATTTCTATACCATTGAACCGATCACCATGGAGATTATTTAAGCTTGGAAAATATTTTAAGTATGCTGGCAGGTCAGCCGGGTCAGCTAAAAAAAACCGTTGCATATTCAAAGAGTCCCTGGAAATGGGAATTCAATGAATATGCCTTAGGAATAAAACATGTAATTTGTTAACTTTCATTGAAGATCTGATATGCAGTAATTAAAACATTGCTACTTATGATGCAATCAAAAACACTTAAAGGGACAACAATGCGATGAAAGAGCAACAGTTGGATTACCTAATATCGTTATTGTTCCAAGTATGGATTTATATTACTAGATGGTACTAGATATGCACGTTTACTGCAGTTGATTTCAGACCTTATAAAACAAATTGTTTTAACAGCTGTTAGATCAGTTAAATCAGCGAGAATTGGCTAATAACACTATTATTTTTTACAATGCGTGATGATGGAAAGAAAGCAAAAGAATAAGCTTTTAAATAGTTTTGTAAGTCGAAATCGACTACATTTATTATAATTTAGCTTTCTTTGAAGGCAATGCAGAACATGAAATTTGCTTTAATTTAATAATAAAGGATATAATAATCGAACATATTTAACAATTTACAAATTAAAGCCATGATGGTGCAGAGGATAGTATGTTTGGATTCCGTATCGATGAACGCGGGTTCGAATCCACATGTCCAACTCTAAAATCAGCCTGAGTTTTCGGCGAAGGAAAACATCTTCAGGAAACCATAGCATGGTGGTAGGGCATTTTCTAATAATGTCCGCTTGGGTAGCTACCACCCTCAAGTTTGAAATCCTGTCGCCAAATACCAATAGGTGTGTTCCGGCAGCATTACTTGAGAACCAGAACCTTTAGGCTTACTGTGTTTATTCATCCTGGACCACATTATTACTTAACATCAGGTGAGATTGTGGTCAAAGCACTAAGCTTATATCGCGTAAAAAAATACTCCATTATTTCAATAGTTAGCAGGGTGGTAAGCTTGAATGGATCGCAACTACCGTAATCAGCAAGTGTATATCCAAGTCAACGTGGATAAACACTTTAACCGTAGGCCGGGATGATGATGGCGATCGTTAATAGATTTTCATTTATCGAAAAACGACAAAGAGGAGTGATATTACACATGAATGAGTTTTTTTCATGTAGCAGTTGTTTTCTTTAATTAATGGGTCGAGTACCCGTAAAAATAAGACAGTAGAAAGACAATAGGAAAATGATGGAAAGCTGGCGTAAACGCCAGGTAGGAGCTCAAGGGGTTGAATAACTTAAATAACTTGTGTATCATGTAATCTTAGTGACGTTTTGTGTAACATAGATGGCTATAGTGTTCAAGTTAAATTTATTATAGAAAGTAACGCGTAACATTTATTCTGAGATACGTCGGTAGCTCCGTGGAAAGTTCAAGCAGGATGAGCCATTGTTTTGCTGGATCTCGGTAACGCTGAGACAAGATTGAAAATTTGCCAATGACTAAGAAGAAGAATGATAAAACGTTTTAATGAAACAACATTTTTAAACATTGATATCAGCTTATTTACAAAACTCTACGAAAACCGAACTTAACATCTCCATAAATTGACATGTCGAGCGAGCAGTGATTGTCTATTTTTTAATATTTCAAAACTTTTAAGCGAAAGGGCGACACAATCGTTACGACAACAGCAAAAAGGGCAAGAAACAAAATTCAATTCTTTATGTTCACTGTTCGTATTTCTATTACGGTTTACAGGTTTTTGCTCTCGTCGAATAAACACAATGGCTGGAAAGTCGCTTAAGAATATCGATGGTTTCAATTTTAAATATCATTAGTTTTTTCTATTCAATTGAAGCTTTTTATTAAATAAGGAAATGCGTAACCAAGATTTTATGTTTGAAAATAAAAACTCAGAAAACTTATGATTAAATGTGGTAATAAAGTTTAAGACACTGAGAAATTTGAATAGTAACCAGCGCTGTTTTTCTTTTTATATCCCCCGAATCTCTCGAAGATCATTCGAGACTTTTTTAGTCCTAATCTGATTATAATAATAATGGCATAAACGTTATTATATTGCTGGTGGATGTAACAGCTATCAATATATGTTTTACACATAAATAGTAAAGTACTTACATGTATCCAGTATACGTTATAGGAAATCATCAAAGTAACGTCTTTGTCATTAAACTGTTTCGAAGTAATTTTAAATTTACAACCACTAAATGCTGAAAACGCTTGCCTCGGCCCATAACGTATTAATAATTAATTTACCTAAGTTTAAAATTTAACATTTTAATTTAAAATTAACGGCTCAATGAACTTTTCACTGTTGTATTATATATTTTTATTTTACAAGTTGCGTAATAAAACAAGAATAATCTTTTATATAACGTGTATTCTTGTAATATGTTTCAATTATATAAATACACATATATATTCCCAATTAAATACTAATTCATTATTAAATATAACAAAGTTTATATTGCCGTACCGTGGTTCTGGTTCCAGTTGAAAAACAATGCTGATTGTTTCTTGGTACTTACTTGAATTATACTGAGCAGGAGACCCTTTCTCCTGATGAGATACGACAATATAAGTGGATGACATATAGTTATCCTCATATAAAGTACGTTTATTTTTGTTTCCGTACTATTTTTTTTTTTTTACAACTCGTATTATGTTTATACCTATGTTTTATTTCATGATTAAATGTTTTTTTTTATTTTATCTTTCTATATAGACATATGGATAAGCCTCTGCATGTGTTAAAACAATTAATTTGCTGTTTTCGAAATGGTCTGTCTTTTTATAAGTTCAGTGAAAAGATTCTGTTACATCTTAATTTTCCAATATTCAAACATGTAAAATAACATTCAAACGATATTTCAATACAATAAACCTAAACACTAGATGAAGGCCCACTACCTACTGTAATATCCTCAGTCATTTATCAAGACTATAGGCGACAACCAGTGATTTATCCATAATTGCAAATCGTTTGAAAATTTGCCTAGCCTACAGCGAGACAGCGACCTCTTGCGGCTGCCAATTTATTATTAGCCTCTCGTGTTTGCATGATTTGTTGTTCTTTGGGTGATAACGAAGATGTCAGATACTTGAGATTACTAACAATATATTTATTTCTATAAATATAAATGCTTACATCTGTGGGTGAAATTAAATCTGTACTTATATTCTACACTAGCTGTGTGCCCGCGGCTGCGCCCGCGTTTCATATATTGTTCACTGCATTTTATTTTTGTATACGGAACCCTAATATTTTTTTAGTATTAAGATAAAGTAAAATTGTTTCTCATAAATTCAACCACTTACCCCTAAAACTGTGCACTGAATGGAATTTTATTCATTTTTTAAGAATTTTATTTTTTTACGCGGAACCTTAATTGTTTTGGAAATTAATAATAACCTAAGTTAACCAGAGTAACTTCAGCTATCTATCAAAAAAAGTCCTATCTAAATCCGTCAAGCCGTTCCGGAGGTTACCCGGAAAAAACAGAAAAAATATGTTTTTTTGGTATAGGTTTCGTATATACATTCATACTTATTTAGTAAAAAGAAATAATTTTGACATTACAAACAGACTCTCCAATTTTATTTATTAGTATAGATTATGATTTCTTATGTCTCTTTTTATTTGACCTCGGCACAATAACTGTAGTTAATCTTATGTTAAATAAAATACAATCCAAGAACGATGACGATGACCGATCAGAATATATGCCTGCTTGCATATACCATGGTTATAGCCTCTAGGTAGATCTAGATACGTACTTGTTGGTCCCGGAACTTTATGTGCATTAGTGCGTCAATAAGGTATCTTTTTAAAAAGTGTGCGGTGGTCGCGGTCTAGTCAGACTTAATTACCCTATCAAAATGCTAACTGCTGGATCTGGAAGAATATGAAAAAGATTTCTCATATTTATTGTTAATAATATTTGTCAAAAAAAAATTACTATATTGCAGCACTAATATAGTGTGAAAACATTCATATACACCGTTGAAGCTAGCAGATAAACCCAAAACACAAATATTGTTAAAATAACAAATTTAAATTTGTATCACGTCATTTGTTCTGTAATTTGTAGATTAAAAAACAATAAACTATGTGTAATTTGGATAAGACGTAGCACCTATGTAATACGAAAGGAAAGGATAGTAATAGGACAAATATTAATAACACACGTAACACTTATAATAAGGCGTAAGTTATCGCATCACAAAATGGTTTCTAAGAAGTAGGCAATTCATCATAGAAGCATATTACTTATGGAGCTGAAATTTCCCGGTATAAATCACACATATTTATGTATAAAGGATAAATTAATAATATTATTCTTTATGAAATCACTGAAACTAAATGATAAAAATAAAAAAATTGTTCGCTGCACATAATTGAATGTTTAGTCTTGTTATAAATTAACATGAATAGGTCTAGAAAGTTTAATTTTTTTTCCAAAAAATCTACTTTTATAACACTAGCTTATCAATAAACAAAGGACAAAAATGTTTTTAACTATTTTATCTTTGTTTATTTATATATAAATTTATACCAATTATCTTTCACTTTCGCTCTCAGCAGTGCACAAATGAATAATCTTATTGTAAATTTAATATTTACAAAAAACAAAATAATTTAATTTCATTCGATTACATCGTTTAAGAATAATCTATAAATTATCAATAAGTTTTTATGTGTAGAAACAAAGAAAGCCCTATAAGTTATGTAAAGCCCTATGTTGCTTTAATAAAATTTTACGTGTCAATAATTAAGTTTTGCCTACATGTCTCATGCATGCAGACTGTTCATTTCTCTAGCTGCATACGAACTAGCATAAACGCCGCTAATACGACAGGATATTAATATATTTCTAGCTAATAAAATATATTTATTACACTGGTTAAGCGGTAGATACTTAAGTAAGTCACTGAGGAAGCAATTATAAAAATAAATATTATATTTTACATTTGTAAAATAGAAAACATACTCAAGGATTTTTATGATCACGTACTGTACTATATTATGTACACAAAAACTTATCGGAAACTAATGTCAAATATTAACAACACGAAATAAAAACTTGGACTGATTTCACAATAATGCGTTATTATTACACATTAATTTCATTTTATATAGTACAAGGTGTTTAGTAAACATGCAGACAGACAGTACTATCACGTAACACATTGAAAATGTAAATATATTTCTTATAAATTAATATAATACCAATATTGTTATTAAACTTTATTGCCGTCCTTTGGTTTGTTCCAAGAACTATTCGGATTGAATATATAGGAACGATTATTTTAATATACTTTCACACCAAATGTATTAATTATAGACGCATATTATCGCAGCCATATTTGCGGAAAATAGACATCTAATTAAACTTAATCGAATATAATTTTTCATCCCCTCAAAAAACTTTCACGTTCATATGGGGGAAAACTCCCCGGTAATCGCGACCTTGAGACGAGGCCGAAATTCGAAAGTCTAGAAAACAATACTGTCGATAAGATCGCTTTATTTCATGAACGAAATCGTATACACACGGGCATTTCTTACAGCCAATAAAAAAATTATGACTAAATTACATATGCGTTCCAGTAGGAAAAATGTATTTATACATTACCTCGTAAAAATCTGCTTAAATAAATAGGTAAACTTTGCCTAACAGACCCTCGTTTTCCATGTCAACAAAAGTTCCAACATGCATGCAGAAGAGTTTACCTTAATATTCAGATGAAAGACTCTGAAATGTTAATACATTAAAAATGTCCTCAATTGAACAGATAAGTTATGGATAATTTTATATATGTATGACGAACAATGCGACTGTGCGTATTATACATATGAGATAAATTTAAAAAAAAACGAGTTGCAATATTAATTTTTACCTCCTGTAAGACTACTCGTTCTTTATGGAATCGTTATGAATTATACGGAGGTTTAACAATAACTCAAATGATTTATTGTTCAGTCGTACGCTACGTGTGTCAGTTATTTTCCGGGTAAAGAATGATACGTTTGTAGAAAGAAATAATTTGAACTGTTAAATGAAAATCACGTTTCATTTATCTGAGTTAAACAATTATTATAATATCTGAGTTAAACAATTAAGTGTTTTTTTCTTAGGAAAGAATAAAAATTGTAATAAGTTAATTGAAAAGTGCACGAATTTCAAAACATACATCATAAATTCTATATTTCTTATAGATATAGAGATCACTTTGAATTATGTGTAAACTAGAAGTAGTTTTTGCGGCTTATAACAAAATATGTACTAAAACTATACGATAATACATATTTTATTTGATAAAATTAATTTAAAAAAATTAATCGGTTCACTAATACACTGATAAGAGATATTCTGTCTGTAATATTTATATGTAATATCCAATACCCAACCTTTCGTCCAACCATCGGACACAAGAGAAGATTAACAAAAACCCATTACGAATATCGTTTCTCTATAAATTTCAAAGCTTCGTAAGATATTAGAATATATGTAAAAATAATAATTGTATTTTTGGTCTAATTAATATATATATTTTCTAAAAACAAACTTGACACTTTGTTTACTAAATACTATTACATCTATACTAATAAATATAATTGAAGTGTCTGTTTGTAATAACATTTTTTTTTACTAAATACATATGAATGTATATATACGACATCATCATCTCCCTACCCTTTTCCCATTTTTATTTGGGGTCGGCGCAACATGTCTTCCTCTTCCATTCCTCTCTATTTGTTGTCATCTCCGCATTCACTCCTTTCCTAAGCATATCATCTTTCACACAGTCTAACCATCTTTTCTTTGGTCTTCCCCTTCCCATGTAACCGTCCACATTTATATCCAACACCTTTCTTACAACATCCTCTTTCTCCCTGCGCATCACATGTCCATACCAGGACCAACTAAATACGTAGGTAATGTATATACCGACACCAATACCAAAAATACAATTTTTAAAATATTTGTCTGTTTGTTCAGGCTAATCTCCGGAATGGCTGTACTTATTTTGACGAGACTTTTTTAGTAGATAGCTGAAATGACTCCGCGTAACTTATGGTACTTATGATTTTCGAAAATTATTAGGGTTCCGCATAAAAAATTAAAAGTCATAAAAAT
The DNA here is from genome assembly GCA_014132275.2 of Samia ricini. Taxonomy (NCBI): domain Eukaryota; kingdom Metazoa; phylum Arthropoda; class Insecta; order Lepidoptera; family Saturniidae; genus Samia; species Samia ricini. The sequence goes on from AP028162.1 coordinate 31,512,628, forward strand.
TGAATAAAATCCGGTTCAATGCATAATTTTACGGGCAAGTGTTTTAATTTATGCGAAATATTTTTACTTTATCTTAGTACCAAAAAAAAAAAAACTTAGGATAATAATTAGGGTACTGTGTAAAAAATTAAAACGCGGTGAAGAACATTTGAAAAGCGGGCGCAACCGCGGTAACAGCTAGTTACATCATAAAAAACTAGAATGGTGTATTGATCCACTTGGTAAGAATTAAAGGAATATGATAAAAATCCAATAAACACAGATTGATTAAAGTGAAATATCTTATTGGCGGACCTTGAGAGTTAAAATTTTCGTACCCCGTGACTGCGAATGAAGTAAGACGATTCACATCTATCGGGCATCCCGTAACAGCCATCTTTTCTTTTGTTTTAATGTAGTTATTTTAATTTACATAACTAATTTAAGTTTAGTTATGTTATTATGATTACTTATTCCTTGCAAAATGGCAAGCACGACAGTATCTTAACTTAAATATTGATCGACTCTGACGTAGACTCAAGTAATTACTAATCCAATTCCGTAATGCCTCATAGGCGGTAAACTATAACAATATAAATATTCATAACGTTGTCACAAATAAATGTTCTTTATTGTTCTGGCCCTTGAAATAAATGCGATGCGTCACTGTAGCAAGAAACAGAATCAAAAACGAGACAGGTTTTCTTTAGGAGTGAGTATATCGATGTATCTTTTAGTTATTTATAGGTTTTAAATCTCGACCCACGCGCTTTATTTATTATCATCTAGGGGAAAAAATACGACATGTACATTTAACTGCCATATTATTACGGTGTACCTACGTACCATACACCTACGACTAGGTTCTTGTAATTGTTTTACTTGGTTAAATAAAAAAAAAATTGAAACCAAGTTCTCAAATTGATAACTACTATTAATTGGTTTAGTGTATTGACCCCAGCGGCTAAAAGTTAAATCTTTAAATATTCAAAATGAGTTGACACTCCATTTAAATTTCCCCCGCGTTATCTTGCAGTACGATTCGACTAAACTACACAATAACAAAACAAGATGGCGAACAATTATAAAACAAGAATGTATGTATATGTAAATAATGAATGTAATTTTGAACAACTGTAAATTATTAAATGTTGTTTCTCTTTTAGGTAAGGTTTTTTTAATTATAGAAACAAAAAGAATTACCCCAATTGTAAACTAACTTTATTTAATAAAACGTTCCTCTTTCAGTGCAGCACATTCAAGTTTGTATTTTACGGTTGAAAACACATTATACACATACATTTCAATAAATAAAATGTACTCTCCGATATTGAAACTAATTTAAACATAATATCGTAAGAGTCAGATTTCATTATAATTTAAATAAAATAATGCCCTCGGGCCAGGTTATTTTAAAAACCATAACTATATATCAGTTTAAACAAAATATATTAACAACTCATGAATCGAGTATTAAAACAATTTGCAAAACGAATTCAACAGTTACAATAGTTAATCTCGATAAAAACCGAAAGTTTCAAACGGTACCCACAAATCCATTATGGTATGTTGATAAAATTAAAAGAAATAGAAAATCATCAAATTAATTGGCCAGCGGTGGTACCGTTTTAATTTATACAGACAACTACTGTTTCAAATTAACAGACATAAAGATTTCTTGTCGAATTACAAATTGGCTCCTGTCAAATAAAAGAAATATATATATATATGTTAAACATCGCACACAATTAAGTTTATTGAACAAAATTGTGGATATAAATCAATAAACGAGAAATATTGATTGAAAAGAGAAAGGACTCGAATCAATTCGATGTATTGAAAAACATAATTTAATTTATGTTTAGAAATCCCAATGACTCCAAAGATTCGTAATATTCGGGGGGCGTGTATTATACGTTTCTTATATTGACTGAACAAATTACTGTTTATAAATAGTTATTGGCTTTCTAATGAAGATACATACGACCTTTACTTAAATATTGGGTAATAGATTATCTATGGCATTTGAATTCGTTTAAACTGCGAATCTAAGTCATTTCCTGATATGTCATTTTTCCTTTATTTCAATATTGTGATTAAACGAAATCTAAGCGGAAGTTAAAATAACTGTATACAAAATCTAGGTAACAATTTGATAAAATCTTAAATTGAGTAGAGTAGAATGGAAAAATCAAAGTCCTGCACTTTTTATTTAGCAACATTCTTCTTATATGGAAACACATATATGCCTACAATTTACTACCTATAGCGTTGTTCGATTAAATAGAAAAATTATATTTAAATTTAACACTGTTTTAACATTGCAATATTAAAGACCATCGAATTCCAAACCGATAAAATAATCATCGAGAAATTGAACTGGAAAAACCGAATAAGAATACACGATCTTAATTAATATACGACTAACGGCCGGTTTCAAAATGTGATCTAAATCTGTTCCAAATCCAAATTTCGTTCTTAACTTTTAAGATTCGATATTGAAACCCGCCGTAAGTTATAATATTTATTTATTTATTTAATACTTTTGCACACATTTATGTACAAAGGCGGACTTAATGCCTTAGGCATTTTCTCCCAGTCAACCTTAGGGTGGTGAAGAAAGCAACAAAGGTAGGTGCAAAACTAAATAATAATAATATATACTTATACACAAATATAATATTATATACATACATAGATACCAATATAATAAAATACATACCACATATACATATAATACATACATACATCATATATACAATACATTAATTAATAGAAAAGTATTAGTGCGATGATTCTGCTAAAGAATTAGTAAAGAGTTGCCGTACCCTGGCTTTAAAAGCCATACGGCTCGTGGACATCCTGATATCCAAGGGAAGTGCATTCCATAGAAGAATAGATTGGATGTAGAAGGAAGAATGTACTAAACCAGAGGTATGAGGAGGACACAGAAGGAGAAGATTATGTGAAGAACGTAGATTCAGATCATGGCTAGAATTTAGAAACTGAAATAATAGACACCGTTCTGTCGGTCGATATCATGAGTACATTATATCCTAATACGTGACAGTTTCGAGGTAATAATACTGTTAGTTAGCACTCAACAGTAAGGTCAACAGGAGCCCGGTTGTCAACTCAATTGCGTTTCGCTTACAAAACCGGTAGGATACAGGAATATCGGTGACATGTTTTATTCATTGCGGTAATTAGTGTAATTAATCGAATTTCCTTTCGTCCGGGTGCTCGCTGTCTTATCTTATTTAGATCTAGATACACTTCGCGACTTATTATAAATGATGTGAGTTTAAATAATTATAACTACATCTCTTATAGTTGTAAAAACCTTGTACGTACCTACCAATAATTGCGTCTTTGTTGTAGTAGTATCGGAATATACAAGAATTGCTTCGTCCAGATTAGGGTTGCCGACTTATTTGATAATAATTTATTTCTGAATGTTTTTTACACGGTATAGGCTCAGTGCTTTGATCACAATCTCACCTGATAGAGTAGGTGACGATGTGGTCCAGGATGGTAATCACACTAAGCCTTTTTTTTTTGAAGGGAATGCATTTTCGCACTTGCTGTCCAACCTAATCCAAAGGGACAAACCCCTGGGAAAGGTTGAAGCCGGGGAAAACACACTAACCCTAGATACTAGTTCTCAAGTGATGCTGCCGGAACCCATCTATTGGTATTTGGCGAAAGGTTTTCGAACTTGAGGGTGGTACTTACCCAGGCGGGAATTATTACAAAATGCCCTACCACCATGCTATGGTTACATCAAGATGTTTTTATTGTTAAAGTTTTCATACTGATTTTACGTCACTAACATGTTCTTTTCATTCCATCAAGCATTGCAATGCCACGGAAAACTAACAATTAACCCGAAGTTTCATCACAATCGTATGAATGGTTTAGGAACGCATAGAAGACAAACATTGATTTTTGTATATAAGATATGTATCTTTAATAAGTAATTTTTTCCCTCTTATCCTCGTTACATTAAAAACAAACTCATAACATAAAATATCTTAAAATAGCCTGTAAATATAAAATATATTCTAGCATTTCTTTACATTGAATAATAATACCAAATCAGTGACCCACAGTTAGCGGTACAAGCACTTTGGCACGATCAGAAAGCGGCTTTATCTGCACGCAGATAACTCCGATCATCTGACATGATATTTCAGCAGCAAAAAGTGACATTTAAACGCTCGAACAAAGGGAGTGAAAGTGATTCAAAATGAATGCCGATTTAGGGTTGACACACTAATCACAATTTTCACTATTCCAAGGACAAGTTAGTTACGAACGTCAAATTTTACCACCGGAATTGTATCGGTTATGAAAAAACCGAGTAAAAAACATAAAGAAGTAAAAAGTGTCTATCGGCCGATTTTAATAATAAATCTGAAATTATTTAATCTTTTACACTGAGATCAAACCAAAAATTTTGTCGGTTTTTCTCACTAATCATTGACACTTTCTGATGGCTTTAAAGAAAAAAGGATTGAAATCTCGGATTTCAGTAGGTAAAAGCAGATTAAGATCGCATATTTAAACCAGCTGAAAATTAAATATGAAGAAAATACTATCTTTACTAATATGCCTAAATATTTTCACTACTAAGTCGTTACTGATAGATAATGTATGAAGAGGAGATAGTAATCAATATAGATTATTTGACCAATTCCATTGTTTATAGTGATTTGCAAACGAGTACTATAACTTATTAGGTTGTCCGAAACGATAACTATTTTGATAATAATTAATAACGTAATTACATATTTGTACATTTATTGTATTGAAAAAAAACAAAAGATGTTCGATTTAATTATCGTTAATACGGTTAACAAATATATCGTGAATTGATAAACAATATAAATGAATGTATGAATTTAATCTTGTAAAACATTACATTTATTTCGTAAAAGTAAATAGTTTTGAAAACCCTAATAGTGAGTATGATCGCACGTCAATGATCTTACGGTATGTATTAAAACTTATTATACGAGACTTATAATGAAATATGATCACAGAAACTGTCAGCGATAATGTAAATTACTACTTTAAGATCAGAACCAGAAGTGTCAGAGCACTTGTGTAAAACAAATTATTCGAAATAACATATAACTAGCTTCTGCCAGTGACTTCGCGTTGTCTTTAGAATAGCATATTATTATCACTAAATTCGGACATTAGATTTAAGTTGACATGACTGTGTTTGTCCTAGTAATAAGTCTTATTTTTTGTTCAATTAACCAGCTAGTAAACTGTATACTGTTTCTGTCTATGTCTCTGTTCTAATCTTTCTGTCTATTGTACCTCTAAATTACATTTATAATTTTAAACCAACATTAACCGTTGATGTATTTAGATTAAATATTGATGTAACAATTGTATAGCGATTAGGAACAAAAATGAAAATTGTATAATAACAGTAGATTAAGACATGATTATAAAATAAACAATAAGCAAAAGAGCAAGCTCAAATATAAAAATAAAACATTAAAAGAGCACACCCATAAATAAATAAAAAGAATAAATAAATAGTAGTAACAAGGTATCTGGTCAAGCCAGGGGAAAAAGCGGGATACATAAAAAAAACATACATTTAGAGAAAAAATTGTGTTATTGTGATTCAATCATAGGAAATAAAGGTGTGCCCGTGAGATTTTACTTGGGTTTTTTGAAGAACCGCCATCTCTCTTGCTTTCAAGATTATTGAACTTTAAAGAACCAACGTAAGCCATGGTAATGGATTTTAGACAACTTATATTAATATTGATTTTTTTTCATTCTACTTACACAAAACCAAAATTACAGGGTAACCTTGGAAAAAGATCAAATTAAGGGTGAAAACCGATGCGTGGACTAGGAGTTAGAAACATAAAGACGCGAAACACGACTTTGTTTTACGATTTGTATAGATTTTCATTATATAGTCTTTTAGAACTAATTTACCTTATTTTACAGAGTGACTGAAAGAAAAACACATCACGGTTTTAAGTACAACAGTCCAAAATAATCTGCTAACAATATTACTCTAACTAAATTTCTGTTTATAGTAACGATAAACATTTCGTTTCTCTTTGTAATTATAATTGCTAAATCGTTTTTCCTCTCAACCCTTCCAGTTCGTTTCATATCTAACGTTCAAAATGTTGAAAGTGATCAGTGATAGTATCACCGATGTACATTGGTTTGAATTTAACTAACGTATTCTATGAGGCTGATTTTTCGGTGAAGGAAGATATCATAATTTGAGGGCAATTTTAAATATCACGCTTAATTTTGTAAATCTCTCATCTATTTATTAGTTATTACTTCTGGCAGCATCGCTTGAGAGGCAGTACCTCTAAGCATAGTGTGTATATCATCTTGACCAGGGATGGGCAAAGTACGGCCCGCGGGCCAACTCCGGCCCGCCGAAGGTCCATCGACATGTATGTATATGGCCCGTTATAGTTACGTTTTGGCGGTCGAGAAGAAAAAGTAGATTCTACTTAGTAGAATAATAGATGCATAACCTATAGGTGAAGCTAAACTAGCTGCGTAGTACATGTGATGCGTAATACTGATCTCACTGATGATGATGATGATTAAAAGCTTTAACACAAAACGCATTTTTTCTATAATTCTGGCCCTCCACTAGAATTTCTTAAACTTTCTGGCCCGCCATTAAAAAAGTTTGTCCACCACTGATCTTGACCAATATCGTCACTTAACATGCGAGTCTGTCTATCATTAGAATTTCCCCATAAAAAATATTATTCTTAAACTTCTATTTCGCATTTAAAGTCTTGTTTATTATGAATACATATTCACTACACGAATAATAGCACGTAACCTTTACGTAAACTTAAATTTATAACACACGTGCATGTGAAATGTTAAACAGCTTGTTAGTAAGGTTCAAGACACATAATAACTTCGTGTAACTGTAAATCAATAAATATTTCCTTATTGCGAAATATTATTTTTAAGTAATAGCTTTTGGAGTTCAGTTTAATTTTCAAATTAAATGTTAAGTTTTATTTGTTCACTAGCTGTCTGCCCGCGGCTGCGCCCGCGTTTCATTTATTTTCACTGCGTTTTAATTTTTTTATATTTAATTATTTTCCTAAACAAATTAGTACTAAGATAAAGTAAACATATTTGTCATAAATTATAGCACTTGCCCGTAAAACAATGCATTGAATCGGATTTTATTCAATTTTTTCAGTTTTATTCAAGTTTTATTTTTTTTACGCGGTACCCTAATTATTTATTGAAAATTAAAAGTTTTACCGTCTGTATCATGGTGAGTGCTCTGAAGAGCTGTTTAATCTGATCCCTTCTTCTCCTTTCCATAGCAGAACCACACGCGCTGGGTTTCGGAGCCACAGTTTTACAGTAACTTCCATCCAGGCACGAACCAAACATTTCGACTCGTCTTATCTTCGCCGTACTGTAAAGCTGTGGAACAGTCTTCCGGCTGTTGTATTCCCCCCTTTCTATAGCATCACGTCCTTCCAACGTAGCGTGAAGAGAAATCTTTGCCGGCCGACATGACAGGGACGACTGACGACGGATAACCAATCTCTCAGCATTCGCCACTGATTCAAGATTGCATTGTGCTTACCATCAGGCACAATGCCGTCACTTTGCCGAGCTATTAAAAAAAAAAAACAAAAAAGTTTCCCGGAGTAACTTCAGCTATCTACTAAAAAAAGTCCCGTCAAATTCAGTCCAGCCGTTCCGGAGATTACCTATTAAAACATATTGACAACAATGTTCAAATTGTATCTTTGTTATAGGTGTCGTATGTCGTATGTCGTGACCCATTCATGTCTATTTAGTAAAAAAAAATAATGTTGACATTACAAACAGACACTTCAATTTTATTTATTAGTACAGAGTATAGATTATATCTACTAGGTATATTGTAGAACTCTCAGCGTTTATTCACATACATATGTTACATACATTATTAAAATTTATTACTATACGTTAAAAGAACTACATTTACATGACGTACATTTAAATTTTACTCATAATACCTTTTTGATTTTATTATGTATTTGAAAATGTTTCTCAATCCTAATTGAGATGTACCGAAATTAAGCATTTTTATTAATTAGTTACCACAATACAGAAACTACACTGCATTTGATTTTAAACAATATTTGATTAAAAACAAAAGAGATCGCTGTTAGATCGAGCACTCATTCTATTCTATTCGCCACTGTCCATCTGACCTCTTTAAAAGTTTTCGTCTTCACGTTACGGTTCCACAATTTATGCAAACTATTTTGAAGTGAGACATACATCTCTGTCTATCCCTTTTTTACACGGTATAGGCTGAGTGATGTGAACGCATAGATTTACATGTAAAATTTAGACATAAATAATTATAATATGATTATTGTATTAATATGTTTTAAGTTGTGCAGTATGTATCAGCTAAAACACATACATGGCATCACGGTTCTCTCCCACAGGGGTAGACAGAGACTACGTCCTCTCCCTACTAGCTACGATTTTGTTCACCTCCTTCGCTTCTTTTACTTTCATGTACGCTCTCATACATGCTCGGGATGGTCGGTCCAGTTATGGTTACATTTTGTTTATTTAGGACGTCTTCTATCTGGTCGTATAGATACGTTATCTTAGATCGACTCTTCTCAGCCTCGCGTTATAGATTACTTTTGACAATCTTCTGACATCCATATTCTCCACGTGCCCAAACTAACTAAGTACTCCTTTTTCTATCTTTGTCTTATCACGTTATTCCTTACTTTGTTCATCATCTTCACTCCAGTTGCAATTGTGAGATAATCGTAAAAAGGTATATTTATATTTTACAAACTTGTTTTAAGAAAATGTTATTATAGTATTTTAAATAGTATTACTAAATAGAAACATCATCTATGTAAATAATGTGTCCATGTAAAAGAAGTTGTAAATCGGGGATTAACTAGTTTTGTTTAAAATCCAAATTTACATATAAGTACAAGAAACATTTTCGAAGCGATGATGGCGCAGTGGATAGTGTGGCCGGATTCTAAGTTAATGGACGCGAGTTCGAATCCACCTATCCAACTTTAAAATCAGCCTGAACTTTCGGTGAAGGAAAACGTCGCGAGGAAACCATAGCATGGTGGTAGGGCATTTTCTAATAATGCCCGCTTGGGTAGTTACCACCCTCAAGTTTGAAATCCTGTCGCCAAATACCAATAGGTATGTTCCGGCAGCATCACTTAAGAACCAGTACCACCAGTAGGCTTAGTGTGTTTACCATCCTTGATCACATCGTCATTTAACATTAGGTGAGATTGTTGTCAAAGCATCTAAGCACAAAGCATTAAGCTTGTGTAAAAAAAAATTAAAATAGTGCAACTAAATACTTAATCCATGCGACGGCAACAGAATATTTCTGGTATTTCCTGCATTATTAAACATAACTAAATTACGCCGGGAATATAAACAGGACATTTGATACGTAGTCGGATCGCGGAAGGAATCGCTCAGGGTTGTCAATGTTGTGTCTTTATTTGGGGAATATAATAAATACAACCACGAGTAACCAATACAAGACTTTAATGACGTATATATATGTATATATCGAGAGGCACAGACAACATAGAATGAATACAGATTATAGATATCCTAACATCTCCCTTTTAAAGTAAATTATAATAAAGTATTAAAATAAAACAATGACATCTTATGACAATAACTAAACGCAAATGTTACATGCAATAACGAAACGTAAATATTTGACGTTGACATTTTGGTAAACAAAAGTGACATTTACTTAACATAATAGGTTTATCATTTATTGTAATATAAATAAAATAAGTGTGATGACAAGGAATGCAAAACAATTGACTATACACATTTAAACATTACACACATATGATCTACCAAAACGTAAATTTCTAGTACAAGCTTTATTTGATGGTGAAGAGTGAATGTTACAATCATTGTTAGAGTGTGTTGGAGATGGATGTTGTGTAGTATGTATTATGTGTTCTCTGTTCCTTCTGAAAGAACCTTGAGGGCTACTTATTATGTATGACCTAGGCTCGGGACCAATTTGTTCTATAATACCTGGTGACCAAGACGATTTAGGTTGTTTTTGAAACATTATATGATTACCAACATTAAGAGGTTTCAAATCTTTAGTATTTCTGTTATAGTAGTGTTTCACTTTCTGTGAATAATTATCATTATATTTCTTTAACAGTTTATAATTACATAGTTTAGGTTTTAAACAGTGTTCAAACATAGGTAACTTACTACGAAGTTTACGAGACATTAATAGTTGAGCAGGTGAACACAAATTATTTTTAGGTGTGTTCCTGTATTGTAATAAAGCTAAATAAGGATCAGTGTTATCTGCTTGACATTTTCTCAACATATTCTTAATAGTACCAATAGTACGTTCTACTAGACCATTTGACCGGCTTAGGTAAGGACTGGATGTAATATGTTTTATATTCCATTCATGTGTGAATAGTTTAAAAGTTTTAGAATTCATTGGTGGACCATTATCAGATATTAAAGTTTCTGGAATACCATGACGAGCAAAAATAGATTTAAGATGATTAATTACATTGAGACTACTATAGCCTTGATTTAGAAGGGCTATTTCAACATATTTGGAAAAATAATCAACTACTATTAAATATATTTTCTTATTAAATTCAAATAAATCTATAGCAACTTTATTCCATGGTAAGAATTTATAATCATGAGGAAGTAGACTTTGTTTAGTGTTGCTTTTATGGTATGTTAGACATATTTGACAATTACTAATATAGTTATCAATATCATTGTTAATATTAGGCCAATAAAAAGAATTTCTAGCTAATTTTTTACAACTGTTCATGCCTTGATGACCTTCATGAAGTAATTGTAAGAAATTTTTTCTTAGCGCTTGTGGGACTATAACTCGATTAGATAAAAATAATAATTTGTTAGCAACATGTAAGTCATCTTTAACAGCAAAAATATGGTTTTACACAATCTTCAACTTGATTTTTTGAACTTGGAAACCCATTTTTACAATAATGCATAAGCTTTTGCATAATAATATCTTTAGAAGTGGCTTCTTGAATTTCTTGTAATTTTAAAGGGCTTAAAGTAAGTCCAGACATTAAGAGATTTACATGTAATTTAAGGTCTTCATCTAGTTCTGTTAGTTCAGTAGTGGGAAGTGCTGCTCGGGACAAAGTATCAGCAATATATAAGTATCTACCTGGTTTGTATATAACATTAAGATCATAAGGTTGTAAACGAAGCATAATTCGTTGTAGTCTAGGAGGAATATTAAATAAAGGTTTTTTAAATACACTAATCAAAGGCTTGTGATCTGTTTCCACTGTGACTTTATTACCATAAATATATTGGTGGAACTTTGTGCAGCCAAATAGTATAGCTAAAAGCTCCTTTTCGATCTGAGAGTAATTTTGTTGTGACTTGAAAAGTGAAGCAGAACCATATGCTATAGGATTTTGATCATGTGATATGACAGCACCCATGGCATCCTTACTGGAGTCAACTGACATAATTAAAGGTTTATTTGGATCAAAATAGGTCAGTACTGGGGCTGAACATATAAGTGATTTTAGTCTATTGAATTCAGTTTCATGGTTTTCAGACCAGGACCAAACTGCATTTTTCACAAGTAACTGTCTTAAGTGGGAAATTTCTTTAGATAAGTCTTTGATAAAATTACCTAAAAAATTAATCATGCCTAAAAATCTTTGTAGCTCTGTTACAGATGTTGGATGTGGCATCTTACAAATAGACTCTACCTTGGATGGATCAACTTGGACTCCATTCTTGTTAAATATAAAACCTAGATATTTGACTTCAGTTTGACATATTTGAGATTTGATCGGATTAAATTTAAGATTTATTTCTCTAGCTCTATCTAATACTTGTTTTAAAATTCTGTCATGGTCCGGGATGGATTTAGCATAAATAAGAAAATCGTCCATCATTATTTTAATTCCTTGAATATCTCCGAATCTTTTTACCATTTCTTTATGAAAAATTTCTGGCGCTGCATTAATTCCAAAAGGTAAACGAAGAAAAAGAAAACGGTATCTACCAAAAGGTGATATGAATGTACAAAGTTTGGATGAATACTCATCAAGCTGTAGAGACCAAAAACCTGACTTAGCGTCTAAAGTAGAAAAATATTTTGCACCATGAAGCTCTGATTTGATTTCATCAATATGAGGAAAAGGATAGTGTGACCGTTTTATTGCCATGTTTAATTTACGCGGATCTAGACAGATTCTAAGACCACCATCTTTCTTTGAAACTATTATCATAGAATTAACCCAATCAGTTGGTTCATCAACTTTTTGAATAATACCAGACTTTTCTAAATTATTTAGTTCACTTTTGATTTTATCTTGTAACTGAAAAGGTATTTTACGACAAGCATCTACTGATGGTATTACTTCAGGTTTAATTGTTAAATGACATTGAAAATTTTTTATACAACCAAGACCATTAAAACAATCTTGATACAGACTAATGAGTTGTTCACTACTAGATTTATTTTCAATTGTATCAAAACTAACACTATGTACTCTTTTTAATAGTTTGAGCATTTGCGATGTTTCTCTACCTAAAATATTTTTACAATCTATGTCTGTGACATAGAAAGAAATTTTATATACCTGACCATTGAATTGACAATCTAAAGAACATTGACCAATTATAGGAATGACCTGACCAGTAAAAGTTGATAGTGTACAAAGACTCTTTGATATTGTATCACTAGGTATAGACAGTTTTTTAAATGTATTATTGGACAGAACATTTGTGTGTCTGCTCCTGAATCTATTAGAAAAGTGACCGTGTAGTTGTTTATAATGAGATTAACTAACCACGGATTAGAAGTTTGAGTATTGCCTCCTAAGCTATAACATTGAATAGATCCCATAAAATAAGAGTTATCAAGAATATTATTAGAAGTTACTGAGTTTATAAATTTTGATGTACACATCTTAGCAAAATGATTACCCTTATGACAAATTTTACACTGAACACCGAAGGCAGGACACTTGTATCGATGAACTTGACCACATTTTCTGCAGATTGTTCTCGATGGAGACTGTGAACGATAGAATAATGGTTGTTGCCTGGAACGTTGACTGCTTGACGAAGAAGATCTATGATGTTCACTGTGTGACGGAGTTGATGATCTTCGATGAGGACTGTTTGGCTTGATGTGACTATTTAATTTCTTAAGTTTGTTTATAGTTGTTGACTCTGTCGACAGTAACTGTTTAGCCTGATTTTTTGACATTTCAAGAGATTTTGCTATTTTGATAGTGTCTTCTAAAGTTTTAGGCATTTCTTGAAGAATTTTCTCTTTTATGTAATGATTATTATTGCATAAATTCCAACTAAAGATATCTTTTAATAAATTATCATGTAGGTCCTTGAATTCAAATTGAAGAGCTATATTTTTTAAATCGGTTATGTAGGTATCTAAATCTTCAATTTCACCTTGCTTTCTGTTAAATAACTTGTGTCTTTCCATTGTAATGTTAACTTTGGGACTAAAATAATCTTGGAATCGTTGTACTAGCTCTTTTAACGTAATTTCTTCTATTTCTACATTAAATGAATAAAATATTGTAAGTGACTCTTGACCCATGAAGTGTAGTAATAATGCAACTAATCTGTCATCAGCTTCGTTTTCGAGGTTATAGGCTTTTATATATATTTTAAACTTTGTATACCAGTTTTTCCAAGCTAACGCTGTATTACTTGCCTGTAGGTCCATGGCTGGTAATGGTTGAGCATATTTGTGCGTCGTGGGCGTCGGACATTTTGAAACTTGACTTTTTGCGTAGGGAACTATATTTTAATCACGGCGATATTTGACTTTTTTTACTTTTCGAACATTTAATTATTGACAATTTTATATAGTTCTTTTTAATTTTGTTTGACCCCACACCTGATGTTGTGTCTTTATTTGGGGAAATATAATAAATACAACCACGAGTAACCAATACAAGACTTTAATGACGTATATATATGTATATATCGAGAGGCACAGACAACATAGAATGAATACAGATTATAGATATCCTAACAGTCAACTGCTCTGGTTATCTAAGTGACATCTCTAACCTATTATAACGTAAGAAGGTAATTCGAGATGCAGTGTAATATTTATAATACGACATTTAAATTATAAATACAGTTAATGAAACCGTTTGTTATAATGAAATTTAAAATATCAATTATTTAAAGTCTTGAAAAATAATAATCCAGAAATTATCATTTATTTTAACAGCGCCATCTATATTTAAGAACGCAGACTACGTTACGACGGCATAATATATTATTAAAACTACGTTAAAAAACCAACTTCAAAATCTAAAAAGTGCAGAATAATTTAATAAAGATTTAATTTAATACACCTTTTACGCATACCTTTAATATTAATAAAATAATATTATTTGTATGTGCTAACTACTGATAGGATTGATTTTTTTTTTTTTCTAACCTAGCTAACGCTGTTGACCGGAAGGGCCTTAACAGCTTCACGGAACTTTGAGGGCGAGTGCAGAAGGCACTCAGCCGCAAAAAGGTAACTAGCACAAGGGTTAGTAAAATGGTACGAACCTCGGCTTGGCCGTTATCTGAGTATACAAACTCTCTCGCGAATTGGATCCTAACTAATCCCTACATTTTTTATTCTTAAATAATAAAAAAAAGGTTTGAAGCCGGTGCCAAGCTATATATATAAATATATTTATGACCCTAAAAAGGACCTTTTGGTTTGCGTATTGTGTGACGAGCACACAACACGACTGTTGAAAGACACGAAAGTCACGCGCGGGGAGTGTAGACGTACCGTACCTTCTATTACGTTTGTCTTGGCATCACCTGCTTGAAACCTATCAATAGGTAGCACATACAAACAATAGTATTTTATTAATATTATAGGTATTAGGTTTGCATAAGAGTTGTATTAAATGAAATCTTTATTAAGTTATTTATAATATTTAGTTTTTGAAGTCGGTTTTTTTTTTTTTTAATTTTTTACTTTTTAGTGTCTGTAATAGGTTGTTCTGTAAGCTACAGTAGGAATTTTCTAGATTACATAAGGTACACTATAACATTTCTTTGCTTTTTATTGTCATATATTAAATAATGGTAAGAAAATGTAATCCTGAAACAGTCGCGACTGGTGAGAGATCGGTTATCCATCGTCAATCGTCCCTGTCAAGCCGGCCTGCATACACATCCTTTTGTGTCTATATAATCGGATTTTTTAATACTGAATAGGATCAATGCTTTGACCTCAATCTCACCTGATATACGACTAAGCATAGAGGTACTGGCTCTCAAGTGATACTGCAAGAACATACATATAGTGTTTGGCGATAGTTTTTAAACTTTAAACCGGTTTTTAAACTAGGCGAGTATTATCCGAAAGTTCCCTACCATCATGCTATGGTTTGCTTATGATGTGTTCCTTCGCTGAAAGTTTAGGCTCCTTACAGAAGTTGGTAGGCGGGTTCGAACCTTCGTCAATCGACGCGTAATCCGACTACACAACTAACAGAACCATCACCGTTTTCTTCATCTTCATTTTGAATGTATATGTTATTATATTTGTAGTTGATTCAGAATTTCTGGTTAGAATAGGTTTCATTATTTTTAACTTTGTTTTTCTAAAGCAAATGTACTTCGTTATGTGTCACACTTAGGTATGTCTTAATTAACTAATCTATATAAATAAAAGGCCAACGAGACGAAATCTGTACATTGAATATATTTAAGAAAAAATACTAAATGGAGCTTCAGAATCAAGTACAGAACACATATCGCTAGTTTGAAATTTTTTGGTCAGAATTCGTGTTTATTAACCCCTTGAGCTTACCTGGCGTTTACGCCAACTTTCCATAGTTTTCCTATTATCTTATTTTTACGGGTACTCGACACATTAATTTGTTCACCAATCACGCAAAAACTACTAAGCCGAATTCGATGAAAGTTGGTAATGACATATATTGCACCCAGGGGGAAAACATAGTCTGCAAATTGTATAAATTCCTAGCGGGTATAGCCGCGGGCACAGCTAGTACAAGGCAAATTTACTTGTAATTGTACAAGGCATTTTTCATTAGTCATGTCTAATGTCCATGTTGTGCCAACTCCTATAAAAATTGGTGACTCTACTCTCGAAGTTGTTGACAAATGTATACCTGGGACAAACCGTCCAGTTAGGTAGATCCGACTTCGAGCAAAAGGCTAGGCCGCGTTCGGCAAGATACGCAGAATCTTCTCGTCCGAAATATCGCAATGTCTCAATACGAAAGTCTTCGACCAGTCTGTGTTGCCAGGAGATTTGCAGAAGAACCAAAGTAACCGACATTGCCCGAAGAATTGTTACTTAAATGGCAGTGGGCTAGCCACATTACAAGCAGAACTGATGCCCGATGGGGCCAACGGGATCTCGAATGGCTACCTCGCACCGGAAGACGTAACGTGGTTAGGCCTCCCACAAGGTGGATCAACGACCTTGTGAAGGTCGCTGGAATCTGCTGGATGCGGGTGGCGCAAGACTGGTCGCCGTGGAGATCTTTTGAGGCAGACCTATGTCCACCAATGGATGTGTTTCTGTTGAATGGATGCATGGATTTTTTTAAAGTAGCTATGGTAGGCCTACGAAAGGTGCTGCACGCCTTAAACAATATAGACCGGAAGAAACTCCTAAAAAAAGCCATACACAAACTAAAAGTACATCGTCCAAGTAAACTAAAATGTTCATATACTGAGTCAAACTATGTTAAATTTTTATGGGACCAAATAGCAACTATTCCACATCAACATAAATCTCAGCGTAATCGATGAACATATATAAAAAAAAAAACCCAATCGAATTGAGAACATCCTCCTTTTTGAAGTCGGTTAAAAACAAACCACATGTAATTCGATTAATCATCGTAGTTATTGGAAGAAAATGGCATCCCTAATTTAAGGGTATAATGCTCTGTACTAAGCAATTGGACACACATTATACGGACATCAGCAAGGCGGCGCGTGGGTGAGTCGGCCTAAACACTATAAATTGACAGTTAACAGCCGCCATCTTGGAACTTCTCGAATGTCATTGCAGCCGTTGTGACGCTTGATTCGGAGTTAATCGAAAGTTAGAAATAGTAAAGTAATGATTTTAGTTTGCTTAATATGGAAGTGCAGGGATAATAATAATGGTTTTTTATGCCGTGCTTTTCTAGAATAATCGTAAATAAATAACAAGTTATTTTTCTTTTATAAGAACCCTAATACAAAAATAGTTACAACCCTTATAACGAAAAAAAATTCACTGTACTGGTATTCGCAGAATACATTACATTACAGATAAACAAATAAAAAAACCAGGCAACTGATAAAATGATTGTTAACTTTTAAAAAATACGAAAATACCATAAAGTATACTATACTGCAGTTGTATGAATATAACCAAAACTTTTAAAGTTAAACAGCTTTCTTGTTTCTAATTTAACCTATTTTGATTCGAAAGTCATTGACTAATGGCAATTTGGTTATCACTAATACTATTATGATTAAGATTTGAAGAACACAGTACTTCAAATACAGATATTTCTTATGAATAAATGTATGTCTGAAGTTTTAATCTGATATGATTTAGAAAACTAATATAAATTAAATTCAATAACAAACAAGATAATTAGATAGGTACTTTTGATTTTCGGATCCAATATCTTACAAATATTATCAATATTAAAATAGAGTTGTAAAATTAAACGCAAATTGTCGTAGTGAGGGGCGGGAATCGACAAGATCTATACGATAATGATTGCTATTCCACGTCGATTGGAGGCGAGCGCCCTCGTTTAGCTTGCGTTAATATGTTAATCTAGGCTTCGAGTCACGATCTCATACACTTACTTGCCTTACTTTGTTTACGATTAACTTTTGACACATTTATATGTTAGTTACGTTGGAGCTCAAATTGAGACGGCGATCTTGAAATGATATGGTGCGGTACGGAAACTCCTAGAATTTTGTTATAAAATAATATTTTTATTCTCGTATTGATAAATTCAAATTATAGAGGTTAAAGCGAAGTTTTTTTTACATGTGTTAAGGAATACAGTAGTTATAAACGAAAAGTGACAACATTTTATAACAATTTATATCTGTATTAATTAAAAAATTAAACAAGAAATTATCGAACCCGTTTGTCAAGAAAATTATTGTATCTATTTCAATGTAAAACAATACAATAAATACAGTATAAAATCTACGCTAAATGTGATTTTTAGCATTATTAAGCAGTTATTGTAATAATTATTTCAGGAGAATGAAGTTACGGGGACCTTCTAGTTCAAAGTGTATATGCAGTTTATAAGTGTTTTTCATTATAAGGTGTTATTTAGAGCATAGTTTGTAATAACAATAATACAATTACTTTCATATATAAACCCAAGAGATATAGCGCCAATTTAGGTGATTCACTACAGATAATATCGACATCCAGTCGAATAATCGGCCGTGACTATAATAAGTTTTATGGTTTTAATAATGGCTTAATCAAGTTTACAATAGAAAGTAGTCTTTAGACTAGACCTACATTAGTTTTAGGTAATTTAAATATCGCGACCGAGTTTTGTTGTATTGCCAGAGAATTGTAACAGAACGTCGCGGTGAAGCCGGTGTTTTCGTGTCGCGAAAGTATAGTCTAGACGTCTAAATCTACCATAATGCCAAAGCTATTAATTTAGGGAAATTTAGTAATAATAATACATTAAAACTTTGAATTTGGTTTAAAGTTTGTTCTTATGACGGTTTAACTACTTTTCGAAGGCTAAGTTCTCTAGAGAGCTGTAGCGAGAGAATCAGATCGCGAGTTGGACTCTCCTGGGAATCGGGTTGTTTCAATTGGCAATGGCAATTTTAGGTGAGTGTTAATATCTCTATCTATTCAGTCACCTTATTTTGTGACTTCCACCCTACGCAGTTTCAAAACACGACATTTCAACTTCGTTTAAAAAATAGAATCAGAGGTGGAAGGAGGAAGTGCGCTTTAATTAGTGTTACAACCCTTTTAAGTGGGTCTCAGCCTGGCAGGCGTGGTTATAACTAAAAGAGGTTCTATGGAATGCGAAAACGTCCCCAAGCCCGGCGCATGCTGAGTAGAACAGGGAACAGTTATATGCCGTTTATATGTTGATCCAACCCGACTCCGTTTCAAGAACCCAAAAGAAGCCGGCTCTCTTGACGCATGAATACTTCTCCTAGAAAAAAAAAATAGAACAAATGTTGTTGAAATCAATCTAACATTTCCGTACACTTACGTGACTTGAATCTTCAAGTTTAATGTCTCATACATAAAGGCTGAGAGTTAGGGGTCCCACTGAACCTCCAAACTATGCAACATACGTTAGCCGTAGGTACGTCAATTAACAAAACACTAGTATATCTTGAAGTAAGATACACCTACAAATAGCATGATGATACACAATTATTATATAACAAGAAAATCAGTTCGGACAAGTCTAATAAACGCAAAGTAACTTCCCACAGTTAGCAATATATTTTAATTTAATTATCTCGTTTTACCAGTATCTCTACTTAGTCACTGCCGACTACTAGGACATTACATAGATATCCTGTGATATTACATTTTCTCTTAAAGTCGTTACCGCTCCATTACTGCCATTTTCATTTGCGACCTCCGTGCTTACATAAACATTAAAATTGTGTCCCACTGATAAAATAATGTTTTTATCTTTTCCAACAAAGCTTAGTATTTCTCTTTATTCATCGCAATAGTTTCTAAAAATAAATGTGAACGTTAGAACGAATAACTGAACATTAACTAAATCAGCTACCACACCACAGACGTTTCCTGGTGTAAATAGATTCGTAAAATTATATAAATAAAAGAAGCGCTTGAGAAAATATAGGACCATAACAGGTTATCTCAATTGATAATTAATAAATGTTTGCAAATTTGTTAGTGTTTTTTTTTATTAGATGGACTAATGTCTCATTGACAACATCAATTAATAATAATTTCAATTAAAAATAAATGAGATCTCAATAAAGTGTTTAAAAAATATAAATGAATACGAACATAATAACATAAGATAATTAGAAATACGTGTAAAGCATAGACATAACATTTATCGACAATTCAAATACGAACCTTCGTATAATTTATACGCTAGTGGAATAACATTTACACAGCTTATAATCTGACATTTATCGCAATATTAATGACTTTCTGTTTGAATCTCAGAAGCTTCATCTGTACTAGTATTTGATGGACAATAAAATAATAATGACTATCAGCTTTCACTTCAGGTTTTATGACATACAGCTTCAAAGCAGGAGGCGCCTCGCTAAACCTTAATGTACATTATAAACTATAATATCCATATTTTATACACGTTGATGTATGCTTTAGGTGTAATTCCGTTTTGAATATAAAAAATACCATTTAGAAATGTTCGAATAATATTGATGATATTCGGGCAATTTTCCAGCCCAATGACCAAAATAAAGAGTCAAACAAAAATTTTATCTGGGTAATTAGGTTATAGATTATTAGGACATACATACAGGAAATATGTGCAATTGTGTATTTCTAATATATTATAGCATATTTTGTTATGAAATATGTAATAGGTAGAAAGAATGTTTGATTGATGAAGGCGTTAGTTTGCGGAAATCCATCGTAAATATTATGAGAGATATTGCTTTGATAATTCCGCTTCAATTGCAATTTAAATAGCAATATACATACATACATACATATCATCACGCCTTTCTCCCGTGGGGGTAGGCAGAGATTACGTCCTTCCACTTGCTACGATCTTGGCATACCTCTTTCGCTTCCTCTACTTTCATGAGCGCTTTCATACATGCTCGTCGGTTATGGGTACTTTTTACCTGGCCTTTATTTAAGATAGCAATATCAACCATATTATTATGTAATATTGTATTATGTAACGCTATTTAGAAATAAAAAAACTTTCAAGTTTTAGAGCAAGTGCGTAGAAATGAAATACACATAAAAAATCAGAACAACGGGCAACGCAGTGTTATTTTCTTTCGTCAAATAAATAGTTTACTTAATCATTTAATAAAAAGTAACAACAAAGTGGAGAAAACTTTAAAATCACATTAATCTATCTAAATTGCATAGAATCACGGAATTATTCGATCGTAATATAAACTTGTACAATTAAAGAAATTACCATAATTATATAATAAAACATGTAATTATTACGTAAATCAGTTATCATCGCACGAATATTAATTAACGATCAGCGGTAAAAGACGGTGGTAAGCATTGTCTCGAATATGAACCAGGGTTTAGGACGACGAGCCGGCGGGACGTCCGTGGGTGGCGTGGGATGTGCATAATTACTGTAACCAACACAACGAGACCTATTTCACTAAACAGAATTATTTCTAGACCGGTATAGATATGTTTAAATACAATATCGCTATATGAATTTAGAGATATGAAGTTTTATTTGTCAATTGTAGTCGGTATGGTGTTTAATAATGACGTATACTAACTTATTCAATCGTATGCACAAAATTTTAACAAACATAATTCTTCGTCATCTTTTTTAGAAAAAAATCCGCAATGTTTTTTGGTTTCAATTGATTTTCAATGAAATAAATAACAGTAATTGTCTTTAACACAAATTAAAATAATCCGTTTCATCGCGATTATGAAATTGGGGAAATATCGAGCCAGACTTAGAAGGCATGGATGGATTGTTCTAAGAATTATACTATTTACAAAAACGTGTTACAAATAATATCTGATAAAGTGGAAGAAGAAATACGTTTCTGACGTAAAGGATGAGGATGGCTGACAAAAGTTAAGATTCAAAATTACTCTAAAAATTTAATTTTACGAACCTTTCCCTATCTGTCTCTACAGATATTACTTTATTATAATTTTATACTAATAACAGATATAGTAATTATTATACATTATGTTCAGGGCAAATTAATATTTGTAAATGTATGCAAAAATCTAGAATATTTGTACAAAGTTTATGATATAGATTATTTAAAATATGCGACAGTTATCGACGCTATATAATTTAATAAATTATTCTTAATGACACAATATTATTCACAGCCCGTTAGGTACTTATCCCATAAGGTGTCAACCGTTAATATTCATGAATAAAATAACTTTAATGACATGTATATCTAGGTTAGCGAGATTGAGCATTATGGAAAACAACTTGATTGATTTCTTTTTGTTTTAGAGATTGTCAATGTGATACACTCTAGAAAAATGACGGATATTTTGTTATTTTGTAAAATGCTATCAAAATTATACAATACTAACTATTCCCGGAAATGCCACGGAAAGTTTTTTTTTTTGGCTCAGGAAAGTTCTCGAACGTACGCAGAACAACTCACCAAAGTTTCGTCACAAGCTAATTATTGGTTTAGGAACGCGTAAGGGGCATACATACTTATAGATTTTTTGGGTTAAATAACGCAAGTTAAATAATAACACCTAAAATCTACATGACAGAATGAAATCTCGTCAAAAACTATATTTAAAATGTAATAACTATTCTAATTTATGTAAACACAACAACATCGTAAATTTTTCAAGCTAGAACATACACACTTTGCAACTACCGAAATACTTCAAAGTAGTTTTCGAATAGTTAATACGCTTTTTAATAGAACTTAAGTGATGAGAAAATAATTTCACAAACGAAGTTGCGGGTTCCAGCTAGTCAAAATAAATGTTAAAAGATCTCTTATAATTGGTCAAGTTACTCTTAAAGAAACAAAAACGTCGGTTAATACATCTCGGAACGAAAATATCGTGGTTCATAGCATCCATTTCGGTACCATCTCTTTAATCGAATCGAATAAATTTAAATTTCTTTTAATAGCTTGTTTTCCTTTTTTTTTTGAATTTTTATTTTATTGTAAAGTACATATTAACCCATTCACCCCATTATACCTAAAATAAAAATATCTATAGCCGGCTAGTCGGCATCCAACACTATTTCTATGTGGTAAATATCCAACACTACGTGGTAAACTACTGCGAAATCGTTTACAGAAAGAATGTCATAAATTTGTTATTAACCAAGTAATTAATCTACTTATTCCGGTGAATTTGGACCTTGCGTGATGGTACGGAACAGGCGCAATAGCTTTACGTATAAAAGCGGAGCGTTTCGGCTAGTTCGTATGTATGTTTTGATAGAGTTCAATTCATGACTCGGGTTCAACGGACGCAAAAAAAAAATACTCGCTCAGAATGAGATTGTTTCATGACATTCTCACTCTAGCAACGAAATGATTCACACGCATAGGAGATATATTCTATTATTGTTAGAATCACACGAAGAAAGTTACTGATATGAAGTTAAAACTGGTAAAATCATATGAACGCGATCTTAGTAAAGTGTAGAATCAGGTAAAAGTGCGCTTGCGGAAGGACAACTGCCACTCCTACTTCTGTTGCAAAATAACAGGGCACGCACTGTTTTGTTCCAGTCTGAATAGTGTGGTAGGCAACACGAAATGTACGACTAACGACACTCATTCAAATGTCACTAACACACTACTAAATATGGTTGTATATTATATTTCAATTCAAAACCAGCTGTGCGAGTAAAAAGCTGACAGATGTACAAGAAATTAATTTAGATACTAAATAGTTCATATCTTTCAATAGCAATGACTGATAATGAAGTTAAGATGTCTGTTTATCTAACGCATAGGAAAATTGCATAAAGACAATGACAAAATAGGTAATACGTCGCCCTTACAATTAGTTTATACAAAAACTTGTCCGTAGGACAATGTTATTTTAGGTTATTTTCAGAAAGTAAAACTTACTTGAAACGGTTTACTTATTTACGTTTATTAATAAATGATATTTTTTATGTAAATGAATTTATTATATAAAAAATACTGTACAAGTAGCGATTAGAAACCAAAGATCGTGCTTAATTTTTATATCGATAGTATTCAATTATAATAAATAATATCGAGTAATAGTTCTAGACAAAAAATAATAAAAAAAAAAACAGACTTTGTAATTTATTATTTTCAGATTTAATTCTTCGTTTAGGCCAGCTTTCCATTGTTTTCCTATTGTCTCATTTTTGTGGGTAATATGTCGATTAAGAAGTAAAACTATTTTTTGATCGAAATTTCTGCAGTAGTTTTTGCTTAAAACGCTTACAACAGACGTTTAGAGAACCCATATACCTGCGTGTAATGTGCAGAAGTGTGAGATCCAGTGTAATTCGTAAGCCATCTCTGGAAGTAGGGCGACAACATTACTAACACTTTAAGTTTAAAATTACTATTTTGGATTTAGTAAACATAGGGTAAAGGTGAGATCAGTAAAGATCTTAAAGGTACCTATGTAATGAAAATATGTGCACATATAATTCACGTTTAGTTACCTTTATGGTCCAAATATTAATTTACAGATTTTCATATGATTTCCGTGCAAGTGTTATTTAGAAAAACGAAATGCATCAACGAATGCCTAATATACCAAAAATATAAATAGTAACTAATTTATCTAAAAACGGTTGTCCATTTGGTCTGTATATATATACGCTATATATCTACAACTAATATTCCCACACGAAATGATAAACATCATCCAGGACTCGATTATCATTACAATATACAATGCCCTATATCCTCGAACAATAAAGTTCACCGACCCATTGGTTTGCGAGCACAATAATAGTGACGCAAAGTGTTACGTTATCGATAGTCGAGACACAGATAGCACGGTTGTATAATCGCCCGATGCCCTGTTGAGATAACTCGATCAGTATCTGGGCGGACGCGTGTCGTGGGCGTCGACAATACAACGCCTGTGCCTGTTCGTCTTAGGGTTGTTAGTATTTTGCCTGAAATAAATATATATATATAATGAAGGCACACGCCACGATCGGCAAGCCCTTTAATTGAAGATTATTCTTATATAATTAGAAGTCTCGAAATTCACTATAACATCGCAAGAAGGTAATGTTGTCTTTGTCGAGTTAATAAACCCTACTTAATTATGTATCGAAAAGTACACCATTTTTAACAGTATGTGTATTTATCTGTTTAAAATTCGATCAAGAAAAATATGAAATACGATAACATTTCATCCATTTTACGTTACTTTTACAATGACATTAATTAAAAAATAATTTATAATTGTTAATATTTCGTAAATTGTTAAATATTAAAATTATAAAGTAATTGACGTTACAGTTGACAACCCTTGACGAGTACAGAAACAATGTCAATGGTGTTAATAAGTGTAGTTTGCAATCTTTGAGAATTAATTGTCTAGTGGAAACATATTATTACACATGCATTATATTACATTACAACAATACGTTTTAACTATTAATCTGTCAAATTTATTTTGACAGAACCGTAGCCAACGCGATCTGTCACAATGACAAGACGAATAGCCGGCGTCGAGTAAGTAGAACGTTTGTACTTATTAGATATTTCACTTAATGGCACGTGTAATAAAATCACAAATTTATCATGTTTACACAATGTGAGTTGTGAGTTCTCGTTGAGCCAAATAAAGTCGAATAATAGCAATAAAGTTGTACATCAAGGAAGATTGTGATATAATTATATAATACAAAACACAGCCTATTCAAGGAGCTCGCGAGTCGTCTAGTCAATAAGTCTAGCGACCAGAGGGCGGGCCAATATTTGGCACAGCGTATAAGTATTGCCACCCAACGTCTGTTTATACTTTTTTAGGTAATAACAATAAATAGGTACTTTGAATTAGTCTTGTATTATTATTTAGTTATTTCATGAATTATATAATATATATACCAGGATGCCCACATATATATCTACAAAATATTTATAACTTTATTTTTCTCAAAATAGTATTTTCTGTTAATTTATAAATTGTGATTAAAATATTTCAAATAGGTATTATATGTACAAGGTTTTATATGATAACCTTTATTATAGAAATATGTTTTAATGTTAGAATCGTAATGCAAAAGGTCGTGGTCAAGTCAAACTTACATCCAAGGCCTATTTTGTTAGCATAACTTCACCATCAGGCAAAACGTAAAAGGTGATTCAAAGAGCAACGTACTGAAATATAAGAATTGTTAAAATATCCTCCTCTAAACTAATAATTTATCTAATTATTATTATTATTAATAAAAAAAATTTTGCTTCGAACCCTGATTCCAATTACTCTTTGTTTATCAAATTAATCATTTGCTCGCCCGTTGATGAAAAAAACACATCCTAAAACAAATACTTGCTTAATTTGAAGTGGTTGAGGTGATGTCGAATATTTCAATTGTTAATGTTGACAATAACATAATAACTTAATATTATTTGGATGTATATTTAATTAAAATTTAATAGTATACCCTTTTAGTAATATTTTTAGTACATTTTGTAATTGTTATGATATGTATAATGTAATAAAGAAGTATTGTTTCACGATTAAGATTCCGTCGAGGTGAAATAGTTGACAGAATATCTTCGTGAAATTAGATTGTTGAGATCCTGAGTATCAAGTTTTCGAAATTAAAAAACAATTATAACGATTATAAAACGTATAAAAATAATGTATATCATTTGTCAAAACTAAAAAAATTAAAAACTTTCCTTTCAAGCCAAGGAGTGACTAAAACTATACAGAACAAATGGTAATAAAATGAACAGAGATATGGAAACCAATCACTATAAAAGTATATAACACTTACATGTTGTAAAAGGCAACGTCTTTCTGTCTGTTTGTACGTTTTTGTGCTTGTAAGTAGAAAACCACGGGATTTTTTTAGTATTATTAAAATTATACATTTTACAGGTTGAAAAATATTACCATACATTTTAATATTAAACAATTTATGAGGAAGGATGCAGTGAATGATATTGAAATATAACAATAGTAATTAAAAAGTACGCGTAAAGCTCACGCTCCGGGACCTCTCCGGCAGCGATTTCTTTTCTAACTAACGCTGTTGACCGGAAGGGCTTTTACAGCTTTACCGTGTATTTGAGGGCGAGTGCTGAAGGCACTCAACCGCAAAAAGGTAACAAGCACAATATCGGCAGCGACTTAGGACGTCCTCTAATTTATTGGGCCATTGCACGGACGAGGCCCGGTGGGTTCGCCGCAGGGGGCGACGCGGTGCTTGCGAAAGCCATCCCGCATCGCCCCCATCCCAAATGCGGCGGACGGCCCCGGGGAGTTTTAGTGGGTATTTCCGGACGCTTCATTGTCCGGGCGAGTCCCGCACTGGCACGGAGTCGTCCCTCCGTGCCTCCTTACCTGTTGCATTGGGGGACTTCGGTCTCACTAATGCAATAGGTAAGGGTAGTGCGTAAAAGCATTTCCTCCCGTCAAAAAAAAAAAAAAGGACGTACTCTAATCCATAATAATGGAGGCTCCAATTCCGGCGCCAGCGCACTACAGCAACACTTTTGTGCACTAGCATAACACATATTTCACTACACCTCAAACCTGCAAACAACACCCGCATCCTTGTGTTCCCTATAAAGGACCATGAGATCCGTAGTTTTCCTTAAGATGTATGCGAGTGGCGTTTATTCCATAAAAACGTAGTCTCCTGTTACCTCCCTGGATAATAGTATTATGGTAAATATTTTTATACTAAATAATATATATCCACCACTGCTATGCCTGTAGGTTGGTTGATTGATTTCTTCCATAAATTAGTTATTGTAGAAACAGGAGCATTTGAAAATGAACAAAATTCTCGATTTTTAATGTCATTTTCAGACGTTCATCAAATAAATTTTATGAATAAAAACAAAAAAAAAAACATAGTCAAAGCCTTTCTTATTCTATAACTGAAAGAAAATTAAAAATCGATTCAGTTTTGCAGAAGGAACAGGGTAAAACTACGAAGTGATAATTTCGTCTAATTTGTATCGGTGAAATAAGCAAGAGCTACAGTTGTCCCTTTCGCGTTTTATAACACGTTCTTTGAGACGCAACGCGATAGCAATAGATTTCTAAAATAGCAACTTTTCAAATTTGTCCCCAACCGCATATCCTCTTAACCGCCGTTGGTTTAGCTAGGGTAAATTTCACAAAATTTATACCTCAAATAGCACACCAAACCCGAAATCCGTACCACTTCGATGCCCTTGGACTAGCTAGCACTCTTCCGGTTGAGCACCTTAAGCGGTTGCTCCAAAACTCCAGTAAAGCTGTCAATGATCTATCGCTCAACAGAATTTAGTCAGTTCGAAAAATATGTATGTAGCATGTGATTTTTAACAAAGGAGAATATAACAGAAATATTTGAATACGCGCTTGATTTACACGGAAATATAAATTGCGTGTAGACAGACAGACGTGTGTGATGTGCGAAGCCGAAACATAAATAATAATACGTTTTTTGCCGTTAATCCGTCAATGTTATTTTGACAGTAAAACGAAAGCCTATACAATCCGTCACTCTGACAAGACGGATGAGTAACGCAAACAGAATTGAAACATGTAATGTACCACCATTTGTCGAATGGCACGTCAATTCTTTTGCGCGGTTTATCATCGGAGTTATTGAATTATATATAGTTTTGAAAGAAGTCATACTTGTGTATTATTGAATCAGCTGAATTTACCTGCAACAAATAAAACATTTACTGTTAGAAGTTTTTATAATATTTAAAAGAGACTATAAATTCCGATGTTACAACTCATTAAAATATACGCTGGATTGCCATGTTGGTTATCTCCACGCGTTCCCTCGGCTAATGCTTTGATCAATAGTTGAATATTAAAGATAAGTATAGAGATGATTAAACACAGGGAAGTGTCAATTAAACAGAATATTAATTCAGAATTATACTAAGAATATGTTAATGTATTAACAAGAAAATAAATTAACGTTTGTTATTAAAAAAAAACAACTAGGCAGCTATGGGGACTGCCTATAGAAGTGCAAACTCGTAACTTTGGAAAAAATATGTTTTTTAATGTTTAAATTACTGTGTAAGTAATTAAAACTTCATAATTTATTAATGGAAATTAAAAAGCTTATATAGAGCCAGCATTTAAACGCCGTCTTATGCTTGACATACTGTAGCATGTTAGGTCCGACGTCATAGGTGACGCGAATGTATAAGTTTTTCCTTTACACATTATCGTTCAACGTGCCTAAAGAAGTTTTTACTTCGAAAATGATTTAACCCTTTTCAAAAGCGACCCACTACCAAATAATGTTACATGTCATATCGATCAGTAAACTAAAGGTCGTGTGAAGAATCCGTAAGGTGCCAATGCCAAGTTCAAGGCTTAAAGCCGTAGCGAGGTCACGCTTGCCGACGTGGTTGGTATTGATTTTACGTACCACATAGTTTTGTGGACATAACATTGTATACATTAGACATTGCTATTTTAAAACGTGACCTTGGATAAAAATGGTTTAGGTTTATGCGAAATTACTTATAATCACGTTATTATACACCAACACATATATAACAATTGACGAGACAAAACTTAAAAAATATATGCGATAAATAATAATACCTAAAGATAAATAAATCTATAAACATACCTAAAAATCGTTCTATGAAAACGAGCGGTTAGAATATAGAAATATATTAATGAAATTTATCAATATGTGAATGGTATATATTTATTAGATAAGCGTTATAAAGATACATAATGTAAAAACTGTTAAATAATTTGGAATCGGTAATGATGGTTTCTGAAAAAAAAAAAAACAATGTTAGGGGATTTTATAGAATGTAGGAAACTGAAATCATAGCGTAGGCTTCTATAAATAGTATTAAGCGATGAGTTAATTATATTATTCATTCGGTTTTTTCGATGAAGATACAAAATTTGATGTCGATGAATATTATATTGATGATCCTCCGGAGATTTTTTCGTCCTTATACATATATATTTCAGTAATCGCCAATATACTTGCAGAGCCTAGATATACAAAAGCCATGAGTTTGAATAAATTATGTTACAAATCAGGACATCGGATCAAAATAATCCAACGTTCCACAGTCAACTTATAGTCAGAATACATCCAAATTAAATATTTATTAAAACGTTAAGCATCGAGTAATTAAAACAGTATTCATTCTACATACCGTGAACAGGATACAAATTTTGTAAAATAAAATTTTATTTATATTACAAATATAAGTAAATGTTGTGTGTTTTTTATAAGCCCTTCTTCGAAATGTAATTAAAGATTACCAGAATCAATAACAAGGTCTTAAGAATACAATATGATCATTTAAAACAATTACCTACAGTATTCTGGCGGGTAAAACAATTTAGTACATAATAAATTGTATTGTTTAACATTGCAAATAAATCTGCAGTTTTACCTTCCGTCATTCGAAACCAATTAGTCAATCTTAATTTTATGAATGGTAATGTCTTTTAAATAATATCCAGTTTTTAAATTGTTATTTATTGGTGTTTCTTGGGTTGTTTTTTAGCAAAAGTAGTTTTACACTGTACATTTCTCTCCAGATTTCATTCTAATTTCGTGATTTTTATGTACCGAAATACAATTAAAAAAAATCATAAATACAAAATGCATGTAATTATTAGTTATCGAAAAAAAACATGCATTACGTTAGATGCTTATACGAGTAAACGTTTCTATGTACTACATCTTAACTAGGTGTATTTTGTTAACACTAATCACCTACATTAACAATGTATGAAAATATTGTGATCCATCGTTGCATCAGTCTTATCACATATGATAAAATGTCGTTTCTATAATAAAATATAGCAAAAAAACTTAAAATGAAGTATGTACGTGACATAATTGCATAACGATGATTAAATGAACTTTGTGCGTATTGATCTCTACGAAATCGTAAGCAGATTTACGCTAATCGCTAATTTGTTAAGACATTAGCGCACTCGGAATCAAATTAAACATGTAGTTAAATATGCAATGCCGTTATTGTTGCAGGTTCTTGAAAAAATATAAATGTATAGTCAATCTTCGTGTCGATATTTTTTGTATATAGCTCTTAAATGCCGAATAATAAAGGACATGACAATCAATGAAATACATTATACTTGTAAATTATTTAATGAGCAAGCCCATTCAATTCGTACATACATCTACAAAAAATAATGTGCTATAT
This sequence comes from Samia ricini, assembly GCA_014132275.2. NCBI lineage: Eukaryota > Metazoa > Arthropoda > Insecta > Lepidoptera > Saturniidae > Samia > Samia ricini. Next base: position 31,543,798 of record AP028162.1, read on the forward strand.
GAATGATGAATTACTATCAAATATGTAGTAGTTTTAGTTAATATTAAGATTTTAATAAATACCTGCGCACTTTAATATCAGTTTGCGCGTTTGTATATAATATATATACATATCAACAATTGAGTTGAATTCTTTATTGTAACAATACCTATATATTATATATATCAAACAATATTTGTAGTAGATAAAATAAAGATTTTATCTTTATTAACCCATTTCGTTAATTCTTCAATAAAACCATCATAATATCATTAAGGTTCGCACTATTTTGGTTTCCTTGCGCTTGCTAACATTTTTTAGCTTAAACAACTTGTCATGTTAAGTAAAATGGTCAAGGCCCATCAGGTCAACAGCGTTAAGTCACTGCGAAAAAAAACGAACGTAACCGGATTACAGGCAACATCAAACAGAGATCGGATAAAATGGAAAAATCGATTATCTACACCCGAGATTGGAAACAGAAATTTTGAATTTACGATCTTTAAAATGCTTACGTTGTTTAAGAGGCTTTGAAATAAGAGAAATCACTTTTTAAGCTTTAGCTCTTACCAGTGAAAACTATAAAAGCGGTAACTAAGAGACGGATTGCAAAATTGTTATTTTATGGACGATTTTATAAGTCGCGTATATATGTAATAAATCGCAATTGCTCGACGGATAAATAGTGAACAAGGCACGTGTTCGAAGTATCATGTTAATGAAGTAACACTCACGCGAAATCTAAGATTTTATTAATGAATTGTGGTGTAGTTATTTGTTATCGTTTTGTATAAAATTGTATTCTCTTCAGAGATTTTAACATCGTAACATAATAATGACGCCAGAAGCCTGGAATATGTCACAAAAAAAATTATAAGTTGGAGTAACCCAATTTATAAAATATGTAGTAATATGATACCCTAATTGGATTTTAAATCACCGATGATTTATATAAAATATCAATCCTAAATATTTCGAATTTTCGAAACAAACTTGGTAATATACAAGTAAATACATAAAGAGTAAGACAATGTAAAAAGGGGAAAAAATTGTCAATACATTCAGATGAAATTACGAATCGCGCGAAACAATGGTCGATGCAAATTGGAACCGAATACAGCATTTTATTGAGAGTGCACAAAAAAAGACGTAATGCAGTCAATTGAACGCACCGTAAAGGGTACCGTGAGCTTTTAAGGCAACCATACCATAGTCAGAAAGAAGCGCCTTAAATTAAATAAAACATACCCGGAATGAATTCCAGGAAAATGCGTATATATATATGCAAATGCGTATGCATCCTCGCATAAAGTTTCAGTTAGTGAGTTTATTTTAATTTCATACGCGTATGTTGTGTATATAGTAAAATGTGTTTGATTATACTGTTGCAGTTATTATCTGTGAGACATGTGAGAAAGATTGTAATAAACACACATTTTTTTAACATATTCTAATATTGATAATACCATTTACATTGTACAATTGGGTATGATTGCGCCACTGAACAGTAACTAATATTCTAGGAGTATGCATAATACTACCAAAATAATTAAACTAAAGTTTTAAATATGACAGACAATTGATAAGTGATTCTATTAAAATATTACAAAATACAACACTAATATCTACGAGTATAACGAGTGTCTGGAGCCCCGCTGCAGCGAAACTAGTTATTAGGAAAAAGCTGGGTTCGCTGCAGAGTGGTTTTACCCAGAAGATTTGCAGGGCGTACCGCACGGTCTCTCTCACCTCCGCTTTAGTTCTGGCAGATATACTCCTTTTGGGTTTGAGAACCTGCGAGATGGAGAGACTATACCTTATTAGGAAGGGCGGGCAGTCGGACGAGATCGTGGTTGGATGTGAGTTGGAGCGGCCCGTAGGTTACAGCCAGTATCCGCATCCAGCTACTTGTGAGGGCGAAGAGTATGAGTGCCTGGAGGTCCCTCCAGAGTCAGGCAGCTCCGGCATATACACTGACGGAAGTAAAATAGCCGGCGGTGTCGGAGCTGCCCTGACCTGGTGGAAGAAGGGTACCGGTACTCAACTCTTCGTCTTGAGCCTTATTGCACGGTGTTCCAGGCGGAGCTGCTTGCGCTTCACAGAGCTATACAACCGGTTAAAAAGGCTACAGAGAGGAAAGTCAGCATCTTCAACGATTCAAAATCATCGCTGGAAATGCTGGCCAACCCTAAGCCACTGCACCATTTGGCTCTTGAAAGCGCAGCAGCTACTTCGAGAGATCCGTGCAGGTGGAGGGTCTATACGCTTGTGTTGGGTGCGAGCACACGTCGGCACCGAAGAAACGAGCGTGGCGACGAACTGACCAATCGGGCCGCCGGTAAAAATAAAAATATAAAAGATGTGGTGTCGTGGGACACCAGGTAGGAACGAAGTTCCTTCGGCTAATGTAGAATCGACATAATTTGCAAAAACGAAAAAAAAAGAAGGAGAAGGAGAAAGGTATTATACACTACTCGCTTGTGTATACGACTGTCGCGCCTGCGCACGTCTCATTTAACGGTTTTATTCCACGGACTTTTTCTTACGGTTTTACTATCGCATTTTTTTCAGTTCGGTCGTGCAGCAAAATCCCTATTTCCTACAAGCCTGCCGTAAGGAACTTCGTTCCAAAAAGACCGCGTCAGACTACGATCGATATCCGGAGTCATACGCCTAATGAATAATTAGGCACTGTACAGTTGAGGCCCTGGCAGGCGCACTACGAGGCCTCCAGCACTGGGGAGGTGACGCGTGTTTTCTTCCCAAAGGTGGATGAAGCCTACCGGATAGTGAGGAACACTCGCTTTTCATCAATTCATGTGCAGGCATTCACAGGCCATGGAGGCTTCCCAGCGTACTTGCACTTTTAAACATAAAGACTGCTCTGCTTATGCCTGTGACCCAGATGTTACCGAGACAGTGTATAATATATTGTTACGCTGTCCAAGATTCGTCTCGTGTGGACACGACCTGGAGTGCAGGGTCTGGAAAGATACAATGGAGAGAGCCTGGCCTCTCTGCTGGAGAGTCACAACACTCGAAAGTATCTGCTCGATTTTGTCCATGAGGTTGTGACCGTTGCCAGACAGAGTAATACCACTTTAAAGTAATAAAGTAATAAATGGTCTAAAGTAATAAATATTGTAATTCAAAAGACATTTTTAAGGGGAAATAAAAAAAATGAATAAACTCATGTATGGGTTTATTTAAAATGTATAAGTAAAATAAACAAAGTGTCGGGTTATGCCAGAGGTGCGTAGCGGATAAAAAAAAATATATAACTGAGCAAGACATTTATATGGGTAAGTAGCTGTTACATGAAGTCAAGTGAATTTATTGATTTTTATTTTACAATTAAAAGTATTGTTTCTTTCCACCCTTTTTAGTAGACATAAAAACAAATAAGGCCACGAATATCTCGACGATCTTCGTAGTTAACTTTGTATTGGTTTTAATTCTACCTATGTATTTATTAAATGTATACTTTTATAGACATTTTAAATTTGTAATACCAGTACGTGAATTCCTTTCACTGATATATTCATTTATGGTCATATAAATTAGGTACCAACAAACGTAATGATAATAATTCAAACTATTAGTCGAATTTCGTGTTCCACAGTCGGAATAGTGAAAGTGGATTGCTACTGGGCTTTGCTGTGCCTTGAAGCACGTTTCAAGTATGAAGCGACAAGAGCGAAGAGTGTTCAAGAAATTTTATGCAATTAATTTTTCTTGAAGACGTTACATTTTTTTAATAGAGTAAAAATCATCACGTAGATAAATTTAATATAATTACTATTTTTCGTTGAAATAATATAATTGTTTTTAAGTGTTTTTTTGTAAAGAAGTTTAAAAAATATTAAAATGTGTTCATACCCGTTCTTTTGCATATATTCAATCTTTGTCTTAACACTTGCTGTTTGCCCCGTATAATTAAAAAGCTCTGGTACATCCAATTTACAAAAGTGGAAACAAAAATAATGTTAATAATTATAGACCGATTGGTGTTCTTTCTACCTTTTCTAATATTTTTAAAAAAAAAATATGAAATAATAGACTTTTAAATTACCTCAAATGTAACAATATCCTAGTGAATAATCAATATGGGTTTAGACCTGGAATATGTACTGAGGATGCGGTTTTATATCTAACTAAACATGTTGTTCAAAATCTTGATTCTAGATTAAAGTCAATAGGCATTTTTCTCGATTTGTCCAAAGCATTTGACACTGTATCTATTCCTGTTTTACTAAACAAATTGGAGCATATTGGCATCAGGCGTATCGATTTCGAAGTTTTTAAAGATTATCTAAATGATCGTTATCAATGTGTCAAAATTGATGAAATTACCAGTGAGTATGCTTGGCTCACATTTGGCGTTCCACAAGGTAGTGTCCTGGGGCCGACGCTATTTCTCATTCATATAAATGACCTATGTTTATTAGATTTACCTCATTGCAAAATACTTACATATGCTAAAGATACAGATTTGATTGTTGATCGATCAACATTTTTGAACCTTTTATTCAAGTATGAACTGGTTATCTACCAATCTACTGACACTTAATGTAAAAAAGACTAGTTTTGTTACTTTCGGTCTTAAAAAGTCCTTGTTACCTTCTGATGATTTTACCTTTCAGGCTCATACATGTATTTGTCAGTATTTAACTCGTACAAATTCTACAAAATATATTAGTGTACTGATAGATAATGTTCTTTCCTTTTTTTTTTTTTTTTTTATGTGGGAAATGCATTTACGCATCCTCCCTCACATCTCTAAACCGGAAGCAAAATCTCCCGGATTAGAGATGCCAGGGGGTATGTGGGGCTCGCCCGGCGTGTGGTGCCAGGAATACCCACTAAAACCCACAGTACCATCTGCCGCCTTTCTTGGGGGTGACACGGGATAGGGTGACATGCACCGCATCACCCCAGCGGCTGGCCCAACCACGGTAAATGACAGGTATACAACCTGTCATGCCTGTCACAACATGTCTGTGGCCGAGTCTTAATGTACTAACACTACGAGTTGTCTATTTTGCTCTCTCAATTCATACTACCATACTGCATTACGGCCTGGAGAGGTTCATGTAAAACTTCATTTATTAAATTAAAAGAGCTCAAAGAGCGTTATTGAAAGTGCTGACTTGGAAATCCACTCACCAAAGGAAAATGTAATAAAACCACCTTAAACTGGCTACTTACGAGGAAACAGAGCAACTACTCATATTCACACAATAATAAAGTATTTTCATTTTTTATGCACATCCATACAAGCAACACTACTAACACAAGCTAACATGTGGTAATTTTTGTTTGTTTAGTTTAATATTACTCGTACATTAGTAGTATATAATAGAAATAGTATATAATATAATAGAAAGTAGTTTTTTAGATATGCACTGGAGCAGGGCGATGGTAGTTGCAACACAGTTTTAACTAAAATAACTATTATCGTTATGAAACTTATCGTGTAAATTGTTTTATCTAAATAAATAAATAAATGATGTAATTGTTTATATTTAACGTTATGTAACGTGTATGAAAAATTAATTAACTATATTAGATAATTATAAGGCGATATTAATATAAGCAAAATTAATTCTGTAGCAAAAATTTCAATCAGTTCATAACTTGTACCATAGCTAAATAAGCGCGTGCTCTAAGTCGACGATGTTTATCGCCTATTTATTGCCGTATTAACTTGTAAAAAGGCTATAATTTAGTCTCACCATGTCACAAGGTAGAAAACGTCCCCGGGGCTGCACGCAACCATATTACTTACTTTAGGTATGACGTATCGCTTAGATAATCTAGATAATTGGAAAATTGACCAATAAAAACACTTGATAGGATCTCTCCCCAGTCAATGCAAGGTTTACTATAAAACCTTAACGTCCGAGAAATGTGTTTGTAAAACGGTTAGCAAGTGAAAATACAGAAGTTTAAATATAACGATTTATACGCTAATAAGATGCGTACTTGGTACCTTGTTTATTATCATATATTATATACCATTTTCTTACAAGGCCAAGAGGTTCTAATATTGTTTTTTTTTTGCACTCAACAAATATATTGTGAATATGAGTTACTTTTGTTCATAAATATAGAACTGAGCAATAATGACTATAGTGGAATCTCTCCGGTCTAAGTTATGAATCATTGAACAAATATAATGTATGAAATTACATTATCACGCAGAGACACTAAAACGATTATTACATACTAACCGTAACTCCGTTAGAGTAGATTTACGTATTTGTAAAACAACAGTTCTAATAAAATATAGATATAAAACTAAATATACATTTAATTTATTTTCTTCGAAATTTACTTTCGAAAATTATAGAAATATCTTCTAAAATTGTATCTGGAGCCCACTGAATGTTTTTATCGAATATATTTTATGTACAGATTTTGTTGCTTTACATATAATTAGTAATTTACATATTTAGTCCATCACTGAAAATAATATTATTGTGAGTAATGAGTGATAATATCAAACCTTAGAAACCATAAACAGTTATGGCTTAATAGTTAATTCAGTCATAAAGATGGCAAATCGTGGA